>VXBI01004268.1:995098-1068716 GCA_013397375.1 Toxostoma redivivum
AAAAAAAAAAAACCAAAAAAAAAAAACCCCCCAAAAAAAAAAAAAAAAACAAAACAAAAACCACCCTTCTAACATATCAGCACAGACAGAAATGAGGCTCTGAAAGTAGGACCACTATTGCAGCAATCTAACACTGGTTAGGACTGAAGCACTGAACACGAAAAAGAGTGTGTTCGATGCCGAGGTACACACCTCTTCCTCTGAACTGTCACTCAGGTCATTGGCAAGTGAGGCACTCAAGGAGGCCGCCTTGGGCTCCAGGTAGCAGAGGCACATAGCCAGAGGAAAGGAGAGAGTGAGGGCATATGGCACTGAGAAAGAGGCAGAGAGCAGAAAGAAAAAAATGAAGAGGAAGCAAGGCACGAGGGAGGGGGAGCGGATGGGGAGGTAGTGCTGCACACTGGCAGGCAGGAGGTTGGTTTCGGAGAGGTTAGGGAGCGACAGGTAGCCATCATCATCCAGGAGGGAAGGAAATGACTCTGGAAGTTGCAAGGAGAAGGAAAACAGTGTTCCGCCTTTGCCAGCTTTTTGCTTGTAGCCAAAAGCCATGTCCTGCTCGGCGGAGCAAACTCGCCCCTTTCTGTCAGAGTCTGGCTCCGACTCGCTGAGTTTGGGAGCGCTCTCTTTGGGGGCCTCACAGCCTAAGGACTTTGTCCGAGTGCTCTCCTTGCATCTCCTGCGAAGCTTGGCTGAAGATACATGGGGGCCAGGCTGAGAGGATGGCGAGGGGTGGTGGGAGTCAGTGCCAAGCAAAGATGGCTGGTGACAGAGAAAGAGCAGCAAACAAGGCGCAAAAGCAAAAGGACAAAAAGAAAACTGTAATTAGTTAATTTTCTTCCATGATGATAAATAATATATATTATATATATATAAAATTATAAACAGTATTTTAAAACCACAGCTTTCCACTGAATTGAACAGTGCATGTTCCCATGCTGCACACCACAGGTATTAGTGAATCATGCTTCCAGCTTACAAAAGGCAACTTCTTGATTCAATATTTGTCTAGTCCTCTGCAGCACAGGATTTACATAAAAGCCTCCATGGCCACATAGGGAGTTTCAGGTGCTGTCAATTTCCACTTACTGCAAGATTGGTTTCCAATCATAAAGAGTTTTCAAACACGAAGTACATGGAGAGCAACAAAGAAGGAAACATATTTCTAATACCAGCACTATTTGTGACAGCATTCTTGCAGTCAGGAGGAGACCTGGTGGGGGCCAGATTCTTTCCATCTATGCCTTGGACAACCTCAGCAGTAATAGTTAAAACTCCAAGGACTTCAAATTCCTCCATTGCAATATTTGGGGAAAAATCTAGGCCCTAAACCAAATTAAAACACATTATTGTTTGGTGGGGGGAGCAGAAATCCACTCATCAGGTGCTCCGATGGAAAAAAACGGCTCAACAGCTATCCCAGCAGCCAGTTCCTCAGCACAGCTCCTCCCTGCTGGGCATCCCCACAGCCCTGCCCTCACCTCTGCTCACTGTGAGCCCAAGCAGGCACTGCTGGGGGCTTACCTCCTCCCAGCCCCTCCATGCTGCCACCTCTTCAGCCATACACTGAAAGAAGTGGCCTGAGACTTGTGGCTCAGCCCACCCCATCATATCTCACTGGGGAGCTGAAGGGGGACTGGCTAGAAGGAGATCCTTGCCCCACACAGCCACATCTTCTCATAAACAAAATGTGACCCTTTACCCATAGTGAAGAGGCAAAAATGCCCCTGATGCTTTTGCTACAAGTTTTAACACAATGCCAAGAATACAGGCTACCAGCAAGCAGGATTTCCTTTGATATGTCACTTGTAGGGCATTCAACTGACCTTTCAGGTCATTTGAGGACAAAAAAATTGGTAGGAGGAGGGAGGTGATTCAACAGAAACAGTGACTGTCATTTCACATGCTCCCTGCAAGCAGACACAACTGCTCTTCAGAAGGACAAAAACCACTGTCATCACCAAAATGCATACCCCAGTACAACATATCTGCCACAACGCTGATGAATCAGAGCTGTTTTGGCCAAAATCCACCAGGTGCACATAGCTGAAGTGGCCCACTGGATCCATGACCAAACCCTAAGTGCCTGAGCTGCTCCATCCATAGCACATCTCCCCAAGGAGCCATAATAGCCATTTCACTTCAAGCTCCCAAAAGCAAAATTACTTTAAAGACACAGCAACATTTTCCTCCAGTTCAAGCTAGTGTTGAACTGGAGGTAAAAAGCAGATTCAAATTTTAGACACAGGTTGCTACTAAGCCCAAACTTTACCAAGTATATTAATGATAGGAATGGGATGTTAAGCCAGCTAATTATGTGTAACAATGCTTTCCTTCCTCTTTAATATTCCCCTTTCTCCCTTCTCTAACAACCTATCAGCTCAACGAATCTGTATTCCCAAACTAAGCAATCAGAACCAAGCCTAGCTTCAAATCATTTACAAATGTCTTTACGGATTTAATGCTGTAAGCTCAAGTCAAAATTTAATGCTGAGAACTCACTGGTTTTTTGTGTGAGCTAAACACACACAAAAATTACAACTTCTCTTTATATTGTAAAAATAAAAATCCAAAGTAAATGTATTCTTTTCTAATACAGACTATTCACTTACTGACATCTTTACAGTGTTAATATTTAGAACAACTTCTGGTACTTAAATACACGTGGATAAAATAAAGGCAAAATGTCTTAATGGAAAAGGTGTAAACATATCTAAAACATCTATATGCCCTTAAAAAGGGATTTGATTTCAAGCTTGTCTTGTGTTTCTTGAGACATTCATTTTTGATGACAGACAAATCTGCCAGCAGATCCATGTGGAAGCAGGACTGAGATCTCTGTAGGATTACAGAACTGAAGCTCTATTTATGATGGCTTAAACAGAATTCGTCTCTTGAGTGGGGGTGAAAATCAATCATTTGTGCATATTTAAGTTCTATCAAATTAGTCTCCTAAAATAACTTTGAGTATATCTAGCCATATATAAGGAATAGCTAGATGATCTTCAAAATACAACTGATCCCTCCATTGACTTAAATTAACAAACACTTGGAACAGAACTAGCTCCTATTGGATGTTTTCTACATATTCAATTTTCATCATTATTTCTCCACATTGAAACTAATGGAGTTTCAAGAAGACCACAGTTAAATTTTGTAGAGATTATCTTTTAAATGCCACAATTACAGCACACACTTTCAAAAGAAAACCTTTTCTCATTGGCAATTTTCAGTAACTCAATTTGTTTCTGGTTTCCAGTACCTTAACTGCAATTCTTTTTGAGGACTTGATCCTTTCACTTTGTAGCTCATCCTGGCATTATATGATAAAGCTAAAAGTTCAGGTTCCAACATTTGCATACTTGACAGTTCTCTGGATGTAAATACATATATCAAGGTTTTTCTTCCTAAAAGATGAGGGTAAATCTTACTCATTTAGCAAGTGCATTCTACAGTACACTTTCTGAATGTTATTCTACCATATTTCTCTTCACTGTCAATCTCTTCACTATTTTTTACATCCTCCTTTTTGGTTTACCATGTATTAATATCTCAGTAGATATTATGCACATCTACGTGTGTATGTGTGTGTCGTGGTTGTGGGATTGAAGATGATGAGGGATGACTCAAATTTGACAACTGAGAAGAGAACCATCAATTAAAATTGCTTTCTTCAACACAAACTTCAAACAAGTGAAGCAAATGCTTTTGTAAGCCAGAAAAATAATTGCTTATAACAGCAGATTAATATCCAGAAGTTAATCGAGAAAAAATGTCCACTGAAATTCAGGCAAGGAAACAGTGTTATGAGAAGTGTAAGAGGAATAGTTTAAAGCACAGAGCTACATACAAGAATACAGAACTATTTTGCTGCCTTGTCAAAATAAAAAAAAAACAGGATGGCCTTACTAAAGTCAAAATATGACCGAAAACCAGAAGAACAAACATGCACTGCCAGGCTACTTCTGGGCATTTCCTAAAGAGCTGCTGTATGCTGTGTGAAAAACATCATTCTGACTGTCAAACATATTTCAAAAAAGAGTCCAAGGCAGGAACATCATAT
Source organism: Toxostoma redivivum (assembly GCA_013397375.1). Classification (NCBI taxonomy): domain Eukaryota; kingdom Metazoa; phylum Chordata; class Aves; order Passeriformes; family Mimidae; genus Toxostoma; species Toxostoma redivivum. The sequence continues at coordinate 999,159 of VXBI01004268.1, forward strand.
GAAAACTGAAAGGACTACAGAAACACTAAGTCAAGACACATATATACAAATAGTATATTTCCTTTCAAAGAACTATTTCCTCTTTCTCCCTACATCCCTAAAAATTCTGCGTTTCTCCAAGCACTCTCCAGGCAGCTCTGTTTAATAGAAAACCCTGAAAATTCTACCTTGGTATCATGACGTATTGCTGAAATCGGGGTGACTTCCTCTGCTCTCTTCTTTTTGCCCTCTTCATCATCTTTGTCCTCTTCTGTCTTTTTCTCTGGAGTCACAGTGGTTATCAAGTTGGTCTGAGAGATGCCCTTTGTTGTGGCGTACTGGCCAGTACCAACCTCTGCAGCAGACACAGAATCCTTCATGTACATTTCATGGTTTTCATTCACTGATGCTAAAAGCAAATATTTAAAGAGGGAAAATCTGAAATAGCTTTTGCTGAGAAGCTGCATAAAATTAAAAAAGCTGGTTTAGAAAAACATTCGAGATAATACTGAAAACAGAACTATGTCATGTTTCAGGAAACCAGAAGCATGTGCATACATTTAAATAAACTGTTTACTTGAAATGAAGCTCATAGCTTTTATATGCATACACATATATTATGGATGTGTATGCACACATTACTGTAGCTAATGTGTGCATTACACAGTTGTTAAATGTTAGCAAGCCGTTAAAATTACTACTGTAGTAAAACACCAGACAAAAAAAAAGCAACGCATTGCCACAGTTATCAGGCAGGAAACATAAGGAGAACCAGCTATGACATCAGCCATGGGGGTGGAAGAGATTTTTTTTTTTTTAAATCTGTTAGAATATAAAAACGCAGATCAAATGCAGATTTAGTAACATGCTGCATTACAGAAAATGACAATATTGATACAACACAGGCATAATACCTGAGAAAAAAGGAAATGTGATCCTTATATTATTGAGTACTAAAATCTGCCAGTTAGATGAACTCATTCTAAAAAATTCTGCGAAGTGGTGACATTCAGTTCAGTGGACTCAACCAGAATATTTTAGGATGCAAGTGCTCAATAATTGATCAGATTTAAATATATAAAAGTTATTTTTAAAGAAATAGTACCTTTACAGATAGAATGTAATCAAAACTTCAACATATGCCCAGACCCTGCTCTTCGCTATTGGGTAACTAATTTCTAAACCAATAGGAATATTCAAATTTATAAACACTTGCATCTGTAACAAATGACAGAGTCTTAGTCACAATGTAAGCACAATGCAGAATGTTACAGACACATCTTCATTATAGTAACAATGCTAATGGAGAGATCACAGGCATTGATTTATAAAACCTCTTTCCCCCATTTGCACTTAGGCAAATCAACATCATGAAAGCCTTGCAGAGTCTAACAAATGCTGGGTAAAACATTTCAGGTATCTTGTCTCTTAGGATTAAGTTTAGGAGGCAGGAGAAAGCAAAGGGAGTAGAAGGAGACATCTTGTTTAGATGTTACAAACAAAATAATGCAGAAGGATAATTTCTGCTTTGAAACACATGCACAGCAATCAGGTCACAGTTGCTTGGTAACAAGCAAGAAGCACATCAGAATTAGAAGATTCCAAAATAATTAATGACAAGCAGCACCTTTAGAGGGAGAGAAAAAGGCTTGTCACTTTTACGTCTAAATAAAAGCTTCTCCCCAGCCCCACCACCAACTATACTCATTGCAATTTGGGATATTCTGCAAGAGAATTCACCTTTTTTTTTTTTTTTAATCTGTAATGAATCTGAGTTTAGTCTCAGTCTTTTTTTTCTACAAATATAAACTACAAAACTACAACCTCTTTTTACTCAACAGCTGACAACAGTAATAGCTGATGACAGTAGCTGGTACTTTGAAATATACACTGCTTTAAATAAAGTCAGCAGCAGAACCATGACCCCCATGAACCAGGGATAAAGAGAGGAAGGATGTACTATTAACCTATGTATGTTACTCTCCATTTCATACCTTCAAAAATAACAGATGAAAAAAGTGACTTAGTGCTCATTGGAGCGGGATGTGAGGTAATTGGAATCAAGTGTTAATACTCAGGGGAAATAATTAATAATTTCTGGATTGTAACAAACTTAAGTGAAAAACCTACACAGGAGAAAATCTCAGATTCAACCAAAACCCAAACTTATGCAAACCCCAAAAAAGTGTTGAAGCCTGATTTCTTTGGGCAGGCAAGTCCATCTCATCCTCCTCCAAATAGGGAAGCAGATATGAGGCCAAGGACAGAGGCTCAGTGAAGAGTGGGCTCCAATGGACATCCTCCAGCCAAATACTTTGCAAGGACCACAGCAATACATTTAGCATGAAATTCTCTGCACCCAGAGGAGGGTGCCTCACCCCTGCAGTGAGGGTACAGGTACTCATAGCCTCTACTCAGCCAAATCTCAAGGAGAGGAGATGATGAGGTTTATACCTAATTGAAAGCAGTGACCACAGGGATGATAAATTTTGACAAGGCCAGTTGAGAGGCCCTTACCCCCATCTAAGCTGCGAGACATGGTGTAACGTTTGCTGGAGGACCGCTCAAAGTAGGGTGCAGGACGGTCTATGAGGGCACTGGCTCTTCTTGTCTGCGCCTGTGTCCGGCCGCTGTAGCGAAACTTGGAGCCCAGTGTGAGGAACTTCTTTGGAGGTGCTTCTGGCAGCAGGAGCCTAAAACACACCAAGCAGTGCACCTGTTATTCCACCTCCTCCAAAATCCACTGTTTCTGCAGAGGAGAGAAGACGACTGCTGGGTATCACTCTCCATCGTAACCTGCGCCTCACCGGTCTGTGGCTAAAAGGGAATCAAAGGATGCCCCTCATACAGCATGACAAAACCACTTAGCTAAAGCATTTGGAGATCTGAGTTCTTCCAAATGGGCAAGAATCACTCAGCTCCTTCATGCTTGAAAACCAGATTTACTATTTTCTGATTACCAAAACTAAAAAGAAGGTGTTTCTTATACCAGAGGCCCCGATTGGGCTGAAATGCAGATGTATCTCTTCAAATCTAACATGGTGATGTTATGCTGAGGACAGGGCCAGAACTGATTTCCAGTGAATGACAGGCAGTATTCATTCACAGGGGTGTAGACATTTTTCAGGTTTGAGCTCTCCCACCCTCTGTATTTTGGGCATGGTAGAGGGCTGAAGAAGCCATTCTCCTGTTATAGAGTCTGTGATTCAGACATTGGTTTTTCATTAAAAATAAGAAAATACCCCAAAAATGCACACTCCATTTCTCTTTAGATCTTTTGCTGCTAAGACGGCATTTCATATGAATGTACAGACAGCCTGAACCAACAGTTTTAAGAAAGGAGCACTCCCAAACATTCCCCAGAGGGGATTCTTAAGCACTGGACACCCTTTCAAACTGTTGAAAATCTCACCCTTCTGGTTTTCCCTTGTTAAGTATCTATTTAATGACTATCTTAGCACAAACTAATTACAGCACTTATTTCACTATCCCAAACTTTTCTCAGTTCTTCTTATATGTCAAAAAAATAGCTGCAAAACTCCTTAGTAATCCAAAAATTACAGCTATGGGTTGGGTATTCTGGGTGACCAAAAAAACCCACAACCTACTAATGTCTATACTTTCATATATAATTAAATAAAAATATTCTTTTTTAAACTCATATCCACATCCCCCAGCAATCTTCCATATATGAAGATTGTTCTCCCTATGCAAGCTTATATGCAGTAGTGCAGCAGAGTCCTTCATCTCCTTAATTATAGCAGCTGATAATATCGTGGCACAGATAAAGCAAAATGATTAATTAGGACCATATGGTGATTTTAAGCAGTATCTATCTGAAATAGTATGAATAATTTGGGTGCAACATCTCAAATTTTGAAAAAGCAATAACCTTCCTTATCTGCTCAGAGGTACCTCATGATCAAAAAGACAAATTTGAAGGATTTTGTCTCTGCTGACAGAATTTATATTTTCTGTTGTGTTTTATATCACATCTTTAGGAAAAGAAATCCACATACCTGAAAAATGTATGGTGTTCAACACACACTTTCCATAAGCGCTTTGCAGCACGATGATTTGGCAACTTAAACCCAATAGTGCTTTCAAACTGCTCAAACTAGGTAGGAAAAAAGAATAAGTATGTTTTTGGTGCTGTGCATCTATTTTTAGACAGTGTACACAGGTTCATCTTCATTTTCTCCATCTGTATCACCTCATTGCAAGGGTGAATGTTTATGCTCATGTATATAACCACATATATAAATATTCTATAGAAAGAATTCTGGGAAAAAAAGCTGTGCATGATAATCTATGGCAGCCTTTGAGGATCATTTCTGGGGGAAACATTGGTCATGAGCAAGAGATTTCTTATGGTGACAGTGATGTTTTATACCCTACAGTAACAAAGAGATCAGTTAAGACTAGGGAGACTTCTGAGAAAACATCATTCAAGTGTTTTACCCTGTTGATTTATTTTCACCAGTTTAAACTACAGTGGGAAGCTTGCTAATAGCTGGAGGGGACCAGCAGTCCTCAGGGACTGATTTGGTCTCACACAGCCTTAGATTAAGGATGTTTACAGAGAAAGTACTACTGTTAGTAAATCACAGTGCTTAGAGCTAATTCATTTGAGGAGGATGAGGCAAGACAGGTAATTGAAAAGAGTTGTCCAGAAATACAAAGAGACCTCTTTAGATTGTGCTGCAAATTTATATATTTCAAATGCAGAAGCTGTGCCAGCTATATCTGCTGTAACATGTTGATGGCTACAGAGAGCTGAGTAGATAAAATAGAGGAGCTGTGATAGGGAAAGTAGGCAAAAGGGCACCTGTAAGGACGTCTGGATCCCTACAGAAGCTGACAGGGAAATAAGGCAGGAAACAACAAAATAATAAAGATAATGTGGGATAGTGAATCACATTATCACATTACAAATGTAATTTGGACTGGAGGCTGTATTGATTATTTTATACATGGAACTATGACCTGGTCACAGGATACTGTGTACCAAGACCAGCAGAGCTCAACAGGGTAGCAGAGGTGGAGAGCTTCAATGCAGGCATTGGGAAAGACTATTTGTTTGGGTTTTTAAAATCAAGCTCAAGGCTGGAAATTTGGTTACTAAAACTGTGTCTGCTTAGGAGCAGGAGACGTAGGCTTGTGGATTTCGGTTTAGGACTCTAAAACAGGCTCAGACTAGGTGGGGAGCCCCAGCACGTTTCCCAGGTCAATTATGAAGTCAGTCCCAGAGACATTAGCTGCATTAAGAGAGAAATGCCAGTCCTCATCTAAGTGATTTCTGTCCTGCTGTACAGCTCCACAATCTAAATGGATATGGGGTTTTGATCTATCACATGCCAATTATTGTACCAGCATTTAAAACGGAAATCCTCCTTCGCCTGTGATGATCCTGAATTTCTCAAGAGTTATCATCCTTTAGGCCAGGTTGGATGGAGCTCTGAACAACCTGGTCTAGTGGATGGTGTTGCTGCCTATGGCGGGTGGGTTGGAACTAGGTGACCATTAAGGTCCTTTCCAACACAAACCATTCCATGATTTCTGGGTGAGCACATGCTCAGTGTGGTCGGTATTTGCTTCTCATCCGGCTGAGCCACGAGAGGGCACTCACTGTACGAGGTTTCATCACATCCCCTTCTCCAGAGCCAGAACAGGAGCTCCTGCGGGCCTGGGAGGGCTAATGTGTGTAGCTGCCCAAAATGCTGTAAATACACTGGTCTGATATGTTTATAGAGTTTGGTATGGCCTGTCTACATCTCTTAGTGGGTGAGATAAATGCCAGTTTCATGTACAACATGAGGGAGGATAACAAGCTCACCATGAATAAGCAATATGCTATTTAAATGCCCAAAGTATTCATAATATGGATGAGCTTTTAATGTGAAGATGGCCATGTTTATTCCTTACACTAGTTCATGGATGTAAACAGAAAAAAACTAAAGTTGTTTTTCACCTGTATTTTAAAGCTATACCTAACCTTCCCTAAGAAAATTAGCATAAGTTAGGAAATATACATGGAGAGGAATGTTAAAAGCTTAAAAGACAAATCAAATCAACAAATCAGTAAAAACTAAAGTCTTTCCAAGAGGTCCATCCACTTAAGAGAATCAGGATGCCCTTACCTCTCCTGGTCGGATTTTGATGTAGAAGTTGTTCCTCTTGTAGGAAATTTTCAAAACCTTTGGCCAGGCAAATCTATTTATTCTGAGTCTGTCTCGATATATTAAGAGTCCACTTGCACAGACTCCTAGCATGATTTCCACTCCTTCGGAATCCTGGAATGGCAAGCAATGCACTTTGTTGAGTAATTCTATCCCTGCATCCTAGAGTACCACAGATTCCTCTATTTCATGTTTCTATCTGAGTTACGTCTTTTTAATGCATCAGCTGTAGTGACCTGATTTCTGAGCGCTACCCTACTCACTGAATGCATTCATGCAAGTAATAGTAAGGTTGGGCAGGGTGAAGGAAACTCAGGGTTTCCAATGTTTCCTTATATTTTACAGACTCTGAAAGGAGGAGGGAAATTTTAGAAGTCATTAAAAGAAATACATCAATCATATAGCAAAGTTTTATTAGCATAATAAAAAACCATTATTAGCATAAATACCAGATTGAAATTAAGTGTGACAGCATACAAATTTACTTCTCTTGGTATCACTCATCTCCATGACTAAGCCTTGTGAATCCTTAGATAAATTTTTCTTCTGTAGTTTGCTCATCTTGGCTTTAGTAGGTTTGCCAGTTGCTTTAAGGCTTTTGCGTCTTTGCTCAGTATTTTCACTTTATGCCCAGTGGGCATAAAGTTGGGCATTTGGATGAGAAAAGATTATTTTTTAAAAGTGTGCAACTGTCCCTGCGCTATAACCTACATTTGACTAGAGGCTGGAGCTCAGACATATTAGCACTACAAAAGGTTTGTCCACAATCTTATCAGAGCACACCCATAAATATGTGGTTTTTGAAGTAAGAAATATAGATTTGTCTTTCCTTTAGAAGTCTTCAAATAGTCTAAAACCAATCCTCACTATTTTCTATCACTGTTTCTTTGTTTACTTGAGTACTAGTACTGATAGAGAAAAGAAGAATCCACCTTAAAGTAACTGAGTTCTTCATAAATTGTTCTTTAACCTAAAATCAAAAAAGCCTGATTGCAGAAGCTTATGAAGATGTCACCCTATGATAACCATGAAATGAATTCATCATTTTCCTCTGGTTTTCCCAGCCAGCTCTCTTTTAGGCACTCGGTGAAAATCAGATTACATTTCAAGACCAACACAATGGTGTGCATGGTCAGCCATGATGAAACAGCTATGGCACAACTTGAAATGAAAAAAAAATTTAAAATCACAACATAGAAACAGTGCCACAAAGTCACTCCAGTATTACAAAACACACCAACAGAGGACATATGTTCCAACAGCGATGGTATCACCACTTAAAGATAGATGTTTTTCTAAATACAGCTCCTGTATGGTATTACCGTCAGACACTACAGAAAAGACAAAGCTAACTTTTTTCAGTGTACTTCTGTTTCACTTTCCTAAGCAAAGAACAATGTCCAAATACAGGGAACACATTCTAAAAAATGAAGTCTCATTGCAGTAATCACACTGCCTGGTAAATGACTGAAATGCAAGTGTGCTCATACATGTCACACTTCTATAGGTGCAAGGGGCTTCTTTTCTTGATACACTTTCTCAAAAACTTGAGAAGTGCCTTCTTCCCTTATCTCCACCTTTGCCGCAAACCAAAGTTTATTCAAGACTTCTGTTATTTGTTGGTGTCAGAGACTGTTTCCCAATGTGATACTACTAGTGTAAAGTGAAAGCTGAATAAAAGAATTTGGCTTTTTTTAGGAGCCATGTGGTTACATGGGACAGAAACCTGTTAGCTGCAATGTCTGAGGCACATCCCTCTAGCTCTGCATACAGATGGGAGGCTTCCTCAGAATGGTGAGAGTCCAGAGGACAAATTTGTCTATTTGAACATATTTTTCATCACAGCCTTGCATTTGATAACTGAGAACTAGTTTTAACGTGAGCTGGTGAGTCCAACATCTGTCCAATACCAAAGATATTGGCACAGCTTTAATGAATTGACATTTACATAGAGACATTTGCCATGGCACGACTTCCAAAAGGCATGCATAGAGATACTTGTCCCCTAGCCTGACACCATCAAATCCCACTGGCAGATTCAATTAAAACTAAACATGAACTTCTCACTCAGAGTCTACTTTTCCCACATTCAGCTCAGTTTTCAAGATGACTGTCAGGTTTCTTAACCCACAGACAGACACACCTTGGTTATCACTGCAGCTTTTTAAAATAAAAAGCATCAGTTTGGAAAGAGATTAGCTTTTCTACTAACTTCTCTTGCTCTGAATCTTTTGATATGAAAAAGAAGAAAAGCAAACCAGGATTCTAATACTTTTTTAGAAAATAATAAATAAAATTGTTATCTTATAATATCCCATCTTAAACTTCACAGCTTTTGTACAATATTCTGAAAAATATTTAGGCCTTAATGCTATGTTATGCAAAATTTTCAGTAACAAAGCCTGTAACTTATTTAAAACAATAATCCATTTAGTTGCTGGTTTTTTGATTTCTTTGCCTTGGAAGAAAAGCCATCAAGTGACATTTGCCAATCCATTTCTCTCTGCTCCAAATGTGCCTCAAGACAGTGAGTGTATCTGCAGGATATAGGGAAGGCAGTGGCATCCCTCCTGGTTGATGTTGCCCATTGAGCTGTACACAGATTCTTCATTTACAGTGAAGGCAATTAACGGAACACAAAAGATTGCCTTGAATTCTGTAACAGACATGCACAGCTTCTATGAAATGCCCCAGGGACATGGTTGCAGGCTCTTTCAAGATTTGAGCTGAAATTTATCTCAGTTCTTGAAAGGATCTGCTGCAGCAAAAAACCAGGCTCACAATAATTTGACCTTTACAAAAAATGCAGTTCTCTCCACAGGGCAGAATTCTTTGGTTCCATATTCATGTGCCTAGGATGCTTGGTAACCTCAAAAATGTTAAAATCCATTAGTCTTACTCTGAAGAGTGAAGAAATAGTAATAATTTATTTGGAATAAAACTAAAAGTCAGACAACCAACACAAGGCTAGTAAGTGACTCTCCCAAGCCACAGTAAGAATGACCATGTTTTATTCATGACTTAGCCTGCTGATGATTAGAGGAACTACTTGATCATGGGAGAAGTTTCCAGGAGAATTACTGCCCTCTCTGTCAACCGCAACAACCACACTTCAGGAAAGAGACAAGCTGCTGTCTCCCCATTATCATCAATCTGATTAGGTTTCCATCACAGTTAAATAAGTGCTTGAAAGTTCTTTGAAGCACAGAAATGATCTGCTACCCAGTAAAGATAGCATGGTTGGCTTTATTAAACTGGAGAATGTAGCTGAATTAAAAGAAAATTGACCACTCTCTGGACAGCTTCTAAAATCCTCCCTCATCACCTCATCCATTCAGTATTTTCCTCGAGGATAGCACTGTTTAATCCACATGAAAGTTGACGTGCAACATCTTTGAATCTATAGGATAAGTTATGTTATGGTTACAATCTATATTTATGCTTATTTCATTAATCACCTTTCCTCATTTTGACATGACTCATCCCACAAAATTCTTGTCCCAAAAATACAAGAAAAATAAATCAGGGAGTCCATGCAGATCCAAGTACTATGCCACAGGACACATATGGCCAATGAGAGAACCAAAGTACATACCTTGGCATGATGGAGATCTACTCCATACATTGATAGTTTTTTGGCATTCTCCAGGAAATGCATCTCAGCTTCTGCAGGTGTCATTCCTCTGTGGAAAAGTAACCAGTTCTAGCATAAATGTTAAGGAAACAGAATCCAAAAGAAAATCCAGCAGCTGGGAAACATTTTCATCTTGTCAGAACTATAGCCATACCCCTTAGGTAGCTGGGTTCCCACCAGAGCCAAAGCTCTAGTGCAGACCCTGTTAACTCACATGCTGCAGAGCTCTTCTCTATCCAAAGACACTCAGAGGAGTCTTGCCAGGAAAACACTAAGTACACCACTGCAGAATTTAACAGCTCCTGATGCACTAAGAAGGTAGCTGAAGCCGCCTAGAGCTCAGACTGACGCCCTCTGCTCACCTGTGGCTCTTGTGCAGCTCGATCACTTTGTCCTCCAGTTCTTTCGTGTGGTTTGGCGCGAAGCGGAACTCGCTGACGTAGTCGCTGCCGTACTCGTCCGGGTCGTAGTCGCCGAGCTCCGACTGCACGGTGTAGGAGCCCAGCAGGGCCAGCGTGACAAACGAGCAGGGCAGCCGGCCCGAGACGATGTCATCTCTCAGCTGCAAGCAGAGGTAGTACCTGCACGGGAGCACCAGAGCAGCTCAGACAGGGCTCTTCCACCACTGCCCCCAAAGGAGCACCACCCCAGCACTGGAAAGAGGCCTCGTTCAAATAGGAATTTGCAGACAGCCAAGCCCAGAGATTTTCAGCCATTTACAAGGACAATAATAATTTTGTCAAAACAACCCCAAAGTCCCCAAAACACCAAACACTTGCTTAATTTATCAGTAGGAACACCTAATTTATCTTTATACAGCAACATGAAGATCTCTTAATAAAATACGTTATTCTTTGTTTAGTGACCTAGATGAAGAAATACCCATTAAACATACCAGATTTCTATCATAAATCACTTACATATAAAATTACCTGATCATTCTATAAGGAGAAAAAAAATAATTAAAACCCTCATATACTGTTCATTTAAGAACAGCTGACCTCCATGTCATTCAAGAAACATAAGCTGCATCTTTAGCAATATGTTGTGCTTTCTCAAAAATACATTTAAACAGTAAATGCAGTTAAAACCACAGAAATATGCAGTGCAAGGTTTCACCAGATAGATGAAAGCAGAAAAAAAAAGAAAGAAGAGCACTGGTTTGGTGGCAAAGGCAGAGCTCCCAGGGGAAATTTAAGAGTCTGAAGAAGAATAAAGCAATTTTTTCCTATGGAAGTCCTCTGTTCAATTGTGAACTCTCAGCACACTGTCTTTCTGCACAGTACCTACCACAGGGGACCCTGATCTAGGCCAAAGGCTTCATGCTACCTTTGAAGCAACAAGTAGTCCATAAAGCCCTGAAGGTTAAAAATATTCAAAGGTTGCAAAATGTTGCAACAGGCTGGGGAACAGTTTGCTGATAGCACAAAAACTCATTACAGATCTAAGTTTTTGTGCCTCCTTCCAAGGAGGAGATCAGGTGAGGTTTTGCTTTTTTGTTGTGGTTGCAATGTGAATACAAAACCAAAGAGCAGAGGTGTAGAGTGCAGAGCTGAGTGAATTGGAGAGCAGAGAGCAGCTATTAATTACCACCATATTCTCTATTCCATGCACATTGATTGCTTACTTTGTCAAATGATACACAAAATTTGAATGCATGCTTATTCTCATCTATCCTGGTTTCAGCTGGGAAAGAGTTCATTTTCCCTAAGTAGCTGGTACAGTGCTTGCTCTGTTTAGGATTTAGTATGGTCATGAAACCACAACATTATCTCACTTATTTTCTTTCATAGTCATGATTTTGCTTACAGTAATAACTGGCAAAAATGGGCATCAGCCATCTTTGTGAATATTAAAATCAACTCTAAGGAATATACATATTGAAAAAGCTGGGCTTTAGCCTTAAACTACACAAAATACTTCATAACACAAAGGACAGACACTGTACACGCTGTCTTTTCTGTCAAAGTACTGCATATTTTCCAAAACCTCATATGAAAAAGAAAGACAATTGGAATATAAAACATTTTTTTTGTATAATTAGAGTTTAAGTTCTACCAGGAAGCCACTTCTAAAAAGGTATTTAATGTTTAAAACACCTGGTAATGTCTTCAGATAGCTGGGCAGGGTCTGGAGGGTAGAATTTCACATTAAATGCAAACTGCCAAGCACCACCTGGAAAAGAACATAGATTGACTAAAAGTACACTGCAAATGCAAACAGAGATGCTCATGCTATTCAATCACTGGCAGACTTAAAAATATCCCAGACAACCAATTAATAAGATCAGATTTTAGAATATTTTTCCCACATGTCGTACTAAAGATACTCTATTAGATCAGATTTTACAGCTCTTTTCTTATTTAGTGGGACTTCCACTGAAGTGAGGACTCTGAGTGAGCTGTAATTTATTACTAATACTAAAAAAAACCCTCAGTCTGAGAACAAGGTTAATTGAAAGTAAGCCCCACACAGTCTGTACAAGCTTTAAAAACCAATAACCCAAAACACAGAGGCACTAGAAACACCACAAGCCAGAGTACAAATGGGCTCTGGAGCAGGGTGATTGCTGAGGTCTAGCTGCCCAAATCAGCTCACAGCATCCTCTCACAGTGCTGCCTCAGCACATAGCTCCTTTCTTCAGCAGACATAAATTATTGTGCAGACAAAACTGCAAGGACAAACAGAGAGTACAACTTCAAAAGTACACAGCACTGGGGAAATCTTATTTAATTATTTCACTAAATTTAGTTGACCCAAGGGATGCATACTGGTTTGCATCTCCAGAGTTAGAAAAATTATTTCTGGAGTGTTAGATTTAAATGTTGTAAAAAAGTAATATCAAGATTTCAAAATGGAGTTGAACATGGTATGTAAATACAGAAGGTATACTGAAAGAAAGGGTTAGGTTACACTAGCACATGACTTGAACGCAAATGAAAAGCAATAACAAAACCCCAAACCCCACCGTTCTTACAAAGCAACAAGGAAATTTTATCCCTTGGGAGGCCCCATCCACTTTGATCATCCACACATCTAATTTCAAATGTTCAAAGCCAGGTTGGATGGGGCTTTGAGAAATTTGGGCTAGTGGGAGGTGTCCCTGCCCATGGCAGGGGTTGAAATTAGGTGATCTTTAAGGTCCCATGCAATCTAAATGATTTCAATGATTCTATGAATGTGCAAGAAGAGTTTTGATGTTCATCATCAGGACTTCAGCTCTTGGCAAGACTTTTGGACTCCTTGAATCTAGGAACTTTTCCATTTTCTTGGGCCATAAAAGATGGTGAAAGTAAGATTTGTCTGTCAGCGAGGATGGGACATGGTCCCACCAGAGAGCAGACCAGGCCCAAGGTGGGAATGCAGCCAGAGGTGACACCTGGTTCCACAAGAAATGAAAGGGACTGTGGCCTGTAAACCTATTCCTTGGCACAAAAAAATTAATCAAACCTATGATAAAGCCTATCATAATAGCACAGTTGGTTAAGATAGACAAGTAAGCAGTCTTCACCCCATATTTACAGGTTGGAATGAAACCTAACACTGTGCAAGTTAGTAGGTTATAACTAACAGGGTGTGAAGCAAGAGCCTTTCTCAGCCACTGGGATGATGTCCCAGCAGTGTGGTTTGCATGTTGTACAACTCAACCAGCATTTAGCAGGACTATATATATATGTCTTGGAAAGCATTATGGGTAACAGCACTACTTTTCCACTGTAGGCCCATTCCAAACTTCTGGGATGAATTGTACAGAGAAAGCAAATTATTAGTCATTTTCTGCAAATACAACTCTTCACTGCCTCAAGTCCAGGATGAGACTCTTCTGCCCTGGTTAATCTCCTGCTGTCACAACCCTTCATTGTCTATTTCATGGTCTGGGTACATATTAAATGCATTTCACATATGTGGTGGGGAGCTGAACTGCTTTACTTGCATTGACCATCTATGTAACCTGACTCATTGTGGTCTAAAGCACTTTCCTTTCCAGACCCATCCCTCCATAAGATTTTAAAAAGTTCATTACTTTGTATTGCAGATCACTTAGTTGTAATGAAAATAATACTGGAGGAAAGGGGAAGTTGCTCACAGTAAGTGGGGAAATTCTCCCATCAGTCTAAATTAACCCTTTGAATCTTGGAGAGGAATGGGATGATTTGCCAGGCCTGGCCCAAAAAATGTGAACTACCAGATACATTTGTTTGTGAAAGCACTAGTGATAGAAGACATCAGTTACAAAATATGCAAAGAAAAAAAATTACTGAGGCTTTTCTGCCCACAGAAGTCATGCACATAAACATTTTGTCAATTTTTAAAAGTGAGGGGAAGTAAAAAAATGCAACTCAAGTTTTGAGCCCAGCAGTCTCCAAAAGGTTTTCCTTTGAGAAGTTTTTGAATTTCTAATGTAGCAGATGCCTAGTGATAACAGTTGAGCTTTTCAAAAGATTCATGTGAATCAGAAAATTGACTGAATGGCCATTTTAGGAGCAAAGATCAACCTTCTGAAATGCAAAAAAGAAAAGTATTTTAGATAGACTACTATCTTTGAATCAGTGAATTATTACAGTATGGGGCATGAGCAGTGTTTCTGGATATGATACAAATATCAGTAATGCAAGAAATAATTCATATACGTGGCCTAGTCCCTAAGGTTACATTGCTTAATGTCAAACTTCAGGATTTTGCATCTCTGCAAATGTCAAGTTGTTTTCAGCGATGCAAGTTCACATGTTATGAGCATCAGTAATGCCTCACCATCATCATAGGGTAAAAAATCTAAAGGATTTAAAAATCTAAAGGTAGATGATTCCTTTGCTAAAGACTTGGGACAGGATACAAAAGATGACTGTGAAATATACTTTGTCCCCATGGGGGGACATGTAGAAGGGGGCAATGATAACAAACTTACTTCGAATCTGCTTCTTGATTTCCTTGGCAGGGTCCAACCAATTCTGCAAAGAAAATGTTTCCTTTTTTCAATTTGAATTAGAAAACACAATAAACATTATTTTAAAAACAGTGATATGAGTCAAAGCTAGAACATGTGAATATCTGCCATCCCTTTCTCCTTGAAGCAGCAGTAGGCAGGGCTAACAATTTTCAAGATGTGGCCCTGGGTAGAAACAGGATTTTTATTAACCTTCACAGACTCTGAGAGCCTGAATGATTTGAAATAAAAAAATAAAACATAGGAATTGGTAAAATGAACCCACAGAGATCTTTTTGCAGAGTATCTTCTGGGAGGACAATTTCTACAAGCTTGTTATAAAGAGGTGTTTTTGATAGATTTTTTTTTTCTCCAATCCTGGAAAGGCTGAAAAGACTTGCTAGAGAATAAGCAAGTGCAGAGTAGGGCACTACCCTGTTTGCAATGCAGCATGGACATGCAGGGCTCCCTAGGGAAAACCAGAGGCAGAACCACAGCACCTCTGCCCCCATCCACACCATGCAGAGCCCAGTGACTATGCAAGACAAAACCCCTGCTGAGGTGGTAGAGAACTATCCTAGTGATGTGTTAGTACTCCATGGGTGCCAAGGAGCAGATGAAATTCCTCTGGAGGAGGCACACAGCAGCTTGAGGTCTCAGTGCCTCTGCTGTCTTGACCTCTAAGAAATCAAATTAATATTTAAAATGCGTCACAGCCCAGAACAAAAAGTTCTCTTTCCCCAGGAAAGTTCCACTTTCTCCAAAGAAAGATAAACAAATGTATCAGAGAGACAATAAAACACTAAAGAGATATCAAACAAGCAGAACACAACAATCCCTCCCCAGCAAAAACAACTAGTTTGCAGCTGTCCAAACCTGCTTTGTGGTGCAAAACATGAGCCTGAAGATCTCCAGCTATTGCTGAGCACAAAAGCACACTATGCACCAAGAAATTAAAGACTCATTAGGATTTCTGTTTGCAAAGATGACATGGGATACGAGCACATACGTTGTCTGGCTGGAAGTTATGGGCCAGAGGATGCAGGCGAATTGATAGTACTTTGACATTAAAAATATGCATGTTATTGATCAATAACAGTGGTGGCAGGCAGCTGTTCTTTTAACTGTTTAGCTCTGTAAAGTAACTGGTAACCCAAAAATGTTTAGTGCTTCTAAACTCCGTATTGATAATGAATCCATGCTTCTCTTTCCCATAGGAAAGCATACCTATCTGAAAATGCACTTAGACTTCTACCTAGCTTTTCTCAAAACTCAAAACTAAGCATATGCTAAAGCATTATCTTGCACTCACATGGACCAAGTATCTGCTTAGGTGATTTTCTGAATTAGAAACAAAGAAGTCTGTAAAGAAAGGGGAAAAAAGAAACAAAAAGACTGATTTCTTTAATATCACATATATTTGAAACAAAAGAAAGCCTAAAAAACTGTTGTTCCCACAAGACATAAGCAGCTAAGAAAGTAGTAGTAGCTTCAGCTCCATGAGGGAAGACCTTTCAGGCCACACAAAGCACAAAATGCCTTCAGCTGGTGAACTCTGCTGAGCTACTGTGCATATTGCTAAGAAGTTTTGTACTGGCTTCTGTCAAAATATTTATCTTAAAATGCCAAAATAATATTTTAAATTATCCTTTGATACTCTCACAATACCATGTCCCAAACAATGTATGTTTGGGACATAACATCTGCACATTAGATCATCTTCAACACTTGTAATACACAGCTCGTTTCATACTGAAGTTGGAATGCAGGACGGCAGAATGTGATTCGCTATTGCTACCAATTGCTTCTGAAGACTAATGTCTTTAGTCAAATCAAAATTAACGCTAAGATAAAGTCAAGGCTTAGAGCCTTCCCTTATCTTAGCAGTTAGCAGGAGCAGTCAGTCACCTCCTGCCTATCTGTGTCCCAACCACTATTATTAAGCCATATTTTGGTATTATATGTTTTGCAGTGTATCTGTGAGTGTAAATCTGACTTTCATCTATGACACTAAAGGAATAAATCATACCAGAAGGAGCACCAGCTATATGATTACTATCTTTCATGTCATAAATAGCCAAAAGAGAGGGAACCCAGGGAAATACAGGAGATGATCTTGAGAAGTAGAGTCACAAAAAACAATTGCTCAAACTGTGTCTATGGAACTTGGCAAGGAAGATAAAACCAAACTTCTGGATTGTTTGTATCTATCGGAAGAGTGTCTCAGGGAGTTCTGATGTTCACATGCCAAAGGCCACCTGCAGTTTTGTGGGTTACCTTTTGGTTTTCTGTGTCTCTGTATGTTAGCCCAAAGTAGTCTTTTTCCAAAAGGTTCAGATGCTCGCACACTTTGTCAAATAGCACTTGACCTCTGGAACGTTTCTATGGGAAATGAACAGAAAACAAACAAAAAAGATGATTAGGTTGCAAAATAAAGCATTAAAATAACACCTTTTCTGTCAGACCAGTAACCTCAAAATTATTCAAATAAACACATCCATCTTTCAACCTATTGACCTGGAGCTTCTTAAGAATCTGTTGAATGGGGCAAGACCTCTTCTTATAAAACCTCAAGTCTTCTTCCAGAGTAAAAATTTAGTCACACATGTCATGTTTCAACTTCCAATAGGAAAATCTCTTCTGTCTTTCAGAAACTTTAAGAGCATGATGAAGTCATACCTCTGCAAACCAAAACAATTCTTTATGTGCAAGTAGCCACAAAGAGCAGTAAAAATTATTCCTGGTCATGGATTATCAGAGTTGTGAATAGGAGGGCAATTCACTGGAGGAAAAACCGAACATGGACATACTTCTTGCTTTGGTAACAGTGTGGACTGATTTCAGGACCTGTTTTTGTCTAATACAGAGGGAAATGTGATTACATCATCTATGGAAATAATGGAAAGAGCCTAGTATCTAACTGGGAATGCAGTTGGGCAAAAAAAACAGTGCCCCACTAACCTTCTTTACTACTGCCATGTCAGATGAGAAGACCTCTTACTGTCAACATCCAGAGCCCTTAGCAGGAGCTTCATAGTATCTATCATACTGGACAGTAAAAATTCAGGTCATCCTGTTTCTTAGTGTTGTATATGAAATTGAGAAAATCTCCAGAAAGCCAAACAGACAGAAACATCCTCTTTATAACCTACACATGCCAACTTTGATATGTATTAACTATGATAAACAATTCAAAATTATTTGGGCCATATTCATCACTATGTTTCATCACTGTGTGCTTCCCTAAGTGTAACTCAGCTAAAGGAAAAAAGTCTCCCCATTTTATTCTGACCACACACATACATAAATATTTCAGTTGACGTCAGTGCAGTATTTTCTTTATCTGTGGCATACATATGACTAGAAGCAGACTGGAAATATACTACTTGCTTCAAAGGCAATGCAGGCAGTTTACAAAAAAGAAGAGAATGCCACCTCCAAATTTACGTGCCTCTGCTGACTGAGCTGCGCCTGGACTGCACTGCCAGCCCAGCAGCTTGGCTGGGAGAGGGCAGCTCAAAATCCAAGCAAACACAGCTATGCCAACTAAACCATGGAGCCCAACGCTGGCCTCAAACTATTTTAGAAGTTGCAAGCAAGCCAAGGGAAAAAAAAGGAAAGAACTGAGGGCTGCTGCCTAACACCCAGTGAAAACATTGCAAGAGATGATGGAGGAAGTTATGCAGCGTAATCTAATTTGTGTTAAATTTGGTTTTTGTACTGGCATTCAAATGGTATATTGAAAAGGACACTGGAAAATATCCTTTACATTTTTATCAATGGATAAACTGAAGCATGGCCTAAAAAATGTTCTCCAGATGAGGAAAAAAAAATAGGCCTAGAAGTGTATTCCTGTAACTTCATTTACTGTGCCTTACAGCATTATTTGAGCAAACAGCTCTTGGGCCTTGTTCTGTGTGTCACATGCTTTCCACCCTGTAAGTAGGAAGCATAAATATGCCCCAGCTCCTTTATAATGCCAAACAAATGTTTAGTTAATTCTTCACGCCCCAAAGTTGAAAGTAGGTAGCAAGAGGTTGGTGGTTTTATATTTGGTGCTCTCTGTAGAGGATGAGGTGGGTAAAAAAGATCTTAATACTGGTGTGTAGAGAGAAGCCAGCTCAGAAACTTCAAGCCAAAATGGTCACATTTCTGCTATAATCAAGCAGTGTTGCATTTTGCCAAATTTCTTGATCCTCTACTTCTTAACAAACTAAGTAGTTGTACCAGATAGAGAAAAACAAGCAGGTTAGCTCTAGAGGAGAGCACCTTTGAAAAACACTATGTCTGTGCCAGTGCACCACTTACATGTATTCGAGTTGTGGCACTTCAGTGCTCTCTTAATTTTAGGAGTCACTTAAGGCCAACGTTTTATGTGGCCAATCCATGTAGCTACACAGATGTCTTTTTTGAGAAATAGTAGCTAGCAGCTGCAAGGTATGGTGTTTTAACAGGGAATTACAGGAAACAGTTGTGCAGGACTGTGCTGTAATAAAAACCAAATGCCCAGAAAACCCCCTGTGCTCAGTATTTCTTGTTTGGCTACACACTGAAAGCAAGTGAGAGTATCTATGGCAATCTGGAACAATTTTCATGGCAATGTAACATCCTCTTCTTCCTCCTGTATGAAGATGCCCAAGTCGTACTTAGTCATTTTCCACAAAATTCCTGCTGCATTGGGAAAACCCTGCTGGTGGTGCAAGAGGACATGAGAATACAAGATGCAACAGATAGCCCCTCCTGGCCAGGGTCTTCTCTTCACCATCACAAGGTAAGAACTGGTGATGGTTGAAGGAAAGACCACTTCTCCTCCTACAGAAACAGCTATTAGTGTCCAAACAGATGAGCCTCATGTTATAGCCTCACCACTGCCCCTGAATGCCTGTTCTCAGGTCAGAGATGACCTGGGGAGAAGGATTTAGAAGACTCTTGTCATGTGGGGAGTTGGGGCTGCCTAGAAATGGAGTCACCCCTGCTGTTATCCTAATGCAAGAGAAATCCTCATGGCCCTGCATATAGGCAGCAGTGCCACCTTGTATACCCATGTGTTGTGAGCAGGCATGCATTTTCTAAAGCATCATTGCACAGAAACATAGTGAAGGGAAGCTACTGCATAAATTCATGTGCAATTAAGAGGTTCAATTAGAAATATATAATTAAAGCAATCGAACAGACCTCTTTTGTCCTTGTTAATTGTTTTTATTTTACTGCATACCCAAATAACCATGCCATGAAAGGAAAGGATATCATTGCTTTGGCAGGGAGAGAATGGGAGGAGGAGAGAAAGGTCATCTTACAAATTCGTACAACTCCTCAATCCATCTTAAACCTTTGCTTTCCATTATTTTAGAATGAGAAGTCTAAGACGATGAAAGATTGACAGTCTGCTGGTTACAGTGGATCACAAGTTAATGCCAAAAATGCCAATCAATTCTCAGCAGTCCAAAAGACATGGATCAAAAATAAATAAAAAAATAAGACTTTGTACCATAAAATACTGGCTTTGTAAATGAAAAAAGTTCTGAAAGGTAAATCTAGCAAGAGTATCCACTAGAAATATTATTAGATATTTTTCAGGAAAGAATGGGGGGAAACAGAATGTGCAGATGTGAAAAAAAGACACTTTGCTTCAGGTCTGGGAAATCAGGTAAACAGAAGAAATACAACACATAGATTAAACAGTATAAATGAACACAAAGGGCTGGGCTGTTTTTTTACAGCCTCATCCCTGCAGGTCTATAATGACCAGGATTCTCTCTTGAAGCTGGAATGGGAATAAACAGCCTCCTGGTGAAGCTCCCAGTGAAAGGAGCCAGCAGCAGCAAACTTGGCAAGCCAGTGCCTGCCAGCAATTCTCACACACGAGGAGAAGCAGCCTCTCTTCTCACCAGCTTCTCCTCAGTTTAGAAACTGAGTCTCTCTCTCCTTGGGATGCTTCAGGTCACAGAAGGCTCTCTTGCCCCCTGATTGGCTTCTGCACCATGCTCAAATCTTTCCACATCATCTTCTTCAGCTCATATCCCTCTATCATACCTGCATCACCTTACAAGATCATCAGACCAAGATTGTGTGAACACAGAGTGAAGAGCTCAAAAATTCAAGAACTTCCACCTTTGCTCTGCCTGGATAACAAGATTATTATCAAGTAAACATGCCCTGTCCCTGAAACACAATCATTTGCAGTCTTCCTGTAGGCCATTTTGGCTCCCACCATGATAATGCAGTCTGAGCCTCTTCTGATGCACCTCACCCTGAATGACCCACTTCCACTTGGGTAACCTCCATCCTACAGGACCAGCCATCTTTCCTAGCTCTATGCCAGCTAGAGCCATCCATGCTGTCAGTACTCAGGCTTCTTTCAGACCGAATCCAACCTTCTGTCTGACAGATTTCTCACTGGAGGGGCAATGCCACTCTGGGACTGGTAGCTCAACACAGCTGAGAAGCCTCTTTTCTCAGAGGGTTTCAAGGCATTAGCCAGGCAATGCCACAGCTGGCTTGACTGCACCTGCTCACTGCCCTGGTCACTGCCATGCTGATGTCAGGGGCCTCTCCAGTCCCTTTGAACCAGCACAGCTGTGATACTGGGATTCCTGCATACCTCCCCAGGTGCTAAAGGCTTCAGTGTCTGATTACAGGGTAGAATGTTGGTCTACTCCCAAGGCTCTATTTTTGCTTACTAGCAGATTACCCTCCTCTCACTGAGAGGGAAACAGGATGAGGAGCTGACAAGCAGCAAGCAGCCCTCAGCCTCCTAGAAATGAAAACTATTGCAGTCTCCAAAGTGACGTACTTTGGGGCGGTTCTACTTTGGCATTCAACACTGCAGTCTCATGTGGGTGCAGAACGCTGAGCAAGGGCTGCTAGCAACATGGAATCAATTACAAGAGATCACACTCAGACCAAATTTTGCAGTGCTAGGGAAAACACAAAGTGAGAACAGGGCTCCACAGCCAAACATCTATACCAGGATTCATTTTTGCCACCAGTAACCATCAACTCCACTGCACAGTAGCCACAAGGTCAGGACAGCCCAATGCACTGAAACTTCACTTCCCTTTCTGATCAGTCAAGCAGCATAGCAAGATGAAAATGTATCACAGCTGTGGACCTGGAAAGAGTTTGCATGTAACTTTCTGCACAAAACCATATGCAAACAACCTTGGTGCTTTCCTGGGAAAAGCTGCCAAGCTGCCAGGGAGCAATGTCACACTAGTGCTAGCCTGGCTTCCAGCTCCATACAATTACTGTAGTAACTCCAGTTAGGCAGAATCGCTGGAATAAGGACAAACAGACCAGTATCATGAAATCCCAGTACGAACAATTGGACTTGAACTGATGTTGAGGTTATCTGCTTCACATTCCTAATTAGCATCTGCACTTTCCAATGGATCTCAACAATGCACTGTGTAAATATGTGGGCTGGCTCTAGCCTTGCATGCTGTAATGTATTTTGGCATGTGGCTGTACTAACTTCTTCCTTTTCCCCTCTTCCTTCTGGTGGGGAAGAATCAGCTAATCTTTTTTTTTTTTTCCAATGCTTCAATGTTTTTTTGATGAAAAAGATTGCCATTGTGTGCAGACCACTGATTTTATTTCATTTTACTGTTTCAATTTAAATTACTTTTTGCAATTTAATTTGGTTGATACTTTCATTTTCTACATCCCATGGGCTGTGTGGTAGTCTCCTATGTGCAAACACAAGTAAAAGACCTGCAAAAGTTAAAATGTATATGGCAAAAAAATAAGTAAGATACACAAGGGGAAGCTTCTCTGTCCCCACATTGCAGTTTCTGCAATTATTCTTGCAACAAAAACAAGTGAAAATGATTAACTGGTTGTCAGGAATACTTTGTAATCACCACAGAGAGCACTCGCTTAACAAAATTCCCCCAGCTGAGTCTCTGAGTCGCTGAATTCCAGCCTCCTGACAACACAATTTCTCATTCTTTCCTTTACCCAATTTACACAAAATATATGTCCAATCCCAGAAAAAAACCAAAACAACAACAACAACAACAAAAAAAACCCCCAATACTTCTGCAAATACTCACTACTTGCAAGCTAAATTGACCAAGCCTGCAAGATCACTTTTGTATTGAGAACCCCATTTCTGGGGAAGGGATACGTACGTCACACATATGTCATAACTTAATATGCATAGGCAAGTATGTATATAATTTGACACATACAATACATGCATACAAACAAATGTGAATTTGTAAGTGGATGTTCATTGTAGTAGGTCCAAACATAGAGAAGCTTGTGGCAATATCACATTGCTTCAGAAAGTCAGAGATTCTAAACTCACACAGTTAGGATCCTTCAGTTAAGGAGCACATTTTTATCTGTGAATGAAATAATAATCAACATATCATGACATTTCCCACGTTTTTCCTGAAAAGAGATTGAGCTGCTCAAGAACCAAAGAGCTGAACTGAGAAATTCCAGAAGCTGATCATTGCACTTTAGGCCAGAAAATTTCCAAACATGGAGAACATGTTTTTTGAACATAACTTGATTGAAACCAACAAAAAGAAATAGCAATTTTTTTCTCCAGGAAGATAAATGGAAAAAGTAATTCCAAAGAAGTTTAATTTCATTTCACTTCTACACATTTGTAATTTCCATTTTCAAAGGATTTACTCTTTCCCTGTTTATACTTCTCCACAGTTTTTCTCCACAGGGAAAAGAAGATGAAGCAGAAAGGTGACAGGAGAGAAAACAACCTCTGAATTTCTTCAAATCTATTGTTTCTCAACTGAAGTTCCCAGCAGGAAGCTACCTGAGGAGAATCCAGAAAGAAAAACAGGACAGAAAACCTTTTCTGTAGTCTTAAGTGGCTGAAAATCACCAAGTTTTCCTCTGGTTAACTGAAATAAACATCACATGTGCAATGTGTAGGATAAATACATCTGTGAGCATAACATGACTTAACCACTGGAATTTAGGTCTCTAAATCCCCTTCTGTGCTTGCTGAAAATGGCACTGGCAGTTCCAGAAGCATCATCAACAGTTAATTAATCTGAAAGTTCAGTGTATTACGAATCATATTCTAGGCATTCAATTAAACATTTTCATGTCATTTCTGCTAGGGAAAAAAGCCCTTGTGGAAGTTAGCAGTGCAACACTGTGCACCAAAGACAAAGGTAGGATTTACAGTGACAAAGCAAGCAACAAATGCCCTACTCCCCTCTTCCACACAGACCAACACCAAAAAAAAAAGCTTAAAAATAAACTCATATTGTCTTTATGCCAACTACTTTATTTCTTGCAGAAAAATTCAGCACGTGCAAAGTACTATAAACCAATGGCTTGGGTTGGAAGTACCCTTAAAGATCCCAAGTCAAAATTCCAGATAGTATCTAGTGAATAAAATATTTAGCCAAAAGTGGGGAGAACTAAGAATTAGGCAATTTCAGAAAGATTTTCCTGAATAAAAGCTATATTAAAAAGACTTTTTTGTCCATTATGAAGTTACTTCATGTACAGAAATGCTTTTCCTGAAAGCTGCATATCAATATAAGCTCTCCAACTGTTTTATTTCTTTATTAACTTCTTTATGTGTGAACCTTCATAAAACATCCCAGTAGGTGACTGGTATAGACTAATAGTTTGAAATAAAACCTGTAATAACATTTTGCATATTTGTCTCTGCTTTTTAATTTAGAACACAATCTTATACTGCTCTGCACATATAAATGAATGCCACATAAGGGAACAAAGTAGGTGAGAAGGTATTTTAACATACAGTGATGACTGATCACTTTCTATTTTCCCCTATTATGGTAGTACTACAATTCAGCACCTTATTGATATTTATTTTAACACATCTTATTGAAACGTATTGCCATTCCTGAAAATAACCTTTTCTGTCAACTGCTAAACAATCATTTAGATAAACAGATAAATACATAGTACTGCCTATGCTACAGTTACATACCTCCAGCAAATGTCAATGACATTGTATAATATGACACAATTTTTATCAGGGGCAACCTTCTTTAATGCCATTTGAGCTCACAATCCTAAACAGCCAGCACTAATCTAAAAAAACCCACAGGACTGCTAAATCCCAGTAAGAAGATTGGTGACCTAGTCCCGATTCTGGCATCGAACCAAATTAGGGTTTTTGCCTTCTACATCAGCAGCAGAGATCACACCAGCACTGGCACCACCCAAGCTCTAAGTGTGCTGATGGGTGCTCTGCTCAGTTTGCATCTTTGGGAAAAGAGTGAACACTTTGTTCGTGACAATGCAACCACACTGGGGGCACTCGATAAAAAATTAACTCTGGAGCAGGTTTTTATGTGTGGAAGAGTGAGAGCCATGTCTGCACATGTACAATGGCTACAGAAATATCTGTCAAATGTGATGATTATCAAATGCATCCCAGGTGCATCAACAGCATACTGTATAAACTGAGGTCTGCTACCAGCTTACATGCAGTACTGTCCAATAAATTAATATAAAAACAGTGGACATGATTTCTCAATTAGAAGTTCTGTTCTCAGCACATTTATTAGCTTCACGCATTTGCTAAATCATGACACAAAATAATAAACAGTACTCCATTTATGAAGGCTTTTCAGCAGGGAAAGTAACCCCCTTACTCAGCTTTCTTGAGAGCACAGATTGTTTGGGCTTGGATTTTAGCTAGACATGCAGCTGATCCATTGGCATAATGCCTCCTGATTGCCCTACCATCTTCTCAAGACACTCTGAAGTAACTCAGGCTGGTCTCTTGGGATTCACTACAGCAGCTGAAGCTTTCCAGTGACAGCTATAAATATTTTCCTTATTCTACCTATAGTTGGACAAACTCAGCAAACGCTCATCTCTCCTCATCTCACATGCTAACTAATTCTGCACAAGCCGAGTACCAACACAGTAAGGGGAACCAATCACTATCTGAAATATTAATAGTCCTTGGCATATATCAACAAAAAACAACCATAAACAGTTTGTTTATTTTCAGCTGAAAAAAGCTCTACTGTCAACATAGTCCGATTTACAGAGTAATCTTGTCATA
Organism: Toxostoma redivivum; assembly: GCA_013397375.1. Taxonomy (NCBI): domain Eukaryota; kingdom Metazoa; phylum Chordata; class Aves; order Passeriformes; family Mimidae; genus Toxostoma; species Toxostoma redivivum. Next base: position 1,024,907 of record VXBI01004268.1, read on the forward strand.
TGAATTTAAAAGCTACAGAGCTCTCTCTGACCTACATTGCCAGCCTAGGAAAAAAATACACTGCAGAGAAAGATGCTCTTGAGGCAGAAGAGGGAGCAGGATGATCAGGCTTTTAGATTTGGGGTACCTTTGATGGTATTGCACCATCAATGCTGGGGTTTTCATAAAAAATGAACATATCCTGTTCTCAAGCTACATCCAAGCTTTATCCACTTCAGATCAAAACCATTTCTGCCAGAGTGAGATAAACCATGAGAGACAGACCTTGCTGCCTATCAACACTTTTCTTTGCAAGCAGATATTTCACCACCCAGTCCTGTCTATGATACTCTGTTCACTGTATCAACAGACAAGGATAAGAAAACATAGAAGCAATCCAGTGCTACATGAGGCTCAGCTAGAAAAAAAACTCACCTGTATGAGGCATTAAGATTTTCTTTGACATGCTAATATATTTAGAGGATGATAATAAAGTGAAGATTTACTTAGTTTGGGTCTGGAAATGGCAACACTTAGTGTAAATGTGGGGACAGCCACTATAAATTGGAGCAACTAGAAACTAGAGCTGATGATTAATTTAGACAGCTTGGTTGGGACTGGAACAAGCAGCAGGCACTTCAGTGACACAGAAACAGACAAAATGCATGGAGGCTTGGCAGGAGCATGACTGGGCAGCGACGTGAAAATCAGCAACTTCTGTGTTGATTTGGCATGAGGTAGAGGGGGGAATGTACACATTGTACAGAAACAGCAGAAGGGTTTGAATGGCTGTTTGGAAAAGGGAAAAGACAAAGCCACTCTTTTCATCCACTCTTTTTGATTGGAATTCCAGCAGCCATTAAAATTACATGCAGAGGTTGGGTGCTGGCTGCACAAGGCACTCTGCATAGAAGCTGGGGACTCTCTGGGACAAAGACCACCCCAGGAAATAAACTTGAAGAAGACAAACATGAAGGGACTGAGGCAGTCTTACCCTGGTGAGGCCATCAGCATGGATGGTGACAAGGACAGGACTCCTGGAGCCGACAGATCTCTATCAGTCTGAGGTGAAAGGCAGGTGGAAGATCACCCTCTCCCGGGCTCTTGCAAACAGAATAGCCAGCAATGAACTCTGCAGTACCTCAGTTTGAATGTGCATGACCAAACTCAGTTTTTTAAAATCTTTGCCAGATGGAGAACCATCTCCTGTTGCCTGGCTTATGTCCAACTCCTTCCCCAATGGGAGGGAACTAGAGGTAAAATTTCAGTAGGAAGTTTTCATCTAATCATTTATTCCATATATGCAGTTTCAGAGCAGCTGAAAGTATTTGTCAATGTAGGTGAAATCCTCACAATAGTTTTCAATGTTATGAAAAATGGCTGGCACCTCCAAGGTATCAAAATGAGTATTTTTACCTGGTAAACTCAACATTTCACTGCACAAATAATTTTCAGAAACTATTAACAAAAGGCAATAGTTAAGAGGACTAGATGTAGAAAATGTAAATGTGGGGAGAATGTGTAAAAAAAAATTTTTTTTAAGCTTCAGGCATTTGATTGTGATCATGTCCTCTGCCGTGCCAAAATGCGTAATTTAAGGCCTCACCTGCTGTTCACTTGGTACATCTAAAGGAGTGACTTAGTTTTAATTCTTAGTTCCTCATTCAGTCTCTGAAACACTTTCATATTAACTGGATAAAAAATCTGTCTAATCATTTAGGTGTGTCCCTACCAAGGCTATGAGAGACCTTCTTCCTGAATACCAGAGCCCAGACATTCCCAGCCACGGGAAGCTGTGGGGGACCTGTGCCTCCCCTGGCAAGGCAGAAATGCTCCAGCCCCATTCCCTCAGCCTTCTGGCATTTCCAAAAGGCTTAGCTCAACCTGACTTCTTTCGATTTAGATTTCTTTAGCTTCAGTGAAAGAATAATAATAGTAATCATCATCATCATCATCACTGAAAGGGAGCCCAAACATTTTAATTTCTGTTTTAATTACCGGTCTGAAGAAAAAAACCCTTTCTCTGCTCAGTGTCACAGTTGATCATTATGAGCTCGATAACATCGGTGCTGATTTCCAGATCATTGTGCTTTTTGAAGTACCTTAACTCATAAAAAGTGGTATTTGGAAAAAGCAAGTCAGAAGAACTGTATATTAACTTTCTTCAGCTGAAACATATTCAGGCAATACTTAGACTCCTACTGACATGTGTCAGGTAACATAGATCTTAAGTGAATCCCCTGGCTAATCCAAGTCAGCCCTAATTAGAGGGTCTGGGGACAGAAAACATGCTATGCAACAGTGATGATGCCTCTCAACCCAGTCACTTTTACTGAAACATATCCTGGGGAAGGAACAAAACCCAAAACAAAGGTCTTCATATTAAGTTAAGTGAAATGTAAGCAATGAGTAGGTCAAAAGGAAAAGACTTATTAAAAAAAAGTCCCTCTTGCATTCAGTAATCAGTTTCACATGTAAAGCCATTTGCAAGAGACTGTGTGGAATCCCTTATGCAATTAAAATGTGCAGGGGGTAACCGAAACTGTATCCTTCAGAATGCAGAGTGCATCTTATTACAAGGTTTCCTTCCTGACCTTAAAACCTACCTCAAAAAAGATGAGAAAATTGATGTTATTAAACTCCCCGTGCAAAAGCAGTTTGCAGGTCCACACACGGAAACTCCCAGGGAGGGGTTAGCTTGGACACTGTGTGGGAAGGGGGACCACGGGGCCATGCATTCCTCTTCCATCATACAGAAACACAGGGGATTTTTCCTCCAGAGAGAGTCTTGCAGGTCAGGAAAAGCAGCACCAGTCTCTTTAATTTCTGTCGGAGGTGGCAGTAGAAATAATTCCGCTTGTTCTCAACTCTTCAAGCCTGTCCTAAAACAATCTTCAATGACTTGTTTTTTAAGGAAGCATCCTGTATTCTCACTTTTTAACAGGAAAATGAGAAATTCATGCAAAATGTGATATTTCAACTATTAGAGAATCCATTTACATCATGTCCATTTTGTCTTCAAAAAGGATTATCAGCTCATACTTGTGTAGGGCAGAAAGGAAGGGACCAGTTCACTCCAGTCTGTTTTGGTCCATGTTACAAATCCTGGTTTCAAATGTCTGAAAACTTCCTGCTATTTCAACTCAAGCATGGTACTCTGATGTCATCTGAGAATGTGGGGAAACCCATTAAGAAAATGGGGTCTCCACCAGGGATAAAGTCACCAGAGGTTCCTTATGAAGGTGGAACAGGGGCTACAGCATGGGACACAAAACACTGCCCAGGTTGCAGTGACTCCAGCATGACTGAGAAAGCTGGAGTTTAAGAACACCCATATACAGTGTATTTTTACCAGTCCCTTCCTACCTCAGCTGACCCCCACTCACACACAGAAGGGGAGTTAACAGTAATACTTTGTGAGATGTTGTTTCTCCATGTGCTGTGCAGCTTATCTGGATCCTATGTCAACTTGCTGTTTGATGTAGGGCTGCAGAGATGCCACAGACAGGCTGCCATGGAAACATTTGTTTTCATTCACTGGTGGCCTGCATGATAAGAAAGTCTGAGTGGTACAGGAATGACGAAAGAGTATAAATTACCAATGGCCTCAGACAGCTGAGCCTTTCAAAATTAAATCTAATTATTTTACCATTTATTTAGACAGATTATGTTACAGCTTTCTGCCCTCACATTGTGAGTGACAGCATGTATATATTTAGAGCAGAAACAAAGACAAATTCCAACTTGTTTTAGGAAGACACTTTAAATTAGGCTATGTGTAATGGAGAGAATGACAGCTTGTTCCACTTGCATCTTTTAATTAAAATGCAGTGGTCTAGACAACAGAAAATTGAGATGGGGCAGATATGGACAAGAAGGGAAATAAATCCTAGAAAAAAACATAATTGTACTACAGCATTTGAAAACTCCTACTTAAAACTGAAGAAATCCAGAAATAAGTTATTTTTGCTTGTTTTCTTGCATCTCAGGAAAAACTTGAACTAGTGTGTTCATTCCTTTTTTAAGGTTATCTGAAATTAATTTGCTGTCTTGGATCTTACTTCCTCCTTAGTTCTTCAAACCAACTAATGCAAAGCATAGATCTAGCTTGCTTAAAAGAGAAATCTTCCACTACCACTTTGAAGTGCAGTTTTGGCTGCAGCTCTGGCCTTGGACACTTTGACAATCTACATTTCTGAGTCTGATGCTGGCTGGGAGAGCACAATGAAGAAGAACCACTGCCAGCAGGGCTGGACATTTAGGTGGAAACCATCACCCCGTATCCCTCTGAATGGACTGCATCAGCTCCTGTGATCCAGAACCCCTCAGAAATCTCCAGGTTCTTCATGACATGGGAGAAAAACAGCTGCCCTGAGGCTGTGTTTCTTGGCAGAGTACCAGGGAGAATGTCAGCATACAAATACTTCTCCACATGCCAACAGCTTTCCCTGGGGAGGGGAAGCACCATTAGGTGGCCATCCCAGATTGCAAAGGAAACCTCTCTTCTGAAATAAGGCTGCCAGTACCATCTGCAGGCTCTAGGACAAGAGCAGCAGTGGGGGTACAGATGGTAACACTGGTGGTTTATGGTTTTGGAGGAGGATGAATGAACAGGTTGGGTTACCTCCTTAACCTGGTTTTGGCTTGTAATGTGTTACTGCATGAAAGACTTTCTGGGTCAGGATGGATGGATCACACAGGCAGCAACACTGCAGGGCTCAAGGGAAAGCTTTTACCTGGTATTTGCTTAAGATCCTTTCACTGAATGGAGACCACATTAGATGACCCCCTGTTAACCTCAGCTTTGAAGTTAGCTCCACTATACTTTCCCTCATACATCTCATACATGAAAAACCCCCAATGTCACAAATGCAAAGCACTGAATGTGAGAGAGATTGAGAGATATAGCAGCAGACAGTGAAGATGCTCAGCTTTAAATATGGAATAAGAAAGAGGGGTTTCTGAAACAAAGGAATGCAAGGGCATAATGGATTAACCAAACCTGCCTCAGAAGTGTCTCAGTCTGTGAGTACGTGCCACATCGGCTGGGAGGTCATTAACAGGATGAACACATAATTGATAAGCTGCAGGTTGCGCTCTACTGGAGAGCAATAAGCTCCTTTAAATTACATTAATATTTAACATACATAAAAAGCATTTGTCATTTGCAAAGCACTTTATAGAGTAACTGATGGATTCTATAATGATCCCCAACTCCCAGACTAGGGAATGCAATTCTGGAGAGATAAATACCTGGCTGGCATCCAAATCAAGATTCACTGACAGAGCTATTATTCTAGCTCAAAATTAGGTTTCTAAGTTTCTGGTCCTTCTAGATTACATTGCTTTGCAGCCTTCAGTAGGTAGAAGCATGATTACACATGGAGCAGAAAGAAAGGAGCTGACAATACAGGATGACATTTCTGACTCACATCTAAAAACTGTCACATCCCTACTTGGGGTCACTGTCCACTCTGAAAGATGCAGTTATGTGGGTTGAACACACAGAATGGAAGTACTAAGTATCTGATTGCCATGTTGTCTGTCCCTCTCCCTTATCTTTTAAAGAATTAGTGTTGGGGAATTTACTGACCTCCATAATTTGTTGGGTGCCTTAGCATACTCTATATTTTATACATATACATATATATATATATATATATATATAAAAGAACTGAGATTAGCTGAATTGGCTCACTTGCTTACAGCATGGTTATAATAACACCGAGGGGGTGGGTTCAAACCCTGTATTGGCCATTCACTTAAGAGTTGGACTTAACGATCCTTATTGGTCCCTTCCAACACATAATATTCCGTGATTCTGTGAAAACTGAATGGCTTTGTGTGCTGCTGACAAAGAATATATACATACACATATCTGTATGTATGCATGTATGTATGAATGGTTGTGCATATACACATTTTCCCCCCATTTAAATTGATACAGTGAGTTCACTTGAAGGTGATCCTTAAATAGCATTTTTCTGAAATAAGATAGATTGTTTCTCATGCTGCAGCATTGAGTTTCTGTGTAACCAACACAGAATTTTATTACCTTACCCAAAACTTCTGTAGAACTTCATCACCTGCCTCCTACATGGTTTCCTGAGATGTCTTCTGTGACAGACCCTCAGTTTCCCTGCCCTACTAACTCCTTTTGTGAATACTTTTTTACTCCTGTGGAGAAAAAGCACATTGAAAATCACATCATTTGTCTTGGCTGGACTCAGCGTCCTTTCGCTGCAGCTAAACTTTATGCATATAGGAAGTGGACTTCCTTTAGATCTACTAAGAATTCTCATGGGCTAGAGTAGGCTGTGCCAGAGAGGCACCTGCAGTTGTATCATCAATATGTACAACATACTGATAATACTACCTAGGAGGGATGCAAAGTCTGAATCACACTATTTAAGGTATGTAAATTTATGCACCACTCCAGCTGCACTCATTCCCTGAAATATTTGTTCCTCCTAACTAACTTTGTTTCAATGCACCCCATGGTCTGCTCATCATCATAGCCTTACAGCTTTGTAATTTGAAAATTCTTCATTTTAGGAGCTCTATCCTCATCAATATTACATTCTGCCTGCAAAGCCTGATCATCTTAGAAGCAGATAAAATGATTACTGATGACAGTCAATACAACTTGAAAATATTTCAGCAATGTAAGTAGAAAAAATTCATACAAAACTTATATTGGACATTATTCAAGAGCTATTCAGAACTTGCAAAGCAGAGAAATCTGACAAGCAATAAAACATGATCGTTTCCATATGCCAGCATTTTGACACTTTAAGAGAACTCAAGTTTAGTGAAAGAGTGAAACTTCCTATAAAAGTATTATTCACAGCATTTTTTTTTTGCATGAGTGGAAATCTAACATAACAGATCTCCCTTTCTGCTCCATCTTAGATTCCGATAAAGCTCAGCCTGCTAGACAAGACTTCCATAGAAAAATTATTTGGTATTATTTGCTTTATTGCATTCCAAAAAGTGACTCACATTTTACAAGCAAGTGGTAAAAGCTGAAATGAGTTGACTCTTTCCATCAAAGCCAGTATGAGTCATTCCTTCAGCTTAATGGCTCCCACACTATCCCTGAGTGACAAAATTGAGACTGGAGGTCAAGAAATGACCATTTAATAGTCACAAAATATGTATTCAGATAGCTAGTCCCAGACTGAAGGAAAAAACATGGGACTTGGTCAGTGACATTAAAAGATACTCAGCTGCTAATGGATGGCTAATTTGCTATAAGAGTAGTAAAATACCAGCTTCTGTTTGCAGTTCACTCCTAGCATGCCAACACTTGACCCAAACTGTAATGCCAGGGTTAACTAAAAATCAATAAGGTTTTTCCTCACCTGCCACTTTCCAAAGCACTTAAAACGAGAGCAGCTGGAGGACAAATGGGCTGGGCGCGATGTGATTGTGAAGATGCCATGATTTGGCTCCCAGTCAGGTACTCCTTTTCTCTGCCCTTTCTCCTTCTCCCAGCTCCCATGGATCTCTTTCAAGCCTGCAGACTATTTCATCTCTGCCTTTATACTCTCCTGTTCTTTCCAGGTGGCTTTTCCTTCTCTGTGGAACGTCGCAGTTACCCAAAGGATGGTTGGCTTAGCCCAGCCCTCCAAGACAAATCCTTCCTCTGCTTGGTCAGGGTCAGCCTTGTCTTGTGTGCACGACATCCTGACCTAAAACAGGACAGGCTGGTCCACTGCCCAAAAATCACCTTGATGACAATGACTGAATGGAGAAAGGGGTCCACCCTGAGATGCTGCATTTTCTCGTCTCCTTACTCTGAGATGCTAAATGTGCTCACTTTTTGCTTTTCTGGGGCCTTCTGGAGCTAAAGGCATCCTCTTAGCATGGGTCTGTCCACAGGCACAGACTGCCTTTTAAGTTACAGCAAAGAACCATCCCTCCCAAAAGTAGGCTCCTGTCAGAGTCTCAGCAGGGAAGGCAAGCTTCCTTACAGAAAAATCACAGCATCTTTTTGCCAAATATTCAGACACAGTCATGATTCACAGACATCATGGAAAAGCACACAAAACTCTCCATTCTCACTGCTATTTGTGCTTGACATTTCCCCAGCTTGCCCAGGGTGTCTCTCATGCCTGCAGTAACCTCACAATTGTCAGAATTACTCTATGGACAATGACTCAATGGAAGACTCAACTCGGTAAAGTAAAAGGAAAAGAAAAGCCCAGTGAAATAAAAATCCTTCTTTGCTTATGGGCTTTGTTGCCCATACTTTGTTTTCTGCATTCTGCTGTGGCATGTACCAACAAAGAATTAATCCAGAGTCTCTGGCTGTTTCAGGGAGTGCTCAGAATCCCTCACCTAGCTCAAACTTGTGCATCATCTTCAACAACCTCCAGAGAAAACAATGAAAGCATCTCTATGCTTGGCACTGATGAAATATCATGCCATTCATCCTTTTCCTTAAATTAGAAATACAATTTTCACTATTTACCCCCTGACAGGATAAAAAAAAAGATGACAGAAAGCCATTTACCTCTACTTCACATGCGTATTCCGATCCATCCAGGAGTGTCACTTTGCATTGCATATTTTTCGGTTTCTTGGCAATCTTTAGAGGAGACTTGGAAAGTTTGCTAGATGAAGATTTTTGAGAGAGCTTGTCGTCCTCTAGCTGCTGATATTCTAGCTGTTTTGCACTCGCAGCAGCAAACTCCTGTTCTTTCTCTGTGGCCTATAAAGAGAAAGAAAGATACTTTTTGAGATAAACCAATCATGCACTGCAGTTCACTGTATGTGCTGCACCCAAGCATTTAAGTGAGCCTTTTTTGGGGCTTGGACAAGAAAGCCTCTGATGCAGGACAGAGTCTTTACTGAAAAGATTTCCCATATTTCCTCCAACCCTCCCTTCTTCCTCTAAAATGTACGGAATACTCATGAAGGAGGCGCGTTCATGGAAATATTTTAAAGCTTCTACTTTTTCCACAGGTACAAAATCCCACTTGGGCTTCCTGTACTTGGTTTTTGTTTGGTTTTTTTTTTTTTTTGTTGTTGTTGTTTTTTTGTATTTTGGAAATACTGAGTAATCAGTAAATTTTGTCGAGAAACAGATACTCCTACACTTTCTTGATATTACTTTGAAGTCTCATACCTGTTAAATCATACAATGTTTCCATGGTGTCATACAGAACAGAATAGAAAAACACCATCAAGTTTGCACAAATTTTGCTGTCAGTGGGAAAACTGTAACATATGAGAGCATGGATCCCCCCTGAAAAGTGTGAATTTGTAAGGGGATGCTGATGTCACCGGGAGGGTGAAAGGCTCCCCTTGCATCCAATCAAAGGGTTTAGAAAACATGACAGAAATGAGGGGCCAAATAACTTTAATGTGCAGCCAGCTGGATAAATGGACAGGATGAGAGGATGAATTTGGCTCTTTGCTGATGCCCAGTAAGTCTCTCAGGCTGGAGGGAAGTAGATGCTATTTGAAAGACACATATACAGCAGGGAAGAGGGGCAAGAAGGAAACGACCATGGTTGCTTTTGCTCAGGTTTATCTGAGGGTCAGGCCATTTGAAGTTACCGTGACGCAGCACAGCCCACAGTCCTCTCCACAGCACTAGATGAAAGCCAGAAGGAGTTCTACAGCATTTCACCCTTCCTAGCAACAGCACTGTGCTGCAGTCATTACCCTTCTCATCAGTTATATCCCTGATAGACACCAAACAAGACCTCAACAGGATGCAGTAATACCTCAGCTAAAGCTTAAGTTAAATAAAAACATCTTTCTGTTATCTCACTACAAGGCAAAAAAACTTCAACCTGCTCTGGCTCTGAATTATTTCAGCGTAATAAGGAACAAGCATTAGTTGAAATGCATTGTAAATTAATCCTGCAGGTCTGTTTCCATTCATTGTAAATAATAAACCTGCATGAGAATGGAGCAAATCCATACAAAGGCTTTAAGCTGCTTTGAGACCAGAACAATGTTGCATCATATAACCTGAAACAACAGTGTACTTCTAAATCACAGGGTACTGTCCCTGAGTGATTTCGTAAAAACAAGTTTTAAGTTTCTTCTCTGCCTTCTGACAATAGGGGAAAGGCCAATTTGGAGCTGGCTGTGATCCCTACAGTGACAGCTCCCACCAAAACCCAGCAAATTACAAAGAAGTGTGGCAAGACCTCACAGGCCTGCTTTCCCTGTAAGGATGACACAGCAATGGCCTCCTGGAAGAGGAAACTATAAGAAAGTGGGGCTTAAAACATAAAAAAGCAAGAGCTGCTTTCAAAATCTATTGCATCCCCTGGGCCATGAATGTTCCTCTTCAGGAGCAGCCTAGCACCAGCCATTTCTTCCCCCATCTAGCTCCAGCCCAAGAGGAATTCCTCCTCCCAGCAGTTGGATGCCAGCTCTGTGCCTGGATGTCAAGGTTCTCGCATACCTTGAAAACTGGTGGGAGATGAAGACACAGTGTATGTAAGTGGGTCAGCTGTTTGCTGAGCATTTAACACTCAGCAGCTGTGATGAAGAGGGAGAATGCCCCTGGGCTCACAGCAAGGCTTGAGGCCAGCTAGCCTTCTACCACATCTGCAGCCAGCTGGCAAGTGGTCCAGCCTTGTGCAATAAGAAACAAACAACACTGAAGATGCCTCTGTGCAGAGCTGCACTGCTACTGGTGGGCAGAGGGGCTGTGATGATTTCTGTATATGTGCTCATATGTGGGTAAGAAAAGTAATTCCAGTGATGGTGAAAAAATGCACTGTCTTACCCAGTGGTTCATTACATTTCTCATGTAAGACTTAGGACTGTGCTTCAACACAAAAACCAATCAACAAAATACCCCAGCATGGAACTAATCTCTTTCAAGAAAACAGAAAAGCTGCTTGAGAAAAAAATTCACAACAAGGACATCCATCGTCCATTTAAACCTTAGAACCATATTCAGCCTGCAAGAAACTTATGGGAATCCCAATGGACTAGTCATTATTTTCCTTCATGAAGACACTCAGTATATCAAGACTATTGCAGATTTTTGCTTATTTATAAATATTAAAAAATATTACTGAGGTTATTTTGTTTGTTAATGTTCCCATCTACATTAAGATCAGGGGAATGTGTCTAGGTTAAAATCATACAAAAGGTTTTCCTCTCATTTGTCTGGAGAACAAAACATGCCAAGAACTGTTAGAGAAGATTCCCCCAAACTATGCTGACATGTTCAGGCATTGGGGTACTTTCAGACTGTATTAAGTCTCTTCTTCCTAAAGAAACCTGACATCCTGGAATCTAGGAAAAAATGGCCAGTGAAAGAGCCATGTACACAGTGAATTATTTTTTACTCTGCAAGCATAGCTTAATTTTCTCCTAAATTCTTCCCCAAGGTATTTCTGCACTGTTTTTTTTGTAGTTTCTGTGCTCTGTTTTTGCAGTATTTTTTAAGTGCTGTGGACTAAATTCTAATGCAGCAGAAGTTGCTTCAGTGTTTGCAGTTTTTGAATATAATGTATGACACAGTACATTCAAGCCCTTCTAGAGCTGGACTCCCTGTCAAAGGATGCCTCTGGAGTCATAGGATTCAGCAGCAGTGATCTTGGACACTTTGCAGCTTCTCACTGAGGTATGACCTGATATTGCCACAGCTGCAAAACACATTAATTCCATCTACTTACGGTAGTTGCTCAGAAACTTTGGTGTCCAACCTTGTGTGATGCTGCCTTCTCTTTTTCAGAGACAGGAAGACAGGCAGAAAGTGAGGTTGCATTATTATATCTGATAGGAAGGACTCATTTCTCTAATACCTGTTAATCTCAGTATGAAAATGTTATTCACCTACATTAAAATGTTGGGGGGTTTTATGTGCATAGGATGACAAAGAAAAGTTACTGTCATGGATTGGTAACTTAAGTCTTCCTTCCCAAGGTTCTCTCATACAAGCAAGAGCAAAAATTCACTCCCTGACTGCAATTATGGGCAGCAAGAGAGAGAAAAAGATCCTTCAGTTTTTGGCTTTTTAATGACATCCTCGCAAACAGCTTTGTCTCTTCGTGCTGCCTGAGATACCGACACAAGCCACTATGAAATACACTGGGCCTATCAGTGCAGTTGGATTTGTCAGCCTGCTTACAGCATGGGTGTTTGGATTCAGTCTGGTAATCTCAGCAGGAAGGTGTTACATATCCCTTTCACTAACCCAGTTCTTCTATCGTGCTTTCTACAGAAGCAAGCTCACTGGTGATCCTTGGGAAAGAAAGGGCTCATGCAGTACATGACAGCACCTCACACCTCTAAACACATGTGGACAGGCTTGGTTCTAAATTAGGGTGGGTTTTTTTGTGTGTGTGGTTATTTCGGGGTTGGGCTTATTTTGTAGTCTGGGTTTTTTGTTGTTGCTGTTGTTTATTTGTTTTACATTTTTAACATGAAAAGAAACCTGAAGTGGAAAGATTACTGAAGATGTCTTGAAAAACATCTATATAAATAATAATAGTTATGCCTAAGGCTGATAGAATTACACTTTTAATCAATGACCAATTTATTCAACACCTATCTCTTTTGGACAAGCAACTTTGCTTCTTTTTCCCAAACTAACTACAGGAAACTTCTGATCTGTTTAAGAGATCAAAATTGCTTCACTAGCATTGTCTACCTTAACCAAGTAAAAGAACAGGAGCTCACTTCCAGCAGCCAGAATTTTTAAAAGGATGGAGAAGAGGAGGAGCTAGACTGGCTTATTCCACTCTCCAAAAGTAAATGTGATCAGATGAGGGTCATAACCTTATGGAGCAAAGGGAAGCGATTTGCAGGTACCTCATTAATTGTGTGTCACTTGCCCATGAAGAAAAATGCCTGTTAATCCTATTGACTGGAAATTATTAATGGAAAGAAGAAAGCAGCTTCCGCAAATTTAATAAGTGCAACAATGAACTAAATGGAAAAGCACGCAATAGCTTTTCTGAAACCTATTATATGAATAGCTCAAGTAATTATAATGCAGTCATTTCAGACCCACAAGAAACTTAAGGGACCACACATTCTTCATGGCTCACACATCAGACAAGCAAGCATGAAATCAGTGTTCAGCAGGTGTCAAAAGAAATGAACTCTGAAAACATTTTCAGCTTCATAAAAACTGACACTGTTTGCTATCTAATGCAAATGCAAGGTCAAAGCTGTTTCCTGCTTAGTTAATGAGACTGCCCTCCTATTTAAGCACTGTGGGCAGAAACACCTGCCGAGAACTGGAATACATTCTGCATGAGAACTATTTTTCTTTAAACGCAAAAGATCAACCATCCCAGATCTACAGCATCCCATCAAACACCCTTCCATGCGTATCTGAGTATATATTTGCACTCCTAACATGCCAGGATGCCAGGTTATTTCCCGTGAGCTGTAGGTGGGTAGACAGTGCAGGGAGGTGTGTGCAGGGGTTGCCTTACCTGCTCCTTTCTCACTGGCGTGCTGTGTGCTGCCACAGCCGAGAACTGCTCGAGCTCGGTTTGGTGTTCTTCACTTGGCTGCTGCTGTGGCTGTGGCTGTGGCTGCTGCTGCTGCTGCTGCTGCTGGTCCTGTGGCTGGGTCTCTGCTGCCCCTTCCTGAGCAGGGCTCCCCTCCTGATCCTGCTCTTTATCCTTGGACTCGGAGTCTGATCCCGATTCTGTAGTCATGGTTGGTTATTCTGCAAGACAAGGGTGAGAAGAACTGCTGAGTACAATCTCAGAGCTGTGAATTTGTAAACTAAACATATAAAACAAAGAAAGATCAGATAGTTTTAGTCTTAATATCCTCAGCCTTTAAAACTTAAGTGTCTATCACACAGGCCCAACCAGGATCCCTAGGAAAGCTTCCCTGGTGCAAAAGACCAGGTCTAAATGCATCCATACTCTAGGGAAAAAGCATGTTGCCAAAAAGTCTTATTCTACATAGTAATACACAGACATTATAGGACTCACATGCAAGTTAAATACAGAATACATAGTTCATAATTCACAAAGACAGAATAACATATTGGGCCTTAAATCTAACAAAACCCAGTGGAGTTTGGGTTTCTAAACCACGTGGAAACTTAAAACATCAAATCTTTTGTCCTTCACATTGATATCAACAGGATTTGAGCTCTTCAATATCTGCACTCCCTTTTGGAAATGTACTCAAGTGCTTTTGATGCTTCCAAGCAATATATTAATGGTTGAACTAGATGATCTTTGAGGTCTTTTCCAACCTAAATGATCCTATGATTCTATATATACTAGAAACCTCTGAAATGGATCCACAAACAGCAATGCAAACATACAATTGCCCTTTAACCCAGTTCTGTCCTGTCCGCTTGACTTCATCCACACTTCTGTCATTTCTTTCTAAGTGCTAAAGAATTCAAAAGAAAACATAAAGACTTCCACTGAGTCATCTAAAGTGTTAGATTTAAACTGAAGGGAATACAACTTTCCTTGAATGTGAAAAATCTATGTTCGCATTTAACTTTTTCCAGTACTAAATCAAAATGAAAATATTAGCAATATTAATTCAAAATTTTAACTACTTCAATTATATAATTTTGTTGCAAATATGTGGTTCACACCCAATTCGCAATCTAAATACAAGCAAACCCCAAATTAAAAAAAAACAAAATTGTGATTTGTATTAAAACAAGGACCTGAAAAAGCAGACTCAGCGTCAGTTCAGCAAAGGGAGTGTGCTTTTATGTTTGTTACTCATATGTTCTCAGACCTCACAAACTTATTCTTGAATATTTTGCTACTAAGGAACTTGAAGGCAAACGAGTCTGCCGCAATCTATCCTGTTAGTCATCAGGACATGATTTCTTTAACCTGGGTAACCATGGCTACTGTGTAATTATAGGTGATTCCACAAAATATACATCTGCTAATTCACCTTCTAGGAAGTCACTATGAACTCCGAGCTTACACTACAATGCTTACTAGTAGAAGCAAGTTTATTATAGAACATAAGAAAAGTACAAACCTTTCTCTTTTTATTCTCTTAAATGTTTGATAAGCTAAATCGCTTGACAGAAAATGTTTTAAACGAGGCCAATTACTATTTTCAAACTCACTTGTGTATTCTGCACTTTCAAGGCTAAGCTCTCCAGTGAATACGTCTCTGCAGAGCAAAGCAAGTCACAGCATTCAGCCTGTGCTCAACTCTTGCACTGTGTGTGAGGAGGGGAGTGCATGTTCCCACCCCCTGCCAGCCGAAACAGCACGAGAGAGAAGCAGAACTAGAAAGCATACATGGCAGATTTATGCTTCAGGCCACATTTTCAAGGTACTAACGTGTGACATACTTGTTTAGAAACACATCGTAAATTTCTACACTCAAACTGGCACAACTGTATAAAAATACTTTTCAAAATGTGTTATTTAACAAGTAGTCTTTAGCATCTACAAAGAGCAACGATTAACTTGAGTCTTAAAATGTGACAGTGAAAAGGGTGATCATTTAATCAAACTTCAGCTGTCTATATCTGAGATGGTTACTTTAAATGCACAGCAGAAAAACAGACGTTTCAGAGAGGGATTCATCTGACCTATTTTAAATTCCTGCTTTAAGCTGAGATAAATCACATACTAGAGCGACTTCAACTTGCTACGAAGGAAGCCTGAACAAGTTCCCCCAGTGTAGATCACGCAAACCCATCCTCCATGTTCAATTCTCCTAAGCCATTCTTTTTCATATGCTTTAAACATTAAATTGAAAAACAATGTTAATCTCTCAGTTTTGCTTTACCCATCTGTCAACTCAATGTGGAGTAAACTATTCTTCATAATATTCTTCATAACACTCATAATATTTGCCTTGCTTTAAAAGCACCCAGGTCTCCACAAGTGTCTCAGGTTTGCCCCCGCCTGCCCCCACTCTGTTTTGTACAAGTGTTTGAGGGCATGAAATGCAAATTAATAAAATAATTATTTAAATAAACTCAATACATATGTTCAGTTTTCTTTTCCAGAAACTATGAATTAAGAAGTTACCAAAGCCTAATTTACAGCTACAAAAATCATTGCTCAAACACTATGAAAGAGTACCTATGACCAATACAAAGAGTAATGCAGGTACTAAGTTGTAATACTTCCCCCCCCCACACCTTGATATTACTTAAAGCAGTGTTAATGAAAAGTAACTAATATACTTGCTGTTCAGAAACTGGTATCAGATTGCCAACCAAACCAAAATCTTCCTTCAGCTGCCATCACTGTGCCTTTGAAAGCTCTTTTTTGCACCCTGTGTAGCTTCTTTCCTAATGAACATTTGTATCCTGTCTGTTTGCAAGCATGGAAACAGACATTTTAATTAGCCCCATAAACCACAACTTCATGCAGCATGAGATGTAAACAAGTTTTACTTTTTCTGCCAGTTATAATTTTGAATCTGAGGGAACCACAAATGTGGCTCTTATATTCTTCTGGCACATTCTTGCATGGAGCATAGCCTTACAATACCAAGTTACTCTCTAGGAGTAACTGGTTTTCTCTCCAGTTCCAAGAGTTCTTGATGGCTTTAAGAGTGTTTTATTAGAAAACTTTGTATGCTTTATCAAATTTTTCAGTGTAAGAGATTCCCTGGATACAATATTACCATCATTAGTCAGAGAGCAGATGGATTTAATTAACTGAAGGTTGCCCATTTCCAAATGTCTTTATTTGCCCATGCATGTAAAACCTTTAATAACAAATACTGAGAACAAAATACTATTCTTCTCCCACTGTTCTCTTACAGGTGTCAATAGAAGCAAAGCAAACACATTACAAATCTCATTTCTTACAAACTCCTCAGATGAGAGTACTGTTAAGATTTATTTCCTTCCATCTAGCGAGGCTTGAAAATACCTAAATTACAAGGCAGAAAACAACATTCCTCTCTCAGTGCAAACCAATAAGTTGTTTTGCCTTCCTCAGCAAACAGCTGCTTATCCACATGAACTCTGACAGCATTTCATTTGTTATAAGTAGCACAACAATCCTTCTAGGAAGAGGTAATTTCACTTATTGAAAGAAATAACAGTAATCTTAAGAAATTTACCAACATAAATATTACTCTACCTTTGTTTGTATGCAGCAAACCTGACAGAATAGCTGGTAGTGCCTAAACATTTATCAAGCATGCAGCTGGCTGAGAATTTCTTGTTCTTATTTGATTAGTTTATTTACTATAACTGGCTGTGTACCAAAACCATGACTTCTAATCTAAATTTCAGCACAGGAAGAAAGAAAACACTCAAGTTCCTTAAACTTTTTATGCTGCCAGCACAGCCTTTGTATCAAATTCCCCTTTCCAGCAAACAGAAAATCAAGCAATGAAGAGAAACTGGGAGCACTACCTTATACAAATGAGGTAATACTATGCAAGCCAGATGTGCACTTGGATAGCTATGCTTTGGCTTACAACCCAGTATTCAAAGATTCCAAAAGATTAGCTGAGTCCAAACTTAACACAGATGCTGCTATTACTGGATAGTCTGAGGCAAAAGTACATTTGGCTGCAGAATGAAAATCAGAATGAAAATTCTTTTGATTAAAGGGAGGGGCAGAGGAGAGAGGGGAAGCCCAAAACTAGCTTATTTTAATCACTACTAAAAATTTAAGTTAAAAATTTATCCAATTTCAGCAGTGTAAAATAAAAATATCAGTAAAGTATTACAATGCCAGTGTTTTAGTGCTGCTGAAAACAGGTAAGGGAATATAGATATTAATATACTATCAAAGTATTAAAACACAACTTCAAACATGGCATTCTAGAGAAATTTTATATATAATGCGGACCAAATCACAGAAAATAAATATTTTCATACCCTCACACTACATGAAGACATTACATAAAGATTACAAAACCTGCAAACCACTTATGCAAAACCCCTACATCCTAAAACTTGACACAACACCTAGACCTTTCCTTCAGCTACCAACCTATTGCACCTTGGAAGAGTCCCATTTCCATTGCCAATGGCTACCTATAGACTTAGGGGACATAATTTACTTTTCTTCATAAGGGAAGTAAAACCATGTCCTCTGTGTCACCGGCAGCAGGTGACAGCCCCAATCTACCGTATAAATTCATACATTCAAAAACTTGATACTCTACCTCTCGTTTTCAGAACACAGACCTTCTGAGCTGCATCCACAGAGTAACAAAATTCACAGCTAATTGACAGTAGAGCCCACAGTTTAATTAAAGCTGCAGTCATTAATAAACCTTTATTTATATATAAATACATGCTAGTGAAAATATCTGCTATATTAAGCAAATAGAAGTCACACTAGACAAGAAATTGCAATTTAATTCTCAATAAATTGTGATGTAATGAGAAAACAAAATTGAACCAAGTATAATTAAATGAACTATACACTAACTATTTCCTGTAATGCACGGATTAATGATTTACATTTAAATGCTTCTTTGATCTAATTAATTTCTTTGTAGAAAGTTCTCCTTTAATTACAGTAATTCTTGAAGATTGTTATAAATCTTTGCAAAGGTCCAAATTTGGAAATTATGTAACAAAATAATGATTCCATACTTCAAAAATAATGTTCTGCATAATGAGAGCCATATTTATCCAATAACGATGAGATGCTGATGAGAAGAGCATATGGAGAACAATATTGCTGCAATGAGCAGTGACAGAAATGCCAATATATGTTTCAAGAAAAGAATACATGCCAGAACGCCGACTTCTAAGCTTGAAATACAAACTGTTTTCATCAAACTGCCTGAACCTGAGCTCAGTTCATTCCAGTTGGGCTCCTTTTTAGGAAAACAACCATTTTCTGTTGGTCCTCTTTAATGTGGATGAGTTTCACCCTCACAAGCAGGAGGCATCCAATCCACAAATACCTGGCACAGGGGCCCCAAGAGTTAAAACCAGCCCTTTCTTGACCCATCACCAGTGCCAGCAGCAATTGGAAACTTTGCAGAAGAGGCACTTCCCTGGCCTTACAGTGACTTCAGTGGACATCAACAAGCCAAAGTGACTGCAGAGATGTGTCCTGAATGGACATGGGTGGGAACAACCCCAGAATGGGCCACTGGATGTCCCCTCCCAGCCTCATGCTCCTGTCACCTTTCTCAGGCTGGCACCAGTGTGACTTTGGGGGCCTGGTGGCTCAGCTGGGAGGGCTGGACCTCCCCAGGATGGGGAGGGGGAAGCAACAGCCCTCCTTTGGGGCACTGATGGGTACCCCACCTGTCTGACATGGCTGTGAGGCTCCAACCCTTATGTTTCCATGCACAAACACACAGGCTGTGCTCAGAGTTCACTACTGCATCTTAATTGTACACATATAAGCATAAACCCATTGGAGTCAGCACATTAAAAAACAAAAAAAAACCCCAATGAAAATAAAGTCAAAAAAGTAATAACAAAAGAGACAAGATAAAGCCAATGGAGAAAAGGTGTTAAGCATCTAGATGAGCTGCCATTGTGCCAGCAGAGAGTGCTCCAGGCTAAATGACCTGACAGATCTGGTGGCAGAGAACATGGGCCCAAGTACAGATGCAGGGGGGAGACTGCAGGGAGGGCAGGGAAGTGTTAATCAGCAATAATAAAAAAAGCTGGTTGGAGGTGTTTCAAGATTTAGCATTATCTGAAATACTTGTTTGGCCTTCTAGGAAGGTGCATGATACAGATTTCTTTAAAGTTTTTTGATTAAGATGAAAGGAAAACCAGAGCCAACATCAAAGGAAGGAGTAATGTAATCTGGAGGAGATGGAGAAGGCACCTTAAAACCACCAGACACACCTTTCAAACGGGCCAAAAAAGGAACTGCAGACATGATTTACCTGCCAGGACCCAGAACTCCCTCATCCCAAGTACACATGCATCCCTTGGCAGCACCACCACGAAATGAAAATGCAGCTGAGTATTTCTGGAGAAACTTCAGCTAGCAAACCTGGGGACAGAAACTGTCAGAAGCTTTGAAAGGACCTGGGAAGGGGAAGAATATATCAAAAAAGGATTGTACACCAAAGCAGAACCAAGGATACATGATTCAGGAAGGAACATAAAAGGAGAAATGAAGACTAGGATGCCAAGTGACTTAGCATTAACCAACAGATGTGGCGAACAATAAGAAGAGATGTCTCTAAAAATATATTAGAAGAAAAACCAGGCCTGTTACAAAACATTAGAAAGGCTGAATTCTCCAGTGCCTCATTCACAGTAGCTAGCTGGGACCAGAAAGTAGGGGCATATTTCACATTTGACACACAGGATGTGCAGGTTCAAGTTGGATGGAGTAAGAGAAGAACAGAGCAAACACATCAGTCAGCCAAGTGGTCAAGTCAGTAGGAGCATGGAAAATGTCCCTACAGTGCCTGGGGAACCATCATCAGTCATCTTTAAACCATTAACCACTGCTATGCAGATGCCAGAGAGGCCAGGTAAGATCTAAAAGAAATGAAAAGACCAAAGACAGCACCCAGTCTTACAAAGGAAAGTGGGAGTAGAAAAGCCAGAGTACTTCTAATACCAAAGTTACTGGAGCACACTGCTAAAGAATTTCTAATCCTGTAAAAATAATGAGATTAGGAACAAAACACAACAAATGGCCAACATGAATGTATCAAAGAGTCATGTCAAACTAGAGTAATGCCTCTCTCACTCTCTCTGACAGGGCATCTGTCCCAGCTGATAAAAAGGAAGTAGCGTAGTACAGATGACAGAGCCTATCTTTAGAAAGGCTTTTAAAACAGCCCCACATGACTTTTTCATGAGTGAACTACAAAAATAGCTTACGTTATCACAAAAAGAAAAAAAAAAAAAAGGAAGAGTGGGGAGTGGAAAGGTGTACAAGTGATTAAAAAAAACCAAATTCTAGCCTACCTAGGCTACAAAGTTATCAGCACTATGATGACACCCTGTGAAAACTTATTGATTTCAGGAATCACAACTATTTGAAGATTAGTGGAAGATAGGAGAGTGCTTGATCCATCCTCAGTATCACACTGGTGAGGCTGGGATACACCACTGGCATCCGCACCTGACCTAAAGAATAGCAAAGGAGCAAAGCAGCCAGAAGGAAAACCATATACGCGCTGAATCTGACTGCAGTCCCGTAAGGGTAATGGCAGCAGCAGTGGGGACCTCAGAAGCGAAAAGTGGAAGAAGTGAAAAGGAAGATGTGGGTTAGGCAGCAGGAATGAAGCAGCACAAGGGTCTGATGAATTTCTGTGGGATATAATGCTGGAAGCGTTCTGCCTTCTGCAGCACCAAGGAGAGGTATCCAGCACATCATATTTAAGTTTGAGAGTCACATTTTCTGAAAAATGTTCATTAAAGAGTGTCAAGAAGGGAGTAGGAAGAACAATAGCAGCTTTAGAAAATCTGACCAGTGGAAAAAGATTTAAGGAGCTGGATTTGTTTACTCTGGGAAAGGGAATAGAAAGAGAGGCTGATAAGAGCCTTGCAATACATTCGAGCTTCTTGCAGACAGAAAGCAATCAAGCATTTGCTAGTGGAGCAAGAACTTGATTGGCATCAAGTGGGATTTAGAGTAGACAGCATATCAACTATAATGACAGTCAAGAAGAGGTTATCTAGCTGTGTGGAGTCGTCATGGGGACACTTATATACTGACAAAAAAGCAGCAACAAAATTCTCTATTTGCAACTTTATAAAGTATAAGATACTAAGATTTTTCTATTTTCTACCCCTTCCACTTGGGTTGACAACCCTACATTCCCAAAATGTATATATTCGCTTCTGTTTCAGAGCACCTGGATGCACAGGGTGACATCTTTATCTCCTGTTTACCTTTAGTTTCTATGAGTCAATGAAATTACCTGGGTCTATTTTGTTCTCTGAATGGGGGGCTTCACACAGCAATAAAGCCCAGAATCACTGCCACTTCTGCTGCCCCACTTGTACAAAAGCTTTATGAAGAGTCTGACTGACTGTCCCTGAAAACACCAGATCACCCTTTGGAGGTCATAACACCTAGAGCACCCCAAGGCTACCCTAATTTCTGAACAGGAGAAGAAAAATCAGGCCATCATAACATGTTTTGGATCATTTTTTCCTGTCCTGCTGATCCAAGCAGTTTTCCCCAGGGCCAAATGTGGATTTACCAGCAGAAGAAGGGAACTGTATTTTCCCACTAATTTCTCTGTTCAGGTCTCCAGGCATGGGGTGCAGTTGCTGCTGCACCCTTCCCTGCATCCAGAGTGAGGGCTGGCTCTGCCCCCTCATCCCCCACTGCCAGGATTCATCATCCAGCTCCAAAAAAGCAGGATTGATTACTGCCACTGCCTACCACTCACGCCGATTCCTGCAGACAGCTCCTGTCTGGAAGAGTTCACGTACACAAGCACACACCTCTCTGAGAGTGCTGGGTGTAACTATAGAAATGCACAATTTAACCCAAACCTGACAGTTTTGTTCTCTGAAAAAACCCCAAGTGCCACCACAAAGAAAACCCAAAAGGTGAAAGCAGAACTCCTGAGAAACACAATAAGCTGCTGCTTATAACAGACTTCAGCAAACCGCCCGCTCCCGAAGAAGCTTTAATCCGCACAAATACTGCACTGCAGGAAGGTATAGGGAACCAGAAACAATACACAAAAAATTTAGTCAATCTGTATAGTGGGAAACAACAGGGAATTACAGGAAGGAGGCAGATGTGAGGAGGAGGAGAATGAAATGTAGAAACCCATAATGGAGAATACAGCAACATCCCACAGATGTTGGTCATGAGAGAATTGCATAGAAACACGCCCAACTTCACCCTCTATTTCCATGTTTCACTGAAAAAGTCTTGGCAAAAAAAAAAAACCCACAGCAAAACTGCTTGTAGTTTGATTATAACCAATTGATAAATACTTCATTCAGAAACTCAAAAGGCAAGAAAGAGCCCTCAATGGCACAGGCTGATTTTCTGCAAACAAGTGACTTTGATTACTTGGGTTACATTTACATGAGGTTTTGACCTTTCTAAATTGTTCTGGAGCCAAATGTTCACATGGGGCTCCCTGTGCACCATTCACTATTTAAAAGTTCTATTTAATGTCACAGAAGCTGAGTGTGCTTCAGGTATCACATCATTAAAGTTCATATTCTATTATATTGAGCAGAAAATAGAACCAATTCAAACTTAACAAAAAAAAAAAAAATTCAAAAAAAAAAAAAAAAAAAAAAAAAAAAGAAAAAATAAGAGTTGCACAGGGTTGCTGACACATGGCAGGTGTGCTACATTATCACACTACCCTCAGGCCAAAATACTGTAACACCTGTGAACAATATTTTTTGTCTCATACAGTACCTAAATAGACTGTGCTCCAGTGCTCCCAAGCCGGTGACCTGCCTAACCTCACAGAAACAAGAGAATCAGACAGAAAAGGTACAAATCAGAGCATCAAGCCTATCTCCTCCACGGGCTTCTGACTCTCTCTGACCAGACATTTATCATTCCAGCTCGGGTGATGCAAGAGCCTATGATGTAAAAAAAAAATTGAACGGTAATTTAAAAATATCACCTCAAATTTTCTGACTTATCTTATTAATTAGCACCCAGCAATGAAACCACTTATTTTTTGCTTTATTTTACTGAACAATGCTTGGAAAAGTCACAAAGGACGGCTCGCTGATAAATTAAACCGTCTCTAGCTTATTACTTGCAAAAGCAATTTAGCAGTATAAATTTTTTTGCTTGGGTGTGTTTGGATTTTTTTCAGTGACTGGATATTTTCCCCTCATTTTTATGGTTTGGAGGGAATTCACTGTTACGTTTTTGTACTTTTTTTCCAATCCAGTGTGGTTCAGAGATAGAAGAAAGGAAGACACATTTTGCAGCCTCTTGCCTGATGCCTCTTTCAGCCGGCCACAGCCATCTCCAGGGTCCACAACTGCTCCTTCCCAGCAAGACACAAATCAGCACTGCAGCTGCAAGCTCTGCTCCCAGCTCCCACCCTGGCACAGGCTCACAGGCACTGCTGCCCTGCAGCATGCTCAGCTTCAGCAGGTTTTCCATAAACCTCCCCAGAACTGAGCATTTTAAAAGCAATTTTTAAGGGCGTCATGAATCATTTCTTCTCAGAGGGAGATGTCTGTCCTGGGTCATGCAAGGCGGGATGCTTGAGCAATGGCTTCCCCCACAACATCCCAGAACAGTGCTTGCTCTCCATCACTGCGAGCTCCATTTTAATCCTCGATGCTGGATTAAAATAATTGAGAAAACTTCAAAAATTCAGGCAGATGCAAAAGGAAGGGAGGAAGAAGTCACAGGCAGTGAAAAAAATGCAGAGGAACCACCCTGAATTCATGCTGGGTCCTAGTTAAATAAAGACAGCTCTCTGTGATGAGGGCCATCATGTTGAGGCCTGGGGACAAAAGTGCTCCTAGTTCACCTTTCTCTTTTCCTTTTGTTCCTTCTTATTTGCTAATTTACACCCTGTGTTTTAACTTTTAAAGGCGCTAAATGTGTCTGATGCAGTAACTTGATGGTGAGGCATCAGAGTGTTTTCGGTCATAATAGCTTTTGTTTTTCTGAAATGGATTATTCAATTCATATTTAGATTTTAATCTCCTGGGCATTCATATCAGTTTTGAGTATAAAACACATCCTGCAATATCAAGTAAAAGACTTTCCACTATGGAGCACTGCATCAAGGAAACCACTGGCTCCCCAAACAAATTAAAATCTTGTGAGCCTACACAACCAAACCCATGGCATCAGACAGCTGGGTTTCTATACCTAAAGTCTTCTGGGATCTCCACGCTCCCCAAAGCTTTAATTTCCTGCTACAGACTACAAAAATACTGTTCAATTGGTACCAGCAGCTAGCCCATGACATGTGTGCTCCATTTCCCCCCACCCAAAACTCAAGTGCATGTACCAGCAGTCAGTCCTAATGCCCTATAGACACCAGCTGTAAAATTATGTGTTGGATGCAAACCAGGATATGAGGCTGGTGTGGGAGCAGGGACTTCTAGAAACAAATTAGTTGGAGCAGAAATGCACGAACAACAAGTATATTTATGGTGGGTCCGGGCATCTCTAGAGTGATCTCACTTAAAATCAGCCAGAAAGTGGGATTCTCTTCCAGAGCCAGTCACACTTTGATTACATCCTTTAGAACTATTTTAGTTACGTGTTTCCAAAGCACTGGAAGCTCATTCACACCTGCCAGTGCACACTAGTTAAGTCCTGAGGGTCCTTTGCATGATCAGCTCTGTAAGGAATTAAGACCAAGATTCTGGTGTCTTCACATAACACCCCAGTAAAGCCAAAATCTTTCACCATCTGTGCAGCTACACCAAACTACAAGGATTTGCAGCATCCAATACAGCCTGACAAAGTTAATAGCTATCTTTAAAGAGGCTCTAACTCTTTTTACCTATTAAACCCTGAAATGCTCCACATACAGCTCCATAGTAATTACATTATATACTCCTGACCCAGTGTTATACTGGATTATGCTGTCTCTGAAGATGGATGTCACCAGATCTGGCAATTCCTCTGCAATGTGTATGACCTTCTTGGAGTTTAGACACATAGAAACGACAGCAGCTCAGAGAGGACAGAAGGGGTTGAGGCAATTGAGACAGACAGGTGGCCTAAAGTGTCCCCACAAGACAGTGGTCAGAAAAAAAAAAAAAAAAAAAGAAAGAGGGAGGAGGGGGAAATAAGAAAGCAGAAAGTTGCAGTAATGCAGCTTAATTAAAAAAAAAAAAGTAAGAGGGAATGGACAAACTTGCAGCAGAAAGAGAAAGAAAAGCTCTTTGCAGCTTTTAAATCACTAGGGTTTAAAAAAATAAGTCACATAAATCTAGGTTACTCAACAGAAAGTGAGCATTTAAAATGATAATAAAAAAAAATGTATTCTGTATCAAGCTGATAATTTGAGAGGAGAAGTGAAAGTAATTAAGCTAGGTGCTGCAATTCCCAAACTCTGGAACAAATGACTTTAAATCCTAAATTATTTCCTTCCCCACATACTTTTCTTTAAACATACCTTTGCTAAATATTAAGCTGTGTTTTTAAGGATACAAACCACTAATTCTGTCACTACAATCTACCTTAATTTAAGGGAGAATGCTACAATTCAGAAACAAAGTGAGAGACTTTGATACCAGACCCTATTTAGTGTGCTGAGTTTCAAACTTGTCACATGTACTAATGAGCTAAGTGCCCAAATCAGTGAAACAAGCCCATGAACAGTGGCTTTTGCCATCTTTCCTCCTGATGTTATTCAAGATCCTATGCAAGACTCTCTGACCAAGTGACAAAGGACTGCTGTGCATTGTAACTAACGACTATTTTATGCCAATCCATTTTCTTCAGTAGCCTCCAGGTCACAGCATGTGAAATTCATTTACATTCCACACTATATGTTAGTTTGGGTGGAGAAAAAAAAGGTAACTGGGTAACTGTCTCACTCCTTACTGGAAAGATTTGCTCAAGAAGGCATTTATAATTTCAAAGTTTAACATATCAAACAACTTTGATACCTCAGTGCACAATTCAGCCTTCTCAGGAGCTAATAAACATGTAGTGTAGAAAATACAGTTACTCCCTAGAGCATCATAAATGGTGACTCAACAACCACAAGCTTCTCCTGGAGCTATGTCTGATGCTAGATTACCAACAGACACATTTCACCTCTCCTTCCCCTCTTCTGCTCACTCTGCAGTCTGTTTTCTGTGGGGACACAAAACTACATGCTAATATTCACAGGGCCATTACATCTGAACTAAAAAATGAATGAGGTAATCCACCCCCTCCCTGGATGTCATGAATGCTCCAGGGAAGTGGTACCCTGCAGCTGGGCTCCAACCCGCTCTGCTGTCACCTTCACTATATGCACGTATTTTACTACAGCTGGGGCCACAGCATTTCACCCTCAAGGAATCATTGCTTTAAAGGTTTGCAAAGAAGCAAGAAACCAACTAACTCTTCCCCCAGCTCCAGAATGGCATTAATTATCCCAACAGCAGCAGCCACCACATTTTCTTTGAGAGATACAGACATTCAAACATGCAGAAAGCATCACCACAAAACAAGCACATCAGACACATATTGGATCTTAATTACGGAGCTCATCTTGCACACTGACTTCAATGCTCCATGGTCCCCTTCCCAGTTCCCTTTGTCTTATCTCTACCTGACATATGTTTATGTCACCTGTTACTAAAATCCCACAATGCTGAAGTTTACATGTTCCCCATAGACCATTTCGTGCAACGATTCCATAGCCTTTCTGTTTAGGAAAATTTTTCCAAATGTCTGACCTAATTCTTCCCACTTGAAATGGACTGAGTTCTCCTCACTCTGACTACAGTGAATGCATACCATGGCTCTGCAGCTTGCAGACAGCTGCTGTTTGCCCCTCAGACCACTCTCTCCTCTGCCTCTTCTGGCAAGTCCTATTTTTAGTCCTTTCTCAGGCTCCTTCTCTCCTCTGTTCTCTTTGCCATCAGTTCACCTCTTTCCAGAGCAATAGCATCCAAACCCTCCTTTCAGCTGAAGATCAACTGCCCTTACTGATGCTGAATAGCTTGCAGGGATGGCTTTATGTCTGAAAATACTACTTCTCTTCATACCTCCAGCTAGCAAAGAGTTCAATATTTTTACCATATTATGACAATTATTAGCATAGTTTTAACCTTTGATCCATTCATAATCCCACACTGTTTTCTCCACACTCTTGCCTAGGGATCTTCCTGGAGGATAAAAACCACCTTAGCTACATTTTATTCAACAAAAGGTGAGGGAAAAAAACCATTTTCTAGTGAGATATAATTTGATTTTTTTTTAATTTTATACTTACACAGTTCCTTCTCTTTTGTTGGGTGTCATTCAAAAAATTAAAGCATTTATTACCATACAAGATCTAGTTTCAGTGACAAGAGTGCACATGATTTATGTCAAAACAACTGCAGCTCCCTGTATCCAAAGTACATTAATGCCATGATACTCTCATGTTTATTAAAATATTAGGGAGTACCAATTGGAAACATTTCCAGTTTCACCTATAGTTTCCATTCACTGTTGACATAGGCACTCCAGTTCCTTGACAGGTCTTAGGGCCATTAGAAATTTGGCCAGGCTGACCTCCACCATGTTTGCTATAATGGTTTTACAGGAGCTGAGAACACCTTCCAAACAAGGCAGGAATTCAACCTTCTTGTCCACTTTCAAGAGCCACAGGGCCATTTAGGTGACCTGAGTGGCATTGCTGGCAGTGTCGTAACTTATTAATAAATTAAGAGCAAGCTCACATCTGCTACGAAAGGAAAGTCTAGTCTACCTTGTTTTATGGTCTCTAGCTGAGACAAGCGCATTAAAATATGTATTACCTCTGTCTACCTGTCACTTCGTGTAACATGCTTAGGTGAACCCATGGCTGCAAGCCAGAGCCTAAACTGTTCCAATGCAAGCAGTGCTTTTGGGGAAAAGTTATTTGCAACAGAAGTGTCAGGCTCCTCTCAGCATGATGGCAAATGTTTGCCTCAACCCTTACTGAACCAAAAGTTAAATGGTGAGGAAATACTGCAATTTCAGGTTAATTCTGGACATCTTAATACAGTCATGAAATAAACTACATGCTCTGCCTCACCAATGAAAAAATGGAAAACTCAAGAGAGAGATCGAGACCAATTTCTTTAACATATATTTTAAGAACAATTTCAATACTGGTTTCTCAAGAGGGAACAAAACCCCAGCCTACATTGTGCTACCAAGGAGACCTTCTCTTCCTACCTTTGGTACTGACAGTAAATGTGCCTTGGGGACATGAAGCCAAGAAAGAGCTGACAGGCCAATATAGGATACTGCTTCATTCCAACCAAGTGGTAGACAATGGCTGGCATTCAGACAACTGAAAACTTGCAGAGAAGCTAGTTCAAGCTGGCTTAAGTGGATGCAAGTGTGGGCTTGGATATTTAGGAGTTCTTAAGAAGAAAAGAAGCTCGCAATATTTCAGGGTGGAGTTCTGAGACTTTTTTGTCTAATCCATTAGTAGTAAATGAGACCAGGAACATGTCAGGGTCATGGGAGGGCCCAGGACTGCATCTAAGCCTCAGAATTACAGCTGCAATTAATGGGTTTTCTAAGGGGGGGTGGGATGGGTGGGGGGAGGAGGGGAGAAGAATCAAGTAGAGAAAAAAAATCAAAAACAAAACTGAAACTACCCAGAAAGCCACAGCAGCCTGCAGACTGAGCAAGTTAGAGATTTCTTCTCTTGCTCACATGCAAGCATACAATCAAGGGCACAACTTCCAAAACACACACACTCGAGGTTCTTCCCTGGTCAGTCCATTTATAATCTTTTACAGTCTTGTAAAAGCGTGCTGACTTCAATAAACAAGGATTTTTTTTGTTTCTTATTATTTCATCTGCAGTTCAGCACATCACTTGACCTGCACTGACATAACCTCAAGTGACACAGGTTCAATTATACAGCTTCACCATTCCTAAAGTGAGATGCATTTTATTAGGGTTTTTTCCTTTTTCCTCTTCCTCTGCTCACACTTCAGATGGCAGGAAATGCCTGCTGTGAATTCTTGTCCAGCATTTTAAATAGCACATTAAGTGCTTTCTGTCCAACGCCAGACAGCTTCCCATGGACTGCAAGCTCTCCAAGAACAAGAGGTAAATACCTTTGTCCCTCCTCAAAGTGAGTGGGAAGTGTGCCACTGCACCCACCCAGCAAGGACAGAAGATACCATCAGCCCATTCACTCAACCACCAGTTCCAGCTGTATCCAAAACTGGCAAACACCCAGAAGCTTCCAATTTTTTTATGAAGATTCTTTTGTTATTTTTTCAAGCACTCAGCTGTACCACCCTATACACCACAGCCATATATTCATTATGGTTGGTCATATGCAAATAAGTGCAGACAGACTGAATTATTTTTGCAACAACCTCAGTGTCATAAAACCCAGAAGTTTCATAAGAGACAGTTTTGCCTTATTAAACGAAATACATTTTTGTGCACTGCAAGTTTTAACTGTCAAGGAAGATCATGTACATCTATAAATCTATGAAATGTAGTATAAATAATGCACATGTTCAAATTAGTTCAATTTTAATGGAGAAGATGATTCTCTGAGTTTAGTCCTCTAAGACTGTGGCCATAGCAGTCTGTAAGGTACAGCAGGCCTATGACTATGGCTGAATAGAAGGCAATTTTAAAACTCCCATACAAAAAGGATAAATCCAAACTTTCCGAAGAGTAGAAACACCAACAAGCTGGGATTGCATATCTGTTTCAAACACTCTTCATAACAAAAAAGGCTGGATTTTTGGTTTGGGTTTTGTGGGTTGGTTGGGCTTTTTGAGTTGCCTTTGGGAGTCTTTTTCTTAAGTTTGGAGGTTTTTATTTATAATCTTTGGTGGTTTTTTGTATTTATAATTTTTGTGGGTTTTTGGTTTTTTTTCAGAAGACGGCTTATATTATCATTCTCTGTCCTCTCAGAGGATGACATCTGGTTATTGTAGGATGCAGTTTTTTGTTAGAAAGCAGACTTGTTAAGTCATGTATGCACCTAGCAAGCTTAAGTCTGGCACGCATCCCTTCCAACTCCTCTTCATTCAAACAGAACTTATATAGTGAAAAACCTAAGCCACTTTTTTTTTCTGTTAAAAAAGCAATTTAGTGACTTTCAGAACAGACTGAATGTACTTGAATGAAAAAACCTTAACTGAGCACCTAGGAAAATGACGGGGCAAGAAGACTGATTCAGCCCTAACACCGTGTTGTCGGTAACCATCCTTACCCTTTGCACTGTTTCTAACCTCAGCAGTGGTGCCTGACCTGTACAACACGATTTATGGGTACTCTGAGCAGATGCAGAACTATTT
The DNA here is from genome assembly GCA_013397375.1 of Toxostoma redivivum. Classification (NCBI taxonomy): domain Eukaryota; kingdom Metazoa; phylum Chordata; class Aves; order Passeriformes; family Mimidae; genus Toxostoma; species Toxostoma redivivum. The sequence goes on from VXBI01004268.1 coordinate 1,055,691, forward strand.
CCCAATGTATCACTTTCAGAAGCAAAAGGATTTGATGTTTCCTTCAAATCACAGGTGTGGTTCTGCAACACCAGGTACAATATGTTTACAACACCTAGACTCTATGCCATGGGTTTTCTAACTTGTTTTAGTTCACAGGTCTTTGCACAGGCAGTGTGCTTTCTGGGAAAAGAGCAAAGCCAGTGCAAGGATGTGGATGTCAGGGCCTCAGTCCAAACATTTCATTGTATGGATCCCCTTCTCAGGCCAATTCCACTCTCCTAATGAGGATATGAATACATGCTTCTCTCCCAGTTTATATTTATCCCTGGCCCAGGTGCTGTTTACCAACTGCGAACACAAGCTCCCCTGTTTTGAGGGCTCTGAAACTGAAAGAAAGAATTTTTGCCCACTCCACATGTGCGAGATAGTAAAATGAATTCACACAAACTGGTGCCATGTGCCAAGGCATAAAGGCCTAGAGTTTTTGCATGTTCAAAGCCAGCATATGTTTGTCCCTATGCTTATGTTCTATACGTTCTTTGCCTCATTGAAGCCTACAGCAAACAGCTGTCATTAACATTCACCCCTTCTGCTAACACTTTCCTTAATCCCTAACTGACTTCCCAGCCTATAATTAAACTTTCCAGCTGCCACACTAAGAGATGGCACCAATTTATTTCTAAGTAGTCCTTAAAAAGCTCTTTTTCCAATTTCCAAGACCAAGGACTAGAACCAAAGCCTCTTACCCTTACAGGTTTTTGGCTAAAAACCTCCATTCACTTGCAAACTGTCTCATCTTTTACCAGGGAAATTAAATGGCCAAATACTAGTATCTTAACAATTAAACTAATGCATTTTTATAGTGCCAGTAGCTGGAATGCAAAGAACTTGAAAACTGATGCATAAACACTGCATGTGTTTACACATTTTGTATGGAAAATATACTAGAAAGAGCTGTATAACCAACAGCATTTGCAAATCTCTTTGATTCAAGCCCAGATTTTGAACAGGAGCCTGAATTAAAATAATGAAAGGCCTAATATCTTACTTCAGATTGCAACAGTAAATTTGGGTTAGCACTTCAATCTTGAAAATGTATTTTTTACATTCTCATAAGAGATTACTTGAACAGCAGAGCCAGTTGACAACATTTCCGTCTGGTACTATTCTTGCAGTGTTCAAGAGGACTTGATATTTTATAAGAAAATTACTGGCTTTACAGTTGAAAAAGGGAGAAGAAGTCTGAAGCAAATGCTGTATTTTTTGGTAACATGACGTAACAAGACCCCAGGGAAGCTGAACAAAGCAGGTGAAGGCATTGTAACACCTAGGGGACACACAGCATGGGGTTCAGAAGGCCCATCATCCACAAGCCCTTCAGATCCAGTACAAGAAAACCCCCAAACAGCCCAAAATGCTGTTATTTTAGTGAGCCCCAAATGTCTGGGGCACCTGCTGAGCCTCTGAACCCACAAAGTTCTCCCAACCCAAACCTGAAGGATGGAGAGACATTTACATTATCCTCAATCCCAGAGCTCTGCAACTCTGCACACCAAAACACAGGAGCCTGTACCTCCAAATACTATCTGTTACAGAGGAGGGCAACATCTGTTTGACTACTGAAGCACCATCACTGAAAACAGCAAGCAGGCTCCATTCATAGTAGGATTGGCAAGTGCCAGCTGGCAATCCTGACAGCCCACAGCCTGTAGCCTGCTGATGAAGACTCAGGGATGTTCAGGATCACTCACTTCAGTGTCTCCTTCAACGTGTTCAGGAGTCACAGCATGCTTGGTTTTGCGTTTTGCCTCACGTGGCAGAGTAAAACTGAGTGCCAAGATGCAGCCTTCACGTTCATGAAACTGCAGGCTGGTTTCATAGGGGATGAGGCTGCAACCTTGCTGGAAGTTACCAGCCATTTAAACAAAGTGGGGCACCTTCAGGAAAGGAATGCATTGGTTTTCTATGTTATACTACTGCTTGAGCTTAACAATTTAACATTAAGGTTTTAATCGATTTCAATAACTGTGCAGGATTTATCAGCTACTGTAAGGTTATTTTGGTAGGCTACCAGATTAATCATTCAGGTTTTGTCAAGACTGAAGGCATCACTTCTCAGCAAAGAGATCATGCCAGACAGGTGCAGAAAATCAAAGCCTGAACAGCTGTGGCTTGTTCCTAGCAGCAAGGCAAGAAAGGTCGGTATTTTAAGTGAAAATGGATACACTTTCAGCTCTCTCTAAAATATAGGTGAAACTTTTCTCCCTCTTTACATTAAACATATAATTTTAAAGATGGATTTTGAGGAGTGTGTGCAACACTCATATGCTTCAAATACGTATGTGTTGAGAGGTTAGGATAACATGAAAGCAATGCTTCATTGAAACCCGCTTGTCATTTTTAATCATATGATAACTTTAGAAGAGGTGTGACTGATGAAATTTAAATTTTCACCTGACAAACTGAATTATTCATCTTGGCGGTGCCTACGACAAAAGACCAAGCAGAGCAGTCAGTCAGTCAGTCACCAACCCCAGGAGCTACTACAGAACATCCTTGAGAAGGGGAAGCTATGTCTTGCAGCACCACAGGGTGAAGTCCCACTCCTTGCAAGAGTCATGTATGAAAACTTTACCTGCTGCCAGTCACTACTTCATTTGCCAGTGATGGGACCTGAGGAATGGCCTGAAGCTGTGCCAGGGGAGGTTTTGGTTGGGCACTAGAATAGATTCACCAGGGAAGTGGTCACAGCACCAAGCCTGCAGAGTTCAAGGAGTGTTTGGACAACGCTCTCAGGTGCATGGTATGATGATTGGGGTGCCCTATGCAGGGCCAGGATTGAACTTGAAGATCCTTGAAGGTCCCTTCCAATTCAGCTTATTTGCTGAGTCTGTGAAATACTCCAAGCTCACACTAAGTTTTCAAGGAATTGCCTTATTCTAATGGAATGCACTTGTCATCATGCCTCGTCACCCCAGTTCTGGAAGATATCATGCATTTTGCAGAATGGTTATCTTAAACTATGCTATATATTACTCTTATGTCCCAACTTTGTACCTTTCTAATATTAGTGATCAACAGTTTCCTCATTGTGTGTCCTACTAGAGTTGAGAAAGAAATAAAGTTCTAAAAATTTCCACAGAGTTTAGAAAATGGGGTTTCCATACATCAAAACTTAGAATAGTAGGTTAAGAGTAGGCTCTCCAAGGTCTTCCAATGAAGACTAAATGCCAGCAGAAAACAGGATTCTTTGCCTGGAAATGTAAAGATGTTGGGCTTAAACATGAGATTAGTCAAAGAGTGAATTCTGCTCAGCCCACATCTCCAGTATGTTTTTAAGTTGGAAATAATTCTGTTCATTATGTAAACTCTTATTCAGATTCTTGTTAATGTTTGTGCTATCCCTTCTGAATTTCTGGACAGTTTCTTTCAGGCTCAGCAGCCAACATTTAATTAAGAAATATTTAACAACTAGTGTTTTTTAAACAACATCACGTTTTCAGAAATAATTGCATATCAAATCTTCTTTACCAAATCAAAATACAGCCAGTGGAAACCAGATACAAAACACATGCCTTCAGCTGAGCTAGTTTTGTTTAGAAAATGAACAGACAATGTATTTCCTTGGCTGAGACCTTGATCTGTTTGCCAAATACTGTCCTGCAGAGCTTTTTCTTCTTACAACAACATTCCAGGCACAGAGGACACTATCAAGGAAGCACACTCACAGTTCTGCAGATTAGGAGCAATGATAACCTTGGCGTGCCTTAAAAGAAAGGTGGCAAAGCATTTTCAGTAAAGCACATAATGCAGTATGTAGTTAATGTAACTGTTTTATCTTTTTATAACAGCTTGGAAGCCAGAGAGCGATGGGTACCTTCTTATGCAATTAGAAAGTTTTTAACATGTTTTGTTGCTGCATCTTCTAGTGCATGCCAGCAATTTTTTACTTAGGGGAAAAAAAAAAATGCCCAGCAAGATTTCTTACAAATCTATGGAAATATCAAACACTCGTATTGATTTCCACAGACTGGTTAAAAGAAGGAGTCATAGCTACACTGACAATGTTCTTCAAAGCAACATCATAGGATCAGAAGGTCACAGGGGGCATCTCTTCTCATACCAGCTATTTTGCTTTTAGATAGAAGAAACACTGGCTAGAGTTAGAAAAGGATGCCACAGATGGAAAATGTAGGACACAGGGAAACAGGAAAATAAAATGCAATAATCAAACTTCTACTGGGGTGAGGCAAGGTGATTCAGAACAATAAGGAATGGAGAAAATACAGTGATCATATCTGCAAAGCAGATAGGCAAAAACAACATTGGAGCTTGAGAGGGAGGGAGTTCAAAGCCAGGTAAAGAGTTTGCTTAAATACAGACATTCCTGTTACAGAAGGTGCTGGTACCCTTTTGGTCAGTGTAACCATTTTGTCCCCACGGGTAACCCCAAAACCATGCAGTTTGCCCTGTACTGACAAGAGACATTTTATGTCTGTTCCTACAGCACAGCAATGGGAAGTTGGTAAAAATTTAAAAAGAAGGAACTTTTTTTATTCTTCATCTCTGCATCCTTAATTCAATCACTGTCCCCTAGGGCTGAGAAAAGGACTGGCTTTACTGCTCTGCATTATCATGTTGACAGAGAAGCTACACAAAAGATATTCCTAGTTTATATATGATGCAAGTGTAAGAAAAAGTTTCAGGTTCACACTAAAGAATAAGTCAAGAAATCTAAGTCACAGAAGTAGCAGATGAGGGTAAAATACTTTCAGACCTTAAGGATTAAATTCTGTGTGGTTGAGCTTTACAAGAACTGTGGTCAATGGGTAACAGATCAGAAACAACCACCTTAGCACCAACACTTAGAAATGTAAGGTCAGCTTTTCAAGTATGTTTAGTTTAGCTTTCAAGTAATTTAGTTATATCAGCATTTCACCATCACAGTAATTGTGTGGCATAGTTAGTTTGTGCAAATAAAAGTAGGTACGTTATTTATGCAGACAGAAAGCCTGGCTGAATATATTTAAATATATTGATGAAGGAAGTGGGCGCTGTTTTTTCTCTCTATCTTGGAAAACTGGTGAGGGCAGAAGCATTGTCTGCTGGCTATGCTTCTCCAACCCAGGCACAAAGAGATACCCAAGATCAGGACAGTGAGTCAAATCAGCTATTCTCTATTTCTTGAGTGTCATTAAATAGTGGCATGAGAAGTGGCTGTGGGTGGTGGTTTGTTGTTTTTCCAAAATATTCACTATAGCCCATGAATAGATGATTCTAATCCACAAATATGAGTAGTGGCACTGAGGCCAGGACTGAACTCAGAAAGCAAACCAGTGTCAATACCAGATCTAAGCTGGCACAGAGCCTGTCCCCAACCTCTGTTTGCTGCACTTAGCACACTACCCCTCCAAGTAACTGATGAAACCCCAACAGTGTGCTGGCAAAGTATTAAAGGATCCACCTAATTGCTATGCTTCAAATTCCAGCTCTAAGCCTGCTAAGAGAAAGTCTGCAAAACTCTTTAATAAATCATAGAAATCAGAGATGAAAATTAGGTCATGTCACCCACGCCTCCTATCTGCACCGTGAGTTTGTTACCCGTACAGTGCTGCCGAGTGCTCTGTCTCGACAACTCCTAAATGATTCAAGTGCTGAGGTTTTTCCCAATTCCCCAGGCAGGCTGTTACACAGCCCAGTGAACATCACCATCCGTAGGCTTTTCACTGGCCAGCCTCATCCTCCCCGTACCAATTTTGCCTCTTTGCCATTTTGCTCTGTTCCTATTTATATCTTCCTCCAACTTCCCCCAAATCTGCTCTTGATGCTACCTCAACCACTATCCGGCAAAAATTGTTGCTCAGGAAACGTTCTTCTGCCTCTCCTGTAATACTGCTGTAGTGTGCTGCTATTTTTAGGAGAAAAAAGGAGGTGGTAAGGGAATGAAAGGCTGCCAGCTCCAGCTGTACAAGAATAATGCTCCAGTACAGTGGAAACTACATTACAGTGTTTCTCTTTAGGCGCATATAATTGACCAAAACCTTAGTCTTCTGGAATGATCTAAATGGGAAAGACAGAAGAAATGGAAAAGACAAATTCTAAGGTTAAAAAAAACCTCTTGTCAACTCATTTCACCTTTCAACCTCACAGCTGGGCTCCTCTTTCTAGGGTTCTTGAGATTTTGCAACAGCACTTGCCTAGTGAGACACATGGTTAAAGTAGCGACATACTGCCATTATCCTAGAATAGTTTAGGTTGGAAGGGACCTTAAAACTTGCCAAAGTACAAAATCCCTGCCATGGACAGGGACATCCTCCACTGGACCAGTTTGCTCAAAGCCCCATCCAACCTGGCCTTTAACACTTATGGTTTGGCAATGCTTTCAGGCACATGATGTGAATTTTGGGGTGCTCTGCACAGGTTCAGGATTTGGACTTTATGATCCTTGGATGGAGCCCTTCCAACACAGTATATTCTATGATTCTATGACTTTCAGGGATGGGGCATCCACAACTACCCTAGAAAACCTGGCTATTCCACCTCGTTCTATCACTACATGCTTGTGTAAAAAGTCTACATTTTTTCTGTAAGCCCCCTTTAACTGAAATGTCCCAATGCAGTCTCCCCAGAGCCTTCTCTGCTCCAGTCTGAACCCCAGCTCTTCAGTTTGTCTTCATAACAGAGGTGCTCCAGCCCTCTGATCACATTCATGGCTTTCCTCTGTATCTGCTCCAATGGGTCTACACTTTTCCTGTGCTGGGGACCTACACGTAGAAGCAATATCCCAGGTAAGGTCTCATGAGAGCAGAGCAGAAAGAGCCACAGCCCTAAGCTGGCTGGCCGCGCTACTTTTGATGGAGCCCAGGATTCTACTGGCTTTTTGGGCTGTGAGCATGCCTTGCTGAGTCATGTTGAGCTTCTCTTCCACAAACACTCCCAAGTATTTCTCCTCAGGGCTGTTCTCAATCTGTCTCTCAGCCTGTATTTGAGCTTGGGTTTGTACTGACCCATGTGCAGGGTCTGTTGAATTGAACATCAAGAGGTTCACATGGGCCCACCTCTCAAGCCTGTCAAGGTCTCTCCAAATGCCATCCCTTCCCTTCAGTGTCAGCCACACCAAACTGCCTGGTGGTGTCAGCAAACTGTGTGCTCATTACAAAATGATCAGTTAAGAAACCTGCTTACATGAAGCCACTGTGCCTTGGGCCAGCCCCTTGAGTGGAAGTGAGACCTGTGTTTTATGCCTGCTTCAAGACGAAGTGACATGCTGACCTCCAAAAAGGCAGCTGCACATCACTCCCCAACCTCCCTGGCCAATGCCTTTGGCAAATGCCCTACGCAAGGGGCTCTGTGCAACTAGTGCATGGACTATCAAAACTATCTGGCCAAACTATAAGACCCTGCTTTCTGGAGCACACACTTTTATATATCACCCACTGTTTTTACCTTTATCAAACCTTGTATTTACTGATATGCAAGGTTAGGAACCACTACCAGGAACAAAGCTGAGGTATCAGATTTCTTGCTGCAAATAATTCTCACAGTCAAGCACTGATGTTTCTCTTTGTATATATGCATATGTCCATGCATGGATTCCAGTGCATCTGTGGGGCACCTTCAGCAATCACACCATGCTGGGTGCAGAGGGGCTAAGCTCTATCTGCCCCAACACTTCCTCTGCAACTGTAGATATTTAATTGAAAGAAAACAGCAATAAATACAGAGCACCTGGTGAACTAATCATTCCCAGGGTCCTTAGAAAGATTACAGCTTCCTGACCTAAGCTATGATTTACCTGGGTCAGATTTTGATACCTCCATCTAAGCCAAATTGAGCCTTGCTTCATAGTCAGGCTTACTGATTTCCGTGGGAAGACTGGCAGATTAAGATACTCCCCAACATGAGTCAGGGTGCAAGAACAGGTCTCTCAGTTAGTATAAACATATGTTTCCTAGGTCTGGAAGAGCTGGGGTTTTTTTTTTGTTTTTTTTTTTCTTCTTCTTCTTCTTCTTCTTCTGTTTTTCACAGCCTGTTTACATTTGCTGGCTTATTAAACAAGATTTTATTTGCAGCCAGTGCGTCCTAGGAAACTGAAGGTGTTACACATAATTGCCCTCAGATTCATAAGGACTAAATAAAGTAAGTTCTACCACCAGGGAGTCCTCTTGCTACACTGCTACCAGCAGCGTCAAATTCCCTGGCTGGCATGAGTGGTGTCACCTCCTGCCACCAGGGAAAGGGCTGCTGGTGCTCGCCAGCATGTGACTGTCCCCCAGGATTTACTCACCTCCTCCAGGGAGGTGGAGTGTGACTGAGCCACTGCAAGGGATGAAGCTCTGAGGATGAGGAATATGAAGGAATAATCCCAAATGAGGAGAAGCAGGGCAGTTACTTGGCCACTTTCTTGGGTGATGGGAAGAATGGAGAGTGCCAGAGAACCAGGTTCCAGCAGGGATTCCACCAAGGAGCCCAAAGATGGGGCACCCAGCCAGGGAAAGGGGACATGCAGGGGAGCGATAGGCAAGAGCCTGACTGGAGGAGCAGGACATGACTGCAGAGCAGAAGAAAACCACAGGCATAAGTGTGCAGCTTGCCCTGGTCTGACATACATGGGCCAAGGCCGGGTGTTTTCCCTACCTCTCTCCCATGAACATTCCACAGTTCATCAACAGGGCTCCAAACAAAAGCCCATCAAGGTCAGTTGCTGCCACCTCAAATTATTCCCTCACTTGCTACCTGCAGCCCATCTGGGAACAAAATGCAATCCCTGTTTTGTGAAAAAGGCTGCAGTAAAAGCCAGGCAATGGGCACATGCTGCACCTTGGTAGTCCCAGTTTTAACATAACCCAAAACTAGAATCATCAAGCATTCTCTGTCCCACACAGGAGCTTTCTTCTCCCAAGTCTCACCTAAGAGAGCAATGATGTGACTCCTTCCTCCTGTCCCATTTGTCAATAAACATCTGTTTCATACAAATACACACACATGAGCAGGTATCCAAAATTGTATCCTGTTTTTTTCCTCTTCACATTCCCTTCCCTTTCCTGAAAATGCTTTTTTATATTCACATATGCTTTCCATTTATTCTAGCCCTTTATCCCCGACACATGCTCTGAAACTGTGCATGTTTCCACATTCTTCTTTAACTCTCTAAACTGAAAGACTTTTCTCAGTGGGATCAAACATCTGGTGGGTGATCCTCATGCAGGTTTCTCAGCTTGCCAACAGATCAGTTTTGATAGACAGTGAAGCCACTGCAGCGGATTCTCTGTCTGTGGCACACAAAGTATTTCCAATATCTATAAAGGAAAAGGTAAAAATTGAAGAGATCTATGTAGAAAAGCTCCTTCCCCCCCTTTTTTTTGTTCTGTGTACTTTTTAAACCTTTATTTATGTACTTATTTAATACTCTTCCATGTATTTATGTATTCCATGTATTTAACACTCTTTCATGTACTGCATCCCATAGGATGCAAATAGATTGATGAATTAATTGATTATAATTTGCTTTTTACTTTTTACAAGAACAACCAGCTCTGCTGATACAAAGACAAAGTAAAATTTAAAGATTTAATTTTCCTCCAGAGACATAGAGCTGACAATTACTCAAATTGCGTTATATCAATTACTCAGGAAGGGTGCAGGAGATACTGATTTTTCTGTCTATACAGCACACTGTCTCAGATTAACTCAGTTGTCCCAAATACTGACCCATTTCTGCTTTTCCAGAAGTACTCAGTCCTCAACAATCCTCCCGAGCTTCCTTTGCACTGATGGTGATGGTGACAACAATTAAGAGTGGCAGGGGAGGGAGCAAAGGCATGTTGGTTTTTCTCTTACCAAAGCCAAGAAAAGTGCTTATGCTCCTCTTCACCACCACCTGGGCTGTTCCCTTTAAGAAATTGAGATCTTCTCAAAGAAAACAAGCCTTTCTCTTTGGGTGTTTCAAGCCAGCTATTGAGAGAGGCAGTGCTATGTGTCCATATACTCATTTAGACTTGGACCATTCCCCAGCTATTAAAAATGGCTAACACTGGAGACTGAAAATTTAGAGGAACGTTTCTATAGAAGCTAGCTAATGTATCATTCTTCCAGTGGCTCATCTCTTTTAAAGACTTCCTTTATGCTACTGACCCAAACTGCTTAGTGATGCTTATTGAAGTGTAGTTCTGGGTAATACTCTTATACTCTACAACATTTGTACCAAATTAAAACAACCCATCATCCAGAATAAACACTTTTTCAGTCTAATTTTCAGATTAGTTGACAGCAATCGTATTTTTCAGTTATATGCATGCATTTATACTCACTTGATGAGGGAGAAATTTTGTTTGAACAAAACACTTTGAATATTCAAACACTGCAGCCATAACATATTTCCTGTAAAAATGTGATAAATAAGATGCTAAAGCACAAAATCCTAGCGCCACGCTGTACACATGGAAAAAGCGCAATCCTGCAGACTCATAACAGCCCTTCCTGCATAGACTGACCCTTCATTTTCAAAGCCCAACTTGTATTAAACATGCACTGAACACATACAGATTCTCAGCCAAGGACGCATTTTGATGTGACAAAGTCACATAGTTTCACACTTTTGTGTTGAAAATGCCGTAGCTCAAGAAATAAAGCTGATGCTTCATCTCATGAGAGACAAGAAGTCTTTTATAACCACTTATAAATGGTTTGATGCTTTCCTTCAGACAACAAGCAGTCATTTACTGGTACATGAAACTTCCATGAAACAAGTCTGAATGTCACCCACCGTGAATAACACATTTAACACATTTCAAGAACTTTCTGTTAACTCAGGATCATGCCTGAAATACAAAGAAGTGACATTTTACATATTTTAAGAAAACAACCATGCGTAACCCCCATGGAACTCACAACCATGCATCAAACAACAAATATAACAAACATAGGTGCGACCACGTTGCTGTGGGACAAATCTGCTATCACCTACCCTTTCCTGGATTTCAAAGAAAAACCTCAGAATAACAAATCTTTCTCATCAAAGGCTAAATATTCAGCAGGTTTCCACTACAGACAAGAACAGATTTCACCCTGATTAAATGAAAAATTACATAAGTTGCAGCTTCACCTTCACTTGCTCCTTCTCGGAAGAGAGACCAAAACCCCAACCCGAACCAGCCCTCTCCAGTTTTGGTGCAGCTCTCCAGCAGCCAGGCACAGCCCTGCCCAGCAAGGAGCCGCCAAGGCTGAGGCGCAGGGAGAGGCTGGGGATGGGTGCCACACCCTGTGCCCCCCCTCTGCCGCTGCTCCTCCCCAAGGCTGAACCTGCCCGCCGCAGCAGCGGGCTCCCATGGGATGAGCTCCTGATGCGCATCCGACCAGCTCCTCGTCCTATGGGGAAGCCTTTGGGGAGAAAAGGCCATCAGCTGCATCACTAAAAGAGGGATGCGACTGCAGGCAATTAGTGAGGGGAGAGGCCGGGGCTGTACTGGTCAGATTAAACAGAACCAGTGTATTTCTCATGTTTCCCGATGTGTTTCGTGTTCTCTGCTGCAGCAAGCAGGTCTGCAGTGTGCCAGCAGCTCAAGGAGCCTTCCTGTTCATGCAGTGCTGTAAGGAATAAACTTCCAGCAGCTCTTACCCCAATGCGGTGCTCTCAGCCTCTCTTCTCCTTCCTTGATTGCCATGCAGGTCTCATCCTCACACTAGAGCTGAAACTTTCCAACCCAAGGAGACCAGCATAGCAGTATTTGCCTATACTCTATTATGCATGTACACACTCAGAAGTGCAGCAAGACCAGTGAATTTAACAACATCAGTGATGCAGCATGATGATCTTGACCTTTTAATACTCTATGAAAGGACTCTTCTCCATATATTTAGAGAAAAAGCATACATTCAATCACACCTCACTGACCTTTACTGGTCCAAGCATTACGTAGTTTGCTTATATTCTTATTTTTGTGGGACTTAATTATACTTGCTTTCTTTATAAAACCTTTCAGCTTTCTATGGACAGAGATAGTTGCTAACAACACTAAAACAAAAAGGTATCACTCAGCTCATCAGGCTGTAAAAGAACAGATGTGCATGGAACACACCTAATCCAGTTTTTTTTCTTTTTTTTTTTTTTTGGCAAGCGGCCCTCTGACTTGCAATCATTTTGACAGAAAAGACCTCTAACATTGTAAGGAGTTTCCTTTCAACTTCGAAGCAACGTGCATGTTCAGCGGAGGAAATACTTTCCATGTCTGCCTCAAACAGGGGCACACGCCGAGAGCAGTGGTGAGAGTAACAAGCGCCTTGACCCAGCGCTTTCCTCCTCCAGCACAGCCCCAAGAGAAATTAAATCAAGACAGCGCAAGGCCAGACGGGGATGCTTTGCTCTTGCGTTCACCATAGGAGTGTGAGTTTTTAAGCTTCTCGCTATATGTGAAGTTTCGCCATTGAATGAAAAATGGGACAAGCGATGAAGAAAAAAGCCTATTCCACCCACCCGCCCCGTTCCCTCTCTGGCATCCCAAGGGCGCGGGGCCGCACCCAGGATGCGGGCGCACTGACGGACCCGGCCAGCCCGCACGCTGGTCGCACCCGCGGCTTCTGCATTCCCCTTTCCCCACAGACCTGGCCGAGCACCGACCCTTCCACGCCGCGCTCCGCGGGGCCAGGAGTGGGGATGGGGGAGAGTGAGGGGTTCCAGCGTCCGGGCCGCGGTCCCGAGCACCTGGCGGGTCAGGCAGGCAGGGACGCGCGATCCCTCCAGCGCGGGGCGGAGCGGAGCGGGGCAGCCCGGCCCGGCGGGGCCCCTCGCTGCCGGCCAGGAGGGGGCCGGCGCCGTGCTGCCACTGCAGCGGTCCGGGGCTGCGATGTGCTCCGTGCATAACCACACCCACCGCATTGCAGAAGCCACGGCCCGGGGCGGGGGGGTAGGGGGTAACCCCCCCATGGCGAGTAGCGCAGCCCCGGCCGGGCCGCTGCACCGCCCCAGGTGTGCTGTGTCCCCCAGGTGAGCGGGCACTGGGGGAGGCACGGCCCTAGGGGGGCTCGGGGTGCGCCCCACCACGCCAC
>VXBI01004268.1:1069353-1114871 GCA_013397375.1 Toxostoma redivivum
CGGCCCCCGCCGCCCCGGCGGAGCCGCGGCGGGAGCAGCCGAGCCTGTGTGTGTCCCTGCAAAGCCCCCGGCGCCCTCCCCGCTCTGCGGGGCGCACCGCTCCTGCCTGCCCCGGCTCCCCCAGGCAGCCTGGCCGCACGCACACGCCTCCTCCCCAGCTTAAAAATGGCTCCTAAGAATGATGTAAATATATATATATATATACACATACATATATANCCCACCTGTGTCCGGAGGGATCCGGCCGCTTTTTGGCTCAGCTAAATGAATCCATCTATTTAGGGAGTTGAGTTTAGCTGCAGCAGTTGCAGGCAAACCCCCGCGATAGAGAAGTTCCCTGTCAACTTAAAAGCAGCAAGCTGTGAGCTGGCAAGGTCTGGCTTTGAATTACACGTGGGGGTTTTGATTGGGGGGAAGGGGTATTACCAGCCTTTTCAATTTTAATTTTCAGTGACAAACTACATGTTCTTAAAATACGAACCATATTTCCCTCAGCAAGATCGCTAAAATGAAAAAAAAAAAAAAAAACAACCAAAAAAACAACTCCTGTTGCGCATCAGCTCCTGGTCCAAAAGGACTAATGTGAAAATGAAGATGACTTTGAAGTTTGTACTCCAGCAAAGACCACAGTATACCACATGTCAGAAAGCATCAAAAATGTGTAGCACATACACAAGCAGTTTGGGAGGGGATTAATCCGACTTGCACCAATCCAATATGGTAAATACATAGCTTCTCTTAGAGCACAAAACTAACTTCTCCCCTCTACACACATAGGAGTGGCTGCTGGGTTTGAGACTCTGCTGCATCACCGTGCTCAGAGGCACTGTTCATTTGCTTCTCTGGGGGACCAGAAGCAGCTGAACTTGCTCTTTTCCAGAGGAGGAATTGACCACAGGAAGGACAGTGTTGGCTTTGCTGCAGAAGAGCGACAGATCAACACGGTCTTATGCTGCACCTTCAATTCTGGTACAGCAAAGTGGATAAATGAGGCTTATTCTCTCTTTAGATAGGGCACTTTGAGAGCTCCCAAAACTTATGAGATCCAAATTATACGCATGGCTCTGACATGAATCAAGGGAGGAGGGAGAGGCAGGGAATAGCTCTTTTAATTAGCAGCATCTCTGGGGGATTTGAGAAGGAGGTTTTGACAGGAGGCAGAAGCATACCATTTCTCAGATCTGAAAAACTGTGCTATTCTGTATTTCACGTGGAATCATAGCCAGACACACCCCACCCTCTTCACCTGCTATGCAAGAGTGCTGTTGAGTAGACGTGGCACACCATAATGTGCCTGAGAAGAAAAGAGAGTTCAAAAGGAAAATGCATGCCATCAACTAAGAGAGGGCATACCTTTGGTCACGCAGTTGAAATAACAAGACTTGTATACTCTTTTCCACCAGGAGCTCTGGAAGCCATCACAAGTCACAAGGGAATGGACTTGACAGCTCAGACGCACATTACAGTTAACAAGGTTTGATTTGAAAAAAAAAAAAAAAACAAGAGGAAAGTAAGAAAAGGACTGAGTTGCTCTGAAACAAATTGAGTCTCAAAAGCAAGCTAGGAGACTTGAGAAATATTTGTGAAAAAAATAGAAAGAATTTACCAGTTCAACCTTTGGCAGCTCTTGCACTGCCCATTACAGAGGAAGGTGTTGACATCACTTTTAAGCAGACACATCACAGGAGTATTAGTATTCCCCAGCCACCCATGTTGTCCTGGAGCAGTACTGCAAGCAGATTTGCCCCACAGTTACATTATTCTCTGTGATCCCTTTTGTGGATATTCTGCATATATAATGGCATCTTTCATCTGAGGCTCTAGAAGGCTTCCAGCACGTTGATTTAACCTCAAAGCATCAAGTGGTATTAATAGGCTGCTCCTACAAACAGGAAATCTTTGCAACAGATTAAAGGCAACTGGTACCTCTGAGCTACCAATATGGGCCTACGTTTCAGAGCTCTCAACACTTGCATTATTTTTTTTTCATTTTCAAATGTTAATTTCTATTTCCAGTGTGGGTTTGTTGCCCAACTTGTCATGACTTTTGTCAGAAAGAAGCTCCAAGGAAGTTTAGGTTTCCATGAATCAGCAGTTTTTAATTTTTTTTAAATGTTTTTCAGTAATTTATAGTAAGCCTGAATCCATACTCTTCTTACAGAGGTGGGAAATGTGAATAATCCCCCTGTACTTCACTAGAATTAACGCAATGTCCATTTAAACAAAAGGAAGACACCAGATGACAAGTCCAGGTAGCACGAGAAGAGACTGATCTCCTGCCTTCCTATGGGACAATAATTTATTTTTACTATTTTCTTTTCTTTCTGGTGGTGGTGCTTCGGACCTAGATGTCAGGAGAAAATGGTTCCATATGAGTTCCATTCATCTCATCTCCCAACACATCAGGCTTGCTGCAGCCCAAGGCAGTCCCTTCTCACCTCCACATAAGGCCCTGCTGGCAACAAGTCACACAACTCTGCTGCCTGCCATGGAGGAGTTTTTAACTCCTACATTTTGCTTATTTAAAAACAGCACCAGCTTGGGCAGGATGCAGGATGCCACACACCGGCAGTCACTATGATCACATGGCCTTTGAACCTTCTGCACCCTGCTGCTCTAGACAGGAGACCCCTGTGTGCCACTACCCCCACACACCACCTCCTCTTCACTTCAGTGACTGCAGAACACCTCTCCCAGCCTGCTCCTGATACACCATCCCCTTTCTTCTTCTCATATCCAGTTTGGCCCATTCTCCCCCTCTCTCTACTAGCACCATACCTTTTGGCCAGGGATTTCCCAAACATCTACTTCTCCTCAGCCCTTACAAGAGCTATCTCTTCATCTTACCTCCAAAGCAGTTTCCTTCCCCCTGTACCATATACCTTCCCCATATTTTCTCCATTTTCTGTATTGAGATGGCAGGACCCAACTGTATGAGCAGGAGTCAGAGTCACTCAGGAGAATAGCACATAGCTGGGGAAGGCAGTAAAATAGGTGGAAAGTTCTGCCTTCCAGTCTCTTTTCTATCCATCCACTCCTTTTGCTGTTCCAGTTTCTCCCCTTTGGTGAACACTAGCAACTTGCTTTGAAGGGAAAGCCCTTCAAAGGGAGAAAGAAAAATCCGAAGAAGAATAACAGCAAACACAGCCTCTGATATGAAGTAGGTAAATTAGAGGTGGGGAAGGAAAAGGTGCCAACACACACACACACACACATCAACCTTCATACCCCTTCCCCATGGGGTTCCACTCAGAGGAAAACAATCATACGGAAAACAGACCTGAGCAAAGCATTTGGCTACTACAAGGACTTTTTTTATAGGGGAGAGGAATGGGGAGACACATGGTCTCTGCCAGGAAAAGATGAATAGGCAACCCTGGAAGAACAGGGACAAGGATTATTGCCCAGCTCTGGGAACTGATGCCTAAAACATTCTTGTGATTCCCTAATTGATTGGACATGGCATTCAAAATAGCACATAACAGAAAAGCAAGACACAAAAATGCTATCAAACTCAGCAAAAAGCCGTCTCAAGTCCAGCCAACGATGAATTAGCTGGGCACAGCACTTTGAAAAATGGCAAGTACTATAAAAGTGCTAGCATTAATACAGCATTATTAAGAAAATACTTCTTAGCAGACAGGAGCTTGGCACTATCTGTCTAGACAGGCAGATGGGTTTGGAGTCTAACCGATTTTTTTTTTCTTTTTTTTTTTTTATTATTACCGTATCCACTTCCATTTATTAAAAGCAAACCATTCTGTCCATGACTCATGCAGCCTAACTTTCTGCATGGCAATGAAACAAAATTCTCATAATTAAGAATGATCACTGTGAACAGGTGAAGGTAAGATTTAGAAATCAACCAAATCTATTTCTGTCTTCAGTCAATACAAACATAATGCCCACTAATTGGCCAATATTACCATTGCCTTCAAATATGCCAGTAAACCTTTAGATGAGCTATCCTTAAGTAGAACTCAGTGACAGAGCAGGTTGGGTTCATTCTTGACACTGGTTTACTGACCTCAGTGAAGAGATTTATTTGGTCTGTTGTCTGTAACTCTCACTCGGCCAGTCACTGCCAAATCCACCCCATTTTAAGACTGCTGAAGGAACAATAAGTAAATTTGGCCCCGGTGCTTTGCAACTGAAATCCTGCCTATAGAAGATTTACTGCAATTAATTCAGCACTGCCCTTTGACACTTTCATATCTGTGGGTACTTTCTGACTGAGCATTAAATGTATTATCAAGGATTACCTCCTACTGCAGTTCTCCAGCCCCTTTTATGTACCAAACGTAGACACATTTTATGGACACATGATGCTTTGGGATGTACTTGAGGTTGTGACCAAAACATGTAAGAGTTAGCTTTCAGAGAGAGTAATAAACCGAAGCTTTTAATCACAGTTAAGAGTTTAATTTTTTATTTATTTTGTTTATTCATAATCATTAATACAGTTTAACTGTAGTCTGATTTAATATACACTGATTACAGGAAACTGACAATGCAATATGCAGTCAGTACAAATTTATTTTCGTTTCCGTAGGGTTCCTGAACAGCCCAACAATAAGGGAGGCAAGGACAACTCTCATTTTCCATTAACAACTCTAGGACCACAAGCTTCCCAGATGGCAGCCATCTCTATGGAGGTCAATACAAGACTATTTTCCTTTACTGGGTTACTTTCTTCATTCTTTTCCATACCATTAAACCCAGGCTTGAATTTTAGTTATAAAACTATTTTTAGCTCTTCTATGTCTTTTCATCTAATTCAGAGAAGGTTTTAAGCTGAAGTTTACTTTAAGCATAAGCTAGAGTCTCACTGAGTCAAAGAGGAATCAAAGCTCATATTTATGGAGTACTATCAAAAATAGAAATGCCATCCTGAATCAAAATGGCCTTCTACTAATCCCATTTAAGATGCCTCTTCTTCATGACACCTATAATAAAATTACTTGCAGTGGCCAGATTAATAGGCATAGCCCCCAACTGCTTTCATATCATTTGTCTTCATTAGCTGCAAGATTTACCAGGGAGGGAAGGCACTTTAATGAGTGTTTGCATAGCACCCAACACAGTTCAAGTCTCATCTTAATGAAGGTTAATAGTAATTAAGGGAGGCAGTAGTAGGCTCTTGTTTAAAGTACAATGAATGCTTATGTTTATCATCATACTAAATTGTTATTGGGAAAAGATAAGAATGCCTGCTCAAAACAGAACATGTTTATCCTTTATCTGTGTTGTCTTATATGCTAAGATGTCCCAGGTTGTTTTCTTCAACAGTTGAAGGATTACTTTAGGCTCAAGGATTCCTTACAATTAAAATATTTCTAACCTGGCATGTCTAAACAAGAACTTTAGGTTTGCTGACAATCTTTCCTGTCAAGCTATCCCTCTCTGTTTTTAATCTCTCAGAGTGATGTGAGAGTAGAAAAACCCAGACTGGACAACAATAAGTAAACTCACAGAAAGGGGAAAGGCTGGTGTTTTTATCAAATATACTTCTTGAAGAAAACAACAACCAAGCAAACCCCCAATTTATGCACTGTAATTTCTCTCTCTCTACTTAGAAAAATGCACAGTTGTTCCTAATATGCTGCCTCATCTTGCTCTTACATGTTTCCTTGCACAAAACTTTACAGCAGAAGTGGCTGCTCTTCACAAAACAAGGACCTGAGGCTGTGCCCAGTGGCTCCAAGCCCACCAAGCCAGATGTCACCCTTGTTCCTCACAGCCTGTCCCTGGCCCGGTTTGCCACATTCTCCCAGTTAGACATCTGCAATACCAACAGGAGAAACGTCTCCATCAATCCTACAATTTCCCAGCTGATCCTTCCCATCTCCATCCTGCTCCTGCCCCTTTCACTTAGCCACTACAAATATTTATCAAGGCCGTGGGAAGAAGCAGGCAAACCCTTTCAAATTAGAACTGAAAATGGAGGAGAAACAATAAATCTGATCAATTCCTCACTATGATTCCCTGTGAAATCTCATCAGTACAAGACTGAGGAGTGGGTGGTGTGGTGTGACATGAGCAGTGAGAATGACAGCAATATCACACCACTGCCTCTATTGGGGCTGTGCCAGCTTGTGCTGGCATCAGATGATGATGTTGGGCATCAGACTATATGTGAGCAACTGGTCAAAATTATACCCCTATCTTTCAGCCCTCACCTGAGTGGGGTTCAGGGACCAGCCCACATCCAGCAAACAGCCTCTGGACACAGCCAGGAGCTCCTCCACCTGACATTTATAGCTGCTCAGATGCTTTCAAAATGCATTAAAACATGATCTGATTCAGATTACAGTTTAAGTCTCACATTGAATTCATGGGACACTGCCAGTAAAAACGAAGGTAGTGAAGAGACATTCATCTCTTCCTTCTGCTTCAGCAGCTTACTCCCTCTGCAATTCGCTTTCACTATCAGTACTCATGGGGAAAAATCAGGAGTACCTTACTGATCCAGTTTTTCTGTGTCTTTTCCTCGGCATACCTTAAAGTTAGATGCCCTGTGTGCACCCAGCAAATTGTATATCAGGATAGAAAGTAGCAGAGGGTCGAACTCCACTGTTTTCTTTCTAACTGAAATGCAGCCAGTTGCTAACTGGACACAGACCTGCAAAACAACCCTATGATATCTGCCTTGGGATCTCTGAAGGGTAAATCCTCCTAATAGCATGAAAATGACACTATTACAGTTAGGGGGTGGGGAAAGGCAACACCAAAACAAACCATCATCTTCAACTCACAGCTTTAAACTAAATAAATTTCACTCACCCAAATGACAAATGGTATGTGTCTGTCCCCTAGGAACTGAAAACTAGCCTGAAAGGCATCTCAGCCTCTCACCTTATGAAAAGCTTTTTACACTTTCCAAATAACGAGTATCATGAACAGCCTCTTGCAGTGCAAATGTTTAATTTATTACACATCGCTTGAAACAATAATTTGAGGACTGGGTTTACTTGGTCACCACCAGGCACTGCTCCCAGTCAGCCTGTGTGCAAACATCTGTCCAGCTGCTCCCACAGAAGCACATGCATGGCCCAAAGCTGCCAAGCAACATCCTCGATGCCTTAAGCATCAGGCCAGCTTGCCTGCTTCAAAAAAGTCACTCAGAAAAATAGGCATAGAAATGCACAAACTTACATAAGGATCCTGTATTTAGAAGAAGAGATGCTCTGCTGCTTTCCCAAAAAATTCTGGGTGCACAATTTGTCCTTGGTAGAAAAGTAAATGTAATTTTCCTGTCATCACCTTAAAAAAAAAAAAAAAAAACCCCAAACCAAACCAAAAAAAAAAAAAAAAAACCCAGCAAACCGAAAAAACCCAACCAAACTGAAAAACAATCCCTGCAACTTGTGTGCAGAAATTTCTAAACTAAAATCAGAACAAATATTCAGGTTGAAAAATCTATTTGCTGGGTGAAACCACACTAAACACACACTGCCTTTCCATTCCTTACCCAAGTCTAGGAATAAGCAACCATGCCTTCCATGTACCTGAGGGCTGACACAGCACCACTGGTGAGAGTTAAAATCAAGCATATGTCAGTGGTTTCAAATACATAATTAAAATATTTATAAAGAGCCTGTGAACCAGAGTTCTAGGCTACAGTCTCTTCCACATTTCAACTCATTTTGCTCAAACTTTAGTCAAATTATTTACAAGGCCATCTTTAGCATACCAATCAGGGTAGCCAAGCATCTGAACTTTTCAGGGTTTCAAAGTAGCTCCTCTCTGAAAACAAATTAACAAACAGAAAAAGTGGACTGTAATCTCTGATTCAAAACAAAGGCATACCAGTAGTGTCAGGGCGTAAAAACAGGGCTGGTCCTCAGTTTCTTAACTTGTCTGCTCTACTCTTATGAGACCATGGTGATGGACTGCATCACTCGGCACTTTGGTATCTTGATCCATCTGCTTAGGACAAATTTGCAATTGCCTTTGCACCTGTTAACATGCACCATGAGCAATCCTTTCTCAACCGAAGTAACCTGACCTTGCTGATGCTTGAGGTGCCAGACAAGGGCAATAAGGCTGGAAAAGGAGCATTTTCAATTTAAAACATGCAGTGGAAGACAATGAAACCTAAAAATATTTTCTCAAAGGAAAAACATAGTGGCATTGATGCAAAGCATTATGTTTACATGATACGCAGTGCCTTTGCAATTGCAAGGAAATTCTGTAATTCAGTTCGTTTGGAATACAATGTCCCAAACCCCTCAAATTCTGACTTTTTTATTAAGCCCATTCCTGGAGGTTTGGGCCATTTTACTGCTCTTTGTACAACAGCTAATCTATAGTCTAAGAGTTATTTTTGGCAGAAGAAAGAAGCTACAAAGAAACACAAGCAAGACAGATAAATGAACTCATAGAACAGCCTTCAGAGGGTTCAGATTACTTCAATGAGTTGCTCTCCTATCTTCCTTTCACATTTTGGGGAGAAAAATTGGAAAGATGGAAATGAAGTATGGGAAAGGTTGGTTTCATAAGCTTTTATTGCTGCGGCTAGTCCTCCACTCTCCATTGTTACCCCACCAAGCTGAGCGCTCTGTGCCGCTCCGGATGTTTCTGCAAGGCTGAAGGAGCGTACGCCCCGGCTGTGTGCGTGCTGACAGGCAGCCCTGCTCACACTGATCGTCTGGCACCACATACACTGCCATGAACCAGACAGGACACCTACCTGCTAGGGCCACACCGGGCCCAGCTCACACCAAAACACAACGTGTCCCTTTGAGAGAGAGGCAAGCTTTGCTCCGCTACGCCATCCATCCTAGACCACCATGGCTACACCACCACCACTCTCTTTATTTGTCAAACCCCTGCACAGGGTGGATTTGAATGCTTAGCATCAAAGATGCTGTGGCAGTGTCTTGTGGTGCAGAGCCTCCACATCTCTTGCTGTGCCAGCCACCCTCTGCTTTGCATTAAGCAATACCAAATCTTACTTTATTTTCCTTTGTGGGGGATTCTGCCACGCTTTGAAGGCACCTGAAAGTGATTATACAGAAGAATGATGAAACATGAGCTCTTGTTCTCATATTCCACTCAAGCAAAAAGGCAGGAGATAGATTGACTTATTCTTGGAGAACTCAGCCTTGAGTATCCACCACAACTGTGGCAACGCATTTCTTGGGGTGCAAGAGTGCCAAACTGCTTCAGAGAGCAAGATCATTTTTGTGTAGTACTCTGAAATTATCTTCAAAAATAAAGTGCTCTTACGTCATCAGTAAATTCCTCACAGGTGGGTTTTTGGTTTGTTTTACTTTCCCCTATTTTTAATGAGTAGCACATAAAAATACTAATAATAACAAAAATAATAATAATTTTTAAACTCTAACTTTTAATGAGCAGTTCTTGGAATAACATGACAAAAGGTCTAGCCTTTGAGAGAAATAAATTTTCTATACTCCACAAAACCCATGAAATCAAATACTCTGACGTATGTCCACTACGATGATTAAAGTAAGGACTTCTGAAGTCAAATTCACCAATGATGAATTTACAAAGTAAAGCAAAGCAAAATTTTTTTCTGTAATTGACAGTGATCTTGAAATGCGCATGAATTATAAGGTCTCTTGCAAAAGCTGCATCATCAAGGTAGATATTTTATTCACTTACCTTCTTCAAAGCCTCCTTAAAGATATAATTATGTTCCCTATTATTTATCATTTTATTTAGGCTAATCAAATGAAATTTTTGCATTGCAACTTCCCAGACATCCCATTATGTGATGTGTCTAAAGTTTGTACAGATTTCATCAGTCAATGAACGTAGCAAAGCAATGCTCACCAGGCAGTTACAGCATCTGAAAAACTCACCATAAAACAGCAGTTACAATGCATTATGCACATGCAAACTGAGCTATTATGGTAAGATAATGTAGTATGTTACATCTTACTTTCTATCTTTGAAGTCCTTAATACCCTTAGCTTCCCTACCATGAGTACAGCAACTGCTCTTGACCACTTCTTGCTACCTCTTTCAGTGCCTGAAACCTATAAAACACTTGCATTGTGTAAGGAAAAGTTCAGCTATTTTTGCTAACCTACAAAAGAAAAATAAAGCTATGAAAAATAGAGTCATTTTTGAAATGTCTACAGCAGTGTAACACTAAGTTAAAGAATAAGGAATATTTTTGGTACAGTTTACTTAGCCCACAGAAAGCAGTCATAGCTGTGCTTAGGCATTCACAAATATTTGAGAGCTTTACACACGGGGAGCAATTGTGTACAGAGATGTCACATTTGAAGCAGAGTGAGAGAGGGAAACAGCAGCTACTTGTAACCATGCAGCCAGCACTGAACTTGCACAAGCCCAGGGAGCACCTCCACCTTCTGGAAACCTGTAGTGGGAGCTCATCTCCAGAACCTCCGCACTCAGGATCAAGGGGGCTGGAGAGGTGAAGAACACAGCCTGGGTACCTGAGCAGATATGTGCCTGAGCATGACTTCAGGGGATACCAGGATCACATCACAGGAAGACTGCATCTTAAGTACTGGGATGTGATCAACCTGGTTTGTTATGGAAGACTAACAATGACCTGAGAAATGTAGGTTCTGTGGAAGAGATGCGATGAAAATACTAGCAAGTGGAACAGACTAAAACCAGCCTGATTTTTTTACCAGAGAAGATATTTTGAAAGCATTACAATGTAGAAAGAATATAATTTTCAACTGTTTTGTATACTCTCTTTCACAAATTTCCAGTGTTCCTATATTTGTTTCTACACCAGGTTCTTTTTATACATATATATTTGGGGAAATAAAAATATACCAGGCCTTTTTGATAATTTCTATTCCCTCTTCTTCCTCCTACCCATATCTTTGCATTTCCATTTTGCTTAAGTGTTATGGTTCCAAAGAGCAGTAAAGTAACTCATGGAAGGGAAGCTGAATGTTGTAGTAGCTACTCGAATGAGAAAATTAAACATGGAAAGGAGAGATGGTATGAATCATGCTGAGTCATGTGACATTTCTTAAATCACAACAGTGAAAAGTCTTATATTTTTTTTTTTTTAGTTAATAATAGCATTGTATATCTCAGACTCCTTAGTGGACAGCCAATATTTGGAACCTGCTCTTATCCAGACTTCTTATACCTCTATAGACTATAATTTTCCTTACTTTTTGTAGTCTTCATTGTATTCTGATGAAGTTTACTTTCTAGCATAGAAGAAAATCAAACTAATCATGGCTATGAGATTGAGAAAAAAAAATCAATTTTGTCCAAGTGTTCACTATTACACTGAAAATGCATCCACCCATTCTAACATCTATTATGTTTTCTAGTAAGTGATTTTATGAAGAGATATCCTCAAGTTATTCTAAGCAATAGAAGGATATTAGGAAAAATTTCTTAACTGAAAAAGATGACAAGCACTGGAACAGGCTGTCCAGTGAAGCTGTGGAACTACCATTCCTGTGAGTGTTAAAGAAAACATGTAGATGTGAGACTTACACATACGGTTTAGTGGTGGATCTGGCAGAGCTAGGTTATTGGTAGGACTCGACAGTCTTAGAAGTGTTTCCCAATCTTAATGATTCTATAATTTTCAAGACCAGAATCAAAGCTAGCAGTTTGCTTAAACAGGTTTCAAATCTGATTTGAAAGCTGCACTGAGTCCGAGCACATTGGTGAGAGGAAAGGAGGGGTCAGACAGAAGCAGCCCTGCTTCCTCCATACCATTTCCTACTGCATACTCTGCTCCCTGGCAGCAGCCAGTAATGATATCGGACATCACAGGATGGCTTCTCTGCCTGAACAGTTGGGTTGTTTATAAAACTACGAATTAAGGCAGCATTATAAACCACACACACTCACCTCTCCGCTTGTTTGCACACAGGTTACCCATCGGCGCTACTCACCAGCCTTATCTCAACACATTCTTTTCCAGCCAAGCCACTGAGGAACAACAGAGACTTTCTAAACTCTGTTTGAAAATCTTATCACTCACTCAACAAGAGCTCCTTAAACAGACTATCAGGAGTCCTACAAGTACAGCACAGGTAGAAAAAAAATAAAGTTAGCTCTATCCATACTATGTGCTGCCACAGTAACTTTGCATAAGAAACGTGATATTCCCCCCTGCAACAAAGAGGTCTAATCTCAACAGTTCAGTAGGTGAAGCCCTCACCATTGAAAAGGATGGGAAAATGCATCAGTTTAATGATGCAAGGGTGTCCCTGCCCTGTGCAGTCTGATATTCCTGGTGGCCAAGCCCAACAAAACCAACAGAAATATAGTGTCAGAGAGAAACAGTGCATCGTCTGACTGCTCACAAATTAGACAAAGACAATTTTAATAGCTTTTGTACAGTTTTGACTCAATTCCTTTATTTGCATTTTGTCCAAGAGTAGCAATGCTGTACTTGTGCAGAATTTTTTTAAATACTTTTTTTCTAAATAAATGAAAAGAGTACATTCAAGAGAAACAGCTACATTATGCCTAGCAATGAACTAATTATTACAAAATATGCACTCATCCCAAAAGAATTCTAGCCTACTATTTAGCCCATTTGATAATTCAATTCAAATGCAGACAATATTTGAAAATTACACAAACACACTCGCACGTAAAAAGACAGCAACTGTGTTTAATATAGACAATTAGTGGAATTACAATAATTTCTCATCCAAGTTATGTGTGCAGTTGATTCTGCGTGCATCTCTCAGCATTAGACCTGCTGGACTCCCCCACTCCTCCCGCAGCACATGAAGGTCAGCTGCTTTTAATGCCGGAAATTTAGTGAAACAGCTTGGTTTGTTATTGCATTGGAACTGGTTTTAGTCAGGACAGCTCGCAGCTAAATGGCAGGCAGAACAAGCAAATTCAATTAAAATAGCTCTGAGGCAAAAAGGAGATGAGTGTATTAGGAAAATATAAATGGGATTAAATGGTTGCTACAAGAGCACAACCAGCCCACATCACAATCCTGTCTTTCCCTCTGTCATAGCCATGTTTATCTCTAACAATGAAGAATATTTTAAAATAGGTTGCTCCATTTCACAACTTTATCTTATCTTGGCATGCAGCAAAAGCAGGCACTGAAGAGCCAGGTTTTTGCCAATCTTGCCACACCAATCCTTCCCTGTGTAGGAGAACTTTCCAAAACACATAGTCTGGAGTATCCCTCTTTCCCAAGCTTATTTTTTGGCCCCACCAGAGAGGGAAAGCACACAGAGCATCCTCTCTGCATGATGTCAGGCTGAGCACAGGCAGGACATCAGCTGCCACAGCATCTGAGTGAAGAGGAGGGGAAGAGTAGGGCACAGCCCTCACAGCTCCAGGGCTGCTCTGCCAGGATCTTCAGAAATTAGCCTGAAAGTTGTTCAGGCCAGAAGAAACATTGCCAATATTCACAGATTGACACGAATGGTCACAGAATCCTTTTTTTTTTTTTTCTCCTGGCTTTAAATCATTGCAAGACATTGCTCTACATGTGATCAAGGGTAGTATAACATTTTCTTGGACTCACAGCTCAGGATGGGAGTAGTTTGGGGCTTATTCTCTAGAGCTCACTTTAATCTAAAGAGTCCTAGAGAAGAACTTCACCTGTGAACTGTGCAGCCTCCCCAAGAGCCTTGTCTTCTGTTCTAGAGCTGATCCATGCCTTGCTTTGCAATTACTTAATGAAATTCCTTCCCTTCATCATTGCTTGTGGCACCACTTGTGCACTTTTGTGCACCCAGCTGCACAAAACTATCTAGATAAGGGAGAATCAAACCCTTTTTAGTCTCACCAGATATCGGAGAGTCCTACATCATACAGAAGAGCAGCAGGAATAAAATGAACATTTTATATTCAACTACTTCTGTATCTCTCAGTGAGAGTCTCTTGTCTTTTCTAATTTTTAAATCAACTGCATATGTGTTTGCATAACATCTACCCTAGACCCTAACAAAAATTTGTTTTCAATGGGTCTCTGTTGCTATAATAGCTGTGATGTGCAGCTACATCCTTCTGCACCAGCACTGGATCAGATACCAGGACTCATCAAAATTACCAATTTGGTCTGTTTCTGTGACTCTGCCACAAGTTTAAAAAAAGGGCATCAAAGCAATGTTCAAGTAATGCACATTACACAAGTTTAACCTCAAAGTTTTACTTGTCAGAGCTAACTAAAAACAGGCGTTTTCTGAACTAATGAGAGTCCAACAAAGTTGTTTGTGGTTGTTTTGCTGAATTTTTTTTTCCTTTTTTTCTTTTCTTAGCAACAAAGCACCAATGTTTTATTTTCTCAAACCTGGCCAAATTTTCCTTGCGGTTTATATGATAGCCTTAATAATCAGCAAACTAATGAACTTGGGATGAAGACAGACATCAGAGGACAATGAGTGAAATCTTTTCTGTCCTTAGTACCATCTACTACTAGGGCCATCTTTTTAAGAAAGATAAAATCTTTTTCTCCTGTATTTTAGTTTTTTTTCCCTCACACCTAATTTATTTCACAGTTTTAGTGAATGTCAGATGTCAGTATGAAAACAACACATAATACACATAAACAACCATTAATATACATAAAACCACTTTATTAATTCTTCCCTTGTAGCATCTCAGAACTCCAGACAGTGAAAAGAGCTAAAGCATACAATAACCTTTACACATCAACAACAGGTAACCCTTGCTTTACACAGCCAGGATTAAGACTAGAAACAGTATTAGAGTTAAATTATTTTGAAACTAAACCCCCTTTTCACAGTGAATCCCAGCAATTTAACATTTCTTACAAGTAATTATGTTTATGTTGTGTCTAGAGCAAGTGTAACTTGGCAGGAGTGCAACACTCAGCAGACAGATATGGCAGCGGGAGAAAAGATAGCAACTCTAAAAATAAAGGCTTCAACAGTATCACAAGCAGGAGCCAAAATTCAGAAGAAATATGTATTCACTGTCAGTGAGGTTAAAGAACTGTTAGAAACCCGTGCAGCAGAACAGTCCACTCAGCCTCTGAAAAATAATTTTACCTTTTCTTTAAGTGAACTGGACAAGACAACCTAGACTTCTCCTTTTATATCAGTAATGCTAAGTAATGCAAGCAGACTGAGAAACTTCAGAGGAATCATTAGGCCCAATGCTTGCAATAAAAAAAAAGACTGACAAAACTAATAGGAACACAATTTTATAGGTAAAATTACCCACCAGGATACACTAGCATTATGCAAGTCAATACTTAGAAATGGCAGGATTAAGTTGCCTTCTACTGCTGCGCAATGTTCAACTTTCCTCTTTCTTCTTTTTTGTTGGCCAGGAAGGAACTGATGCCTTATCCAGTGGAAAAGGTAAAGAGTACTTAAGGAATTGAGTCATGAAGACAGAGTTATCCATTTCCTTGCTTTTTTACTTGCCTTCCTGTGGTGCTTAACACTGATAAACGAGCACTGCAAGAATAGACATCAATACTGATAATCACTATCCTTCCAGCCACATTTTCTATACAGGGGACTGGGCCACACACATTAATGTCAAAAGCATCCATCAGTTTGGAATGCCCACGTGGTGCCACCCAGGCAAGATCATTTACACCATGTGGTATCTTCTAGCACAATCCCAATACTTCTCAGCTGCAGCTCATCATTTTTGTACTGAGATTCTCAAATCACAGCTCAAACCTCAGAAAAGGGAAAATTCAGATAATTGACATAGCCTCACTAGGGAACTTTCAGGTATTGGACAGGACTGAATGGATCTGTCCAGTCCAGCCTGCTACTTCATCACCCCCATGGCCTTGCCCTATGTATTGCAGCCCTTCTGCAAAATATAAACAGGAGGCTGGCCAGCTTCTGAGCACACCACTAAACAAGTCCTACCTAGGACAAAGCAAAGATATCACTCTCTTCTAGTCCCTTCCCCTGACTTGTTTCTGTCCTGCTTCCTTCTTTTCCCCTACTTTCTGATCTTCATCTCACTCTCTACTCAGAGATTTCTCTTCCATCCATCCCTAGTCTTACCAACTTGAACTCAAATCCTCATTGAACATAAAGTTTTTGTGCAGAACTTCACTCTGTAAGGCCTTGCCAAAAGGCCATGCAGCCTGCCAAGCTAATAGACTTTGCCTGAAAGCACAAGAATAACAGAACTTTTGAGAAAGAACAGAAAAAAATCTTAATACAGGTAAAACAATATATTATCCTTTCATTCCTGAAAACAAATTTAAGATAATTTTGGCTTGGGGTAAAAAACCCAAATCCAATCTCTTCCCCTCCAGGTGATGTATACACTCCTTTTGGATAAAAGAGTTAGCTGAAGTATTTCAAACCAGGAGTAATTCCGGGTTGAAAAATACTTTCCATGAGAAACACCTGACTAGAATAAAAAATGCTAAATAAATGAAAAAAAAAATGCTAATAACATGATAAAAATCAAAAGAGTTCAAAAAAGCATAGGATTTTAATTGAATCATCAAATAATTATGATTGAAAGTGGCCTCAAAATCATTAAGTCCTATCTCCTTGCTGAAAGCAAGGTTAACTTCAAAGTTAGATCAGACTGCTCAAGCATTTGCTCTGTCAAGTTCTGAATATCTTCAAGGATGAAGACTGAATATTCTCTGGGCAACGTGTGCTGATATTTGAACATCTTTACCATGAAATTTGGTTTTTTACACCTAGCAGAAAATCCACGGCTTCTGTACACTTTCAGGATGAGGCTGATCCTGATTTATGAACCATTTGTAAGATTCCCCTTTGATTAATTTCTTCTCTGGGATACATTAGGTCACACTTTCCACCTCTCTTGGTCCTTCATTTAATTCTTCAGCCTCCTTGCCATCTAAAAAACCTTCATTCTGAAAATGAAAGCCTTTCTTCAATGAGGGCAGGACCCAAAACTGGGCACAGGACTCCTGATATAACCTGTCTTTGGCTGACTAGGGAGGACTTCTCTTGACATTCCACCTGCGTTCTTTTTTAACCATGGACATGGTTTAGTGGAAGACTTGGCAGTGTTATTCTTGTGGCTGGACTTAATAATCTAAAGGATCTTTTCCAACCTAAATGATTTTATGGTCTCTGTTGTTACCCTTCACTGCTGACTTACGTTCAGCTTGCCCACCAAAATGACTCAAAGGTCCTTTCCTGCAGTCCTGTTACTTAGCCATCCCCCAGCCAGTGTTTATTCCCTCATAGGTGCAGTTCACTGCATTCTTCTTTGCTGAACTTCACAGGATTCCCTCTCAGTCCACTAGAGCAGTTTTTTGTGGCTCTCCCTAACTCCTAAAAACTCCAGTTCTTTGCATGGCACTCTAATGGTGAATGGGAATCACACTCACCAAGGAAAAAGTCTTTGGACCATAGAGTCACCTGGCAGGATGGCCCATCCAGACCTGGATCCTAGCACACCTCTTAATAGCTCGTGGCCAAGCCTAGGATTGAGACACTCCTGCTCAGTCAGGGAGCCCCTCACTGCCCACTGTTCTCAAAGGCAGCCCCATTAATGCAGGGCAAACTCTGTGGGTTCACGAAGCCTTCATTAGAAAAGGTCCCTCAAACCACTTCCCACAGAAGGAACAGGATATGCTTCTTCCATCATCACTTCTGGAAATACTGACTACCCTCATCTGAAGGCAGAACACAAACTAGGAAGCACTAAACCAGAAGTGCAACAAGAAGAACTGATGGATCTTTTGGGGAACAAGATGAAGGATGTAGAATTGACAGGTTTCTTTTTCCCCACTCTGAGAAGAGCATGAAACTGATGGATGATTTTTTTTAAGGAACATACTGTTAAAAATGTTGGCAACATATTATTGACCTCTAGGGTCCACTTAATCAATTAAAATGTCTTTCTCTGAAAGAATCAAATTAATATTAGACACAAAAGTTGAAGAAAAAGCAGGAAGCTGAAAAAAGGAATAGGTTTAGCTGATTCATCCCTCTGAGATTCTTGTTTAATTATACTTTTCTCACAATGGAGAATGAATTGTTTCTCAAGCATAAAGTTCATGGAAGGCAAATCCATCCATCACCACTGCAGCAATGTACTGATGGTAGGATGCTGTGTTCCTACAATATTTAATTGACCCAGTAAGTGATGTGACTGGCTTCTCCCTAGACCCAGTGTATGGCCCCACACCAAAGAGTTGATGGTGATCTCAGCTGGGATGCAATCACCTCCCACACCAAGGGCACTGCAGCTGTACTGTTTGTCTGAAAAAATTCTTTAACAGTGTCCCTGCTGTGGCCAGCTTTGCTTCCTCATCCTCTGCCCCTTCCCAAACTATTAAAGCACCATGTCCTACATTACCAGGGGGGTTTTGGTGTGATTGCATTTGGTATCTCGCCCTCTGCTAGAATGGTGTAAGGAGGGCTGCTACAACAGCACACAAATGTCACAATTTGTACTTGGCCAGATGTTTCTACTGTGGAACAAAAATAAAAAGAAAAGTTGCTGTTTGCTAGCAGTTCAGCTCCACTTGTGGTTACCAGATTGGATGTCAGGGTCAAAAACTAGATGTGAAAAACACAGATCTGATGCTCTCTGTCGGGAACCAGTTTCTCATCTGTTCCAAGCTGGCACAGCTCCACATTGGCAGTCTGGCTCCCGGTGTAAATGGCCTATAAACATGGTCTTTATCTGTGAGGCTTGGGGTATCTTAAATTTGACAGTCACTGAATGAAATCTTACTCTGAAGTTTAGAGGCAAATTATTGAACTGACTTGTTAAATTACATTTCATTAGCTGTAGGAACATTACAATTTCAGCCTTTGTTATTTGAGCCTTCAATCTGATTTTGTCAAGACTCTTTCCCTGCACAATTTTCTAAAGCAAATTATTCTGAAAGGTTGTGCAAATGGCATAAAGAGCAGCAACAGAGTAATGACTTTCTAAGCAATAGCCAGGGGTGGTGAGAATTATTTTCTTTAATAGCAAAACAAAAATTTTCTAAGATTTCTCAGATCAACAGTTCTCAGTGACTTCATATTCTCAACCCAAAGGCGTAAACCCCAAGGAACATGGCAATCTGAGAGCTTTGCACTCGTGTTTGTGAGTAGCCTCAGTCAGCTGAGATTTGATATGCATCACAGCAAAAGAATTGCCAGCTGCCAGCAGAAAAGGAAAAGAACTGGAAAACCAAGTTTGAATTACTTTTGTAATTCATCAGGTGGGTATTAAGGAAAAGAAAAGAAGAATGACTGATTCAAAGCCTGTAAGGAATTACTAGGTTTAAATTTACCTCTGGAGAGAATGAAATCACATCTGGAGCTCATTAACTTTTTCCACAGAAGCAGAGCATACTCACTTGTGAAATCTTAAACAGCATGAAATGATAGACATGTAAAATAAAATTTAAAAAAAACATATTCCAATAAAAGATTTTAAAAATAACAGCTTTAGGCATCATAAAGACCATGGTCCTACAGAAGTTATTAAAAAATTTTAACAGAGTTTATTCACTTTCTAATATTATTCTGCATATTCTCATATATTCTCAAGTTTTGTTTTCCACTGTACTTGAGAAGAGCAGCCCCATGACAGTTTTAAGCTGTAGATACTAAAACTGGCTGATGAACTTCAAGACCATGCTCTGAGCACAGCTTTGGCTTGGGAAGTTTTCGGGAACAAGAAGAAATGCAGTCACTGAATTAACAATGTGATACTTTGGATCACATTACTTATTATCAAGGATTAAAAAGATTTGCATTTGCTTTTGGGTCACTTCAGAGAATAATTCAAAGAAACAGGATCAGGTTTCAAAAGCACTATACTTAGGGAACCTTATCCAAGAGCTCTTTGCTGCTGCAATCATATGTGACATCAGAGAAGGTGCTGAAGCTCCATCCCTCTGAACACCACTCAGAAAACCTGCAACACAAAATCCCTTCAGTACCCCAAATTTTTCCTGCTTCAGACTGCTATGATTGCTGTGCTTGGGCACTACTGGAGCACAATGGCAAGGACACAGGGACTGTACCAGAATGCTGGCTCACATTAGTTACAAATATCCTACAGAGCCTAAGGTTTTCTGTTCCTGGATCTGCAATGCAAGTGAATGAAATCTGTGTTGAGGTGAAGCATACTCTCAAAAAAGCCAAACCAAATCTCAGAAACCTACCAAGGCCTTATTTGTCCTGGCTGATCTGCATTTACTCCTCCCATCACTACCACTAGCACCAGAATGAGGCATTCAGGTATAATAAAAACAATAATAAAAATGAAAACCAAGTCTGAAAACCTTTGCTGTGACTTCTTGGGGAGGGTGTGGAGCAGAGGGAACCCCTAAACCTTAATTTCCCTCTCTAGTTTGAAATTGGTACAAAATGCAGCAAAATAAAGCCCTGCCCAATGTTGGAAATTTATGGTGTAAATGAAAAATCTCTGCAAGCACCAGACAGCCCATAAGGCTCTTGCCTACTTCAGGATGCCTGGAGCAACCCACAAGCCGGATTTGACCTCAGCTTGGTTTGACCTCATCAAACAAGGACCTCTTCCATATTTGCAAACGTGTTTCTGACAAGTATCATGGCTGAGCACTAGAGGAAGGTTTTGGTCACAAGAGGCATCAGATGAAGCCATGAAATCATGGAAAATACAGTGTATTTAAGGAAGTTAATGTTTATCATTTACAGAGATGTCACTGTTGGATTTGGAGCACAGGAGGTTTGTACAGCCACAGCCCAGGCACCTGCTCTCTGCACAGATCCCAGAGCTGCTATTCCCCATTCCAAAGCAGCTCCTGGATAAACAAAACGAAGCATCCACAGCATGCAGCCCCAAGGGCTGCCATGCCCTCACATATACTTCATCTGTGGTTCCTGCCACCTGAGAATGTCTCTGATTCACAGCAGGGAGGCCCCACTGAGCAGCCAAAACCTTCCCATCGGGTCACCAGCACTAACTGAGAGGAGTAAAAGAGTAATTTTAAAGTAGCGTAGCCTAGAAATTTCACCCAAGCTCCAGAGCAGAGTTAAATTCTCCAGAAGGCTGGAGAATTCTTTCACCTTGCCAAAACCATCTTTGCTCTCCTGAGTGCTTCCTAACTCACAAAGCGTGTAAAATATTCTAGTCTTATAAGCATGACAGAGTTCTCTATTAAAGACAAAACCACAGCTACACTTTCCTCCTACCATCAAAAAAAAACAAAACCCAAAACAAATCAACAAACCTAAATCCAACCTAGTAAAGAGCTCTGCCACTACTGAAAACAGAGATAACCCAATCCTACTCACCAGTGGCACCCATGCTGTGGAAAACTCAATGCACTCTGAATTTTTATGCTATAAGGTGAACATTATAAGCTGAAGGTGATCTCTTTAGACATTTTATTCCCATTCCTCTTAGTGTGTTTAGTAAAAACACTACATGTATTCTACGGGGCAAAAAGTCAGTCCAGAAAATTCTGCATGCAAGATGTGAATAAAACAGATCATCATCTAAGCCATTATAGTGTTATATAGAGGGGGGAAACATTTGTATATAAGGAAATGAAGTATTTTTACAAAGTACTCAGGAAAGAACTTGCAGTTACCAGCTGGCCAGCAGCAGAGCTGTTGCAAATTTACTTTAGGTTTTCAGCAATATTTACATTCCTACATCCTGAATTTGAGAGATGCAGAAACTTGAGAAAAAGAAATTATTAACCTCTGAAAATAAACCAAAGAAAAAGACCTGGACATAATTCACGTTAGTGCATTAGTGCTTTTAAAGTACATTCCTCACATCTCACCATCTATTTTGTCTTATATGTTCACTTCCCTTTCCAAAACTTCCAATACCTGGGGCAGAACATGTATCAATATCACAGAAAATACCATTGCGACACACTTTCTTCGGAGAAAAAGTAAAATTTGAAAAGTGTGTTTAACTTCTTTCCAAAGGATCAAGAGTACCAGGCACAAAAACCCGCTCACCAGAGCTGTCACACGGGTAGAGGATTTTGAGGATCTGCACCAAACCTGCAGGAATGTGAGAGCCATTCCTGTAGCCAGGCAGCTGTCAAGAAGTGATGGATTACTTACTCAGCCAAATTACAGGAACAATCAATTTTGAGGTGATTTGTTTGATTTTAAATTCTGATTGTGACTCAAAACAATCCCCCTTAACATCATCTTGGTTCCACTGTAAGAGACTTCATTAGGATTTGTGTTTCTATTAGGCAAAAAGCCACAATCAAACCCCCCCAATTGTGGCTGTGTAAAGAGCAGCTGCACTTTGGCAGGACATATTCTGAACCCAGGATTAAACCAGAGCCTCTATCCACCCTGACTGACAAAACAGTTTCACAACAGAAGAAGGAAGTAGAGAAAAGTCTCCATTTGGGCTGACCCATGGATACTTTTCCTCTACTCGCATGCAATAATATATCCATGTATACACAGCCAGAGCACAGTATTGAAGAATAGGACATTTTTTATTAGTTCTCAATGTTTTACTATCTGTCCATGCCAAGATAATCACAGATAGTATCTCATCAAATGCATAACAAGCCAAATTATACTCCACTATTGTAAATTGGTGAAGGTCCATTGATCTCATTACAGGAGAGCAATTTACACTTGCAAAGAGGGTGGGGGAATACTTCTAAATGAGGAAAGAGAACAAATTCCTTAATCATGGGAAACCTAATTCTGGAACAAAATCCACACAGATCATTGCCCCTTTTTTTTTCAGCTGAACAGCTATATTTATGCCAAATATTCACACTCAAGAGTTAAATAGTTTTAGAACAACTTACTGAGCTTCAGAGACTTCGAGGACTCTCTGCAGTATTTGCAGAGTTGAATAAAAGCAGTTTCCTTCCCCTGCAAAGCCACCAGTGCCTGGGACTCACTTGGCATTCCTAAAGCATTACTCCCTCCATCCCTTAGCAATGACAGCCAGGGCCACTGACCACCAGCCACCCTATTCACCCACTCCTCTGCAGCCACCACGGAGGACACTGCCAAATGCAAGGCAGAAACCAGAGCAGCACCTCTGCTAATGTAATTGCCAAATTGTCTGGTGAGCTCTATGCACGTGTTTTATAAATTTGGGGCAGGGGGAAGGATTCAGGAGCAAATAAGATACCCTGATCTCTCTACCATGCATTGCCTTATAAAAACTTCCAAGAAAACCCAAAGAAGTAACACTTTAAAAATCAAAATACCAGTGGACTTTTATCTATGAAATGATGTTTTGTTTACATTTCCTCTTGGTATGTGATAATATATGTCTTGCTACAATGTAGGCAATGTAGGTAGGAAAACATTTCAATATGAACTTATAGAAACTGCTTGTAAGGGAACAAATAGACATATCAAAAAATTACCTATTTTTACATTGTGTATTAATAGTTTTCAAGCACATGAATCTAAAGGTGTCATTTTTTAAATACTATAAGTAAGAACTATTCCTATTAAACTTATTTATTTAGTATACACAGGCTGACATGGAAACTTCCAAACCAGCTTGATAGAAGTTACTTAATTGTAGCATACAGCATGAAGTTGAAGGACAAAAGAGCAAACCAAAATGGCTTCAACAGGTATAATGCAGTTTATTTGGCAGAAGTTACTTCTCACATATAATATTAAAAAAAGACAAAAAGAAAAAGCTTATACAGCTTGATTCCATATGCAGCTCAGAAAAAGGCTGAGGAGATGCTGAAGGAAGATAATTAACTAGAGGGAATCTTTTCCAATGGTCCTTCCAGACAGTTGTCATCAAGAGAGAAAAATTTTCTCTGCTAGGCAAGAGGCCATAGACATTACCCAGGATCCTATGGATCTCTGATAGGATACTTGTAAAACCAACAGTATATTTTGGGGGATTTCTTAGTTTTTTGGTTTTTGGAGTTTATTTATAATGATGTGTGCTGGTATAGTGTTTTTCCATCAACTGCTGCTGCTCTGACCAGTGGGTTATGTTGAACTGTTACCTTCTGAGACCCACAAAAGAAGACAGAATATCTCTCAGCTCCATACTAGGTAGAGCCTACCCCAAAGGGAGAGAAATTTGCCTCTCACAAGGCTCCAGCAAAAATAAATAATAATGTTAAAATTATAGTAATCATCATCACCCAACTCAAAGAACCCCATCCCAGATAGGTAAAGCATGTGGAAGAAGCTGCAGTCTGTGCAGAAAAGATCTTTCTCTGCCACATAGAAGAAAGGATAATAGATCTCTCCATATAGAAGCCCAGCCTCCTGCTGGTGGAAGTAAGGATGTTTGGATTTGATTAATAACTGCAAAATGCTTTTCTCTCCTTTACAAGAGCCTGTTAATGGTATATTGCTTTCATTATCAGGAGGAGGTATGTCACTGTAGGAAGGAACAGCAGTTGCATCCCTCCCAAATGCTGCTTCAAGGCAGATTGCAAGTAAAGCACAGGACTGGAGCCAGAGCTGGTTCCTGGGACACAGCAGGGCAGGCAGGAGAAGCCCACAGATGCCCAGCAAGCCCGCAATTAGAATCCACTGCTTTTCTTATTGTCACCATAAAAGGGAGCTTTAAGAAAGATAAAAAGCTCACAAGAGCCATTTATAATTTCGAGGTATTGGTCTGCAAACTTGACAGCTAATACAAGTCCTCTTCTGGCTATATTTTGTACAGGAACCAGGGGTAAAGGAGAACCAAGAGAAAGGCAGCAGGCAAGAGAAATTGTTTCATAGGTAAAAAGAAGAATAAAACATGGAAGATAAGAGAGCTACTCTGTATTTTATCAACTGTCAATCTGGAAGAAATGTCCAAGTGAAAGTTGAGAGGAAGAAAAGGAACTGGACCATGAACATGAGATGGTAATGGCAGGAAAGAGTTGAGAGAAGGATGAGCTCCTGCTGGGCTGGCAGAGCTCCAAGCTAAAACTGTGGTACCAGAGGAGGAGAGAATTAATTTATCCTGAAGAGACAAAGTGGTAGTGCACTATCTGCCACACACACTCTGCAGCACATTTGTGTTATTCTGCTCAGTGGTGACATTAAAACCTGGGCTATCTCCAGGCTGCCATTCAACTATTGTTAGAAAGAAAATCTCCAGAAGGTAAAATCTCCCAGCGTAGGAGCAAGCAGCATCACATCCTGGGGATGCAAGTGCAAGGGGAAGATATTTTCACCAGCAGTAGTGATATATATTCATTCAATCCACAAGTAGATCTTTATGTTGCTGGCCAAAACACAATTCTGAGTTCAAAACACAGAACTCTGTGATGGATGAAAGAAGCATTTATCTAACATGTTGTATGTGCAAAATGAAAATTAAAATAGTTAAGCTACGGGTATTCGGTGTATTCCTATTCAAAAGTTCAGAAGATTTGATATAATAAAAATAATCACAGAATAATTGTGATGAACCAGAAAACTACTGATTCATTTATGCCTGACATAAGAAGAAATCTAGCTGCATTAAAATGAGATAATTAAAGTTTCTTTCAATAAATATGAACATTTGGAAAGTACACATCAGTAGCTAAAATGTTAACTTTATTGCAATGATTTTCTTCTCCCCATGAGACACCGTGTACATATCTAAGGTTGGCATCAGACATTAATTACGGGCAGGGAACATTTTGTAGAGGTTAAAAAACAAAAGCTATCTTTGGTGACCACTCTAGATAGCAACAGCAAGCCAAATGGCTCCACTTCTGGGACACTTCCAAATCAGTTCTCATCCTATAACCATAAGAAAAATGCAAGGCTTTTAAAGGGAAACTCATTTTTCAAATCCTTAGTGCAGTTCAAAACATTTGTCCTGGTAAGGGTTCCAAACAGAAACAAGCTTTCCAATGCTGCTCCTGAGGACCTGGGCCTTGTGTTTCCATTCTGATCCCAGTCAGAAAGTTTCAGTGGGTCTGCAGCCTTCTGCTTCAGCTTTAGGAGAGCCACAAAAACCAGAGCAGGAGGGAAATGAAAAGAGCTGGTAAATGCGAACATAGCATTTAAATTAGGAAAAGTGGGATACAAGGGAAAACGGGAAACCATCCAGCCACTTGTGAGTCTGCACAAAGAGAGTCACCAGCCTCGGCAGCACAGCACACCATGCAGCTGCCCAGGGCCAGCCAAGGGGTGGTACCATGGGATGAGGTTGGCAGTGAGGTGGGATCCAAGAGGCACAGGGCTGGGATGATGGGCAGAGCCCTGCCAGAGCCAGGAGAGTTTGGTGATGGGCACCTGGACTTCCTGCAGCATGGAAGGACAGCAAGAGCTGGACACAGTGGGGAGGCACCAAGCAAATGAAGGTCAGGAGCACTTAATCACGAGGCAAGGGGAAGATCCAAAGATCTGTGTGCAGTGGGGATGGAATAGCACAGCAAGACTTCAAGGGGAAATCCCGATAAGGAGTTATAGGTGTGCTTTGGGAGGAGGGATTGCATTTTTCAAAAAAAAGGTTCCCAATTTCTATCTCAATTTTTCCTTTTCCTAATAGTAGAATAGGTGGTTTAAAATTTTTCTTTCTTATTTCAAGCAATAGGAATTTATTAGCAGCAATATTTTTCCAAAACAGCTTGGGACATAATCAGAGAATCATAGAATGGCTGGGGTTGAAAGGGACCTTAAAGATCATCTACATCCAACCCTGCCTGCCATGGGCAGGGACACCTTCCACTAGGACAGTTTGCTCAAAATTTTATCCAACCTGGCCTTGAACACTTCCAGAGACAGGCCACTGACAGCTTGTCTGGGCAACCTGTTCCAGTGCTTCAACATTTCCATAGCAAAGAATTTCTTCCTAATAATACAACAATTATAAATTCACTTAACCATGTAAGAGGGCCTTTTGACATTGAGACCACTCACATACCCTGTCTTAGGCAAATGTGGAGTATGTGCATGAACACTGTCCAATTTAATTGCATGATGGCCTCTGCACCTTCTGCTTCACTTTCAGACTGCAACCCCTCTTAATGCACGCACCCTTCTCTCACGTACCTTCTTGCCAGCAGCCTTCAAGCAACAAGGTTTTTCTCTTTTTTTTTCAAGCTGGAAATGTTGCAGCAAGCCATTTCAATATTATACAGAGTAGTACCAGTGTAACATCAGCAACACTAAATTTTATATGCGAAGCAATTTAATTCCTACTAAAACATATGTATGAAGTTACCAAACAGGCTGACCTGAGATGTACTGCAGCCATAGATTTTTCAAGGCATTTCCTTGAAATGGATTTCCTTTGTAAAAGAGTTAAAGGACTATCTTCTCTCCACAATAAAATGACAGATATTAGGATTCAATAGAGGTCAGGAAGAAATGAAATTATTCCCTCACACAAGAAGCCTTTTTTTTTTTTTAGATTACTATCAGATGATCTAAACCAATCAAGGTTTTCTTATCCTTTTTTTCCCCCTCCTTCATCCAGAAAAAAGAAATAGCAGTGTACTTCATAATGGGTGTCAAAGTTCTCATTTCCAAATATCCCAGAAATGATGGTTTATTTTCTACCCAAAAATAAACACATTGAAATACAGCAGGTAGAATAAGCCCAACCAGGAAAGTTGCCACTCCTGTGCAGTCTAGCATTGATTAGTTCCTGGAAGCTCTATAAATACACTTTGGTAACAATACCACCTGAAATATCTCACTTGGTGCCATCATCATTTATCAATACCGCATTTTTCCTGCTCTGATTGAGCTATTTTGATGTAACAACAAAATTGTTCTTGAAATATTCAAAACTCTGATTATTGCACTTTTCTGAGAAGCATACTTTTTTTTTTAATAATTTCTCCTGGTACTGATAACATTTACATTTTCCTCTGGAAGAAAAAGATTTGCCTTCATAGTTTCTCTTTGTATTTTGGTTTATTTTATCTTTTTCAACACTAAGAATAGCAGGGAAGAAATATTTGCATGCTAATGAAAATCAAAGGATGAAAGCCATTAAATCAAATTAAAATCATCTCTGGAATTAATGAAACTACTCTTCTTCTTTTACAGCATTAATTCAACGCTTTCTTTTGCACACCAGTTGACTAGTTGTCAACTCTTCCCTTAACCAAAATTATCAAGAGAAACAAACTTCCGTGAATTCAACACTTTTTTTTTTAAGAATGAACAATACAAAGTTAAACTTTTTTTTTGTATGCAAGGACATATATGTTTTAACTGACAAATTTAGATCACATACTAGCTTTTCTAGGATCATAACTTTTAGGTATGTGTTGTACCCTTGTAACTTCAGAACAAAGTAGAAATTTGAGAAGAAGGATAAAACCATTACAAATACTACTGCATATTCCAGTTCAATCTAGTTTCATATTGCTATTTACACAGCAATCAGCTCCCAAATAACTCCAATTAACCTCATGCCTATTTTGTTTTATGGAGAATAGCTGCAAACCTGCTTGGGCTTCGAGCAAAAGGGCCTTAGTGCAAGGGCAGGCAGTCTGGCATTGCAAACTAATAAAACCTGGATTACTTGTAACCTGCAAACCGTGCTGCTGGCAGAGCAGCAACTTTTGGCCATTGCATTACAAAGTATCGTTTTAGAAGGCTCCCTGCTTGGGTTTTGTAACAAAATAAACCTCAAATGATTTTAAGGGTGTGTATTGGGCTTTAAAAATGCTATTTAAGACTATATATTAAGTTGTGTAACTTCTACCTTCAGAACGGGCAATTTCATTACTTTCCCCTATAAAAAGTGGCTTTAATAACTAAGCTTTTAAATTGTTTTTCCCATAACAAATGAACGACGTTAAAAGGCACTTGTCAGCACTGAAGATCTGGATCCAGTCCCAGAGTAGACATTAAGAACATAGATTAGATCAAGCCAACAAAACACTTAAAGCAAAGGTTTTTCCTATTAGCTGTAGCAATTTTTAAACGAGATACAGTAATATGATTTTAATGCCAGGTGAATGAGGTCAGACAAAGAAGAAATGACGTCAGCAATAACAGGCAAATTTGTTCTAATTTCATGTCTACAAATTAGAGCAAGCTTTCCTTCAGGAACGATTTATGTCTCAGCATAGAAGAAACCAAAAGCAAGACACTTCACAACATGAAACTCGTGAGAACACAGAGCTACAATACAATGATGTTTGCTATTATTTCTTATGGGCACATTAAGAAGGAGGATGATAGCATCTCTTCCCCAACTAAAAAGAAAATTTAATGATAAAAGCAATAGTTGAGGTCATGAAACAGTCTCAGGACAGTAAAGTTGCCTTCCCTATTTCTCTTCCTTCAGTTTAAATGAATGTTCTTTTAGCAGCACATTTCTGGCTCATAAATTTCCAATGTCACATGCTAACATGGCACAGACCCAAGAGGTTGTGCAGCTACCAAAGACATCAATCCCCAGCAAGAAAGGAGTTCAGGTCAGGTAACCAAAACCAGTGCAGAACTGTAGGTGCTAGCTGGGTCCAGCTCCCAGGCCAGCAGGCTCAGGTTTGTGTGGGGAAAAGGGACAAAAGTGTGAGAGAGGTGAACATACATCTACTGTGACAGAGGTGCTGTGCCCACCATGGTGAGGAACATTAACAGCCAGGACCTGATCACACATGGTCTGAAAGGCTGATTGCAGAATGGTTAATGTTGGAAAAGATGTCCAGGACCACAGAGTCCAACTGTTAGCCAAATCCACTGCTAAACCATGTCCCTAAGTGCCACATATACACACCTTAAAAATACCTCAGCTCTAAATTAAGGATCTTAGCACTCTTAATCTAATTAATTGATGTATTCATGTATTCTCTGTCTCTCAAAATACACTACCCAATACATTAATTAGCTCATGCCAACTGTCTTCCCATGCCATTTACTTCCACGGTGCACTGCGTATTTGTTACCTCTACCTTAAAAAAGAACAGGTAGATAGCAAAGTATTTTATTCCTTAATTTTACTTGGAAATACCAAGTCTAAAATATTCAAGTTGTCTTAATAGTCAACTGCTTTCTCCTCCTCCTCCCAACCACATTATTTCTAGCTTTCTTTTTCTTTCAGTTTAAATAGTTTAGGAATAGTTACATCATCTTCATGACCTGCACTTCTTCAAACCATGGATTATTTCTGCTCTTTTCCACTCCATCTCTGTGTTAGCATTTTACTACTCTAGCATGGTCAGAAAGCTCCAAACCCAATTTTCATGTAGCAGAACCACCTTTCCAACTTCATGTTCTCAAGACGGTGCTTTCCTTTTCAATTCCTGTCACAAACTCTGCAACAGCTTTCCAAGTATGGAGGAGCATCTCTCTTCTAGATTACCTTCAGTTTTGCCATTTTGCAGAGCAGAGGGACTATCTGGCATTTGCTTTGTTCCCTTGGTCTCTTCTATGCTCAGCAGAGGATGCAGCAACACTTACAAGCTTCCCCTGGTGCCACCACCACGTTGCCTGCTGTTCACTGCCATGACTAAATGCAGCCTTTCTGAGGTTTTTCCCTCCTCCATAGAGCTTTACCATACACCATCTTGGACCCAGCCAGGAAGTATTGGTGCAGTTGTGCCATGAGGCCATGTTGGAGGACAAGGATAACTACTTTGGGACCTTCTCTCCCTTGCAAGCAGCAAACCATCTCCTTTGGACATGAGACACCACCTCAGTGATCCCAGCAGTATTTATTGCACATGGCAAGCAGAGGCTCACAGCTCACATCTCATGGATTCAAAGTAACAATGTGAGTGAAGTGCCCCATCCTGCTACCTGGTGGGTGACAACAAAAGCCACCTGCAGGACCTTTCTGGTCAATTTTAGCCTCAGCTTGAAGTGTGGTGTTAGCTACCATGCAAAGGGCATTTGTGTGTAGTGCAGTGTTTGAGTTGATGGCAGATCAAAAAAAAAAAGGAAAGAA
The DNA here is from genome assembly GCA_013397375.1 of Toxostoma redivivum. Lineage (NCBI taxonomy): Eukaryota > Metazoa > Chordata > Aves > Passeriformes > Mimidae > Toxostoma > Toxostoma redivivum. Next base: position 1,100,062 of record VXBI01004268.1, read on the forward strand.
TACTGCCTTGCCCTTTTGGTCTGCAACCTTTCAAGTACATGTTAAATCTACACCAGCAGTTTAGATTTGGACCAGATTTCATTATGTTCACAGTGAATAAAGGATTTAAGGGAAACAAGTATTTCCGAATTTTGTTTAAAAATTGAAGTATAACCACAGCTTCTACATAGATAACTAATTAACACAAAACCCGCAAAATATGCAGTAATCTTCTGGGTTACTATAAGACCCAGAAGCCTCAAGTGACACAAACATATTTGCTTTCATTGTCCTTCATTTCTAGAAGTGTGAAATCAAGTAATACGGAAAATGAAACTGAATTTAACAATGTGGTATTTTATATTTTTTAAAAATTCAACACATAAAGAAATATGTTTTTTTTTTTTCTTTTCCTACAGAAGACAGAATTTAATAGAAAAAGAAATCCAGGAGTCTATTCCAATGTTATCATCTCTTGTGAGGCTGAGAGACCAAGTTTACACCTATGGGGATGTTTAGAGCTTGCAAAGTACACCCGTATCTCAAAAGCCAAAAAATAAGGCAACAGAAGTAACAACAACAAATCATGAGCAGTCAAAAAAGTGTGTGTACGTATAGGCATGTAAGCCATGCCTCCACAACTTCTGGCTGCCTTCCTTAGCCAAATGAAACCAGCACACCCAACACTGGGACTTGGCAGTGGTGCCCCACGCCCAGGGGGTTTCACCACCCACATCCCACTTCCATGGCTGTCCTCTTCAGCCGTGGCTCCTAATCCTCTTCCCAGCACTGCAGACACGTGGGCAGCCTGGCATCCCACCACAACAGCTCCCATCTTCACATGGCCAAGGCACCATCTCGCCGCTCCCTCCTGCCACCAGATGCTTCCCATCAACTTTGTCCACACTCAGCTCACACGTGTCAGCTGGAAGGCCCAGACCCCAAATATTTTACAGATGAAACAATAGCAGGCTCTTTGCCAATGACTCAGGCCTGGATCCCAGCCCCTGCTTCACGCTTCTCAGGCAGCTGGTGGAAAATAAGGCAGGAGCTGTCTAGGGATTTGCGTGGGGGATCTCCTCCACCTCGCAAGGGCAGGCAGCTCTGCAGCCCTCAATGTAAGCAGCATGAGTGACAGCAACACTCACAACCCCATAGTGTCTTTGAGTAATGGCAGAGGTCTGCAGCACCCCCATGCAGGCAGGGAGAGGGAGGGAGGGGCTGGGGCCTCAGGTGGGCACTCAACACCCAGCCCAGCCATGGTGCCCACCTGCCTCTCTCCTCACCTTTCTCCAAGTGCTGCAAAGTGCCAGACTGCTTAGGGTAAAAGCTTGTTTAAGGGGCCCCAAATGTCCCTTTAAAGAAAGGGAACAATCACAAACCCAACTGTACTAATAATTAAGCAGTCTTCAGACAGCCCAGGTTTTCTTCTGCAGGTTTGCTGTTGTGCTGTCTTGACCAAAATTCTGAATTTCTGATTCTTCAGTGTGGAGTAAATAAGTAAATCTGCACTCAGGCTTAAGTATTCAAAAACTTTCTCAAGTTGTTCCAGCTTCTTAAAAAAAAAAAAACAAAGTGGAGACATGAGGAGACATGATAGATTAACTACCAAATACTATTCTACTTTAGTTAAAAATAGTTCAGAATGTGATATCCTTTTTAATAAAAAAAAAATAAGTAGCATTTGACAGAGGGTTAAATATCACAAAAACTGAAATGCTGAGAAAAAGATAAAAATAAAGGTTAGAATCCCACATGCTTCTTTATGGAAGCCTTACATATGGAAAGATATTCTGTTGACTGCATATTAATAACCAATACACATTTCAAAATTCATTACTTCAGAGAAGAACCCCACAATTAGTTTTCTAATTTTTATTTTATAGATGAACAGGCTGGTTTCCAACATGCCACATTGAACACTGTGAGAGGAACTAGCCACAAAATATTCCAGGATCACATCATTGCCATGCTGGTTTAATTTATTTTTATCCATGTGCTATTTCAAAAAATAATTATTTTAGTTTCATGTGCATGTGTAAAACAGACACAGTGTTTCAGGTTGCCATTCCCATACTGCTGTACTGGAAAAAGTCTCACTCTAAATAAGCATCAGCAAAAGCAATGCCTATCACAATTCCTCCTCTGTGTCCTTTATCCACACTGCAAGGGCGTTTAAGAAAAGGAGCTGGAGTCTAATCTTTAAATTAAACACTAGATGGAGCCCACTTCCCAAGACTGAAGAGTGAAAACTCTCCTTGCAGCAAACTCTTACAGCCTATTGCAATATCTGGCCATGCATAAACATGACAGGACTCAAACAGCTGCAGTGACTGTCCTTAATGTAAAAATATATATACTGTCCAGCAGTTATATCTCTGCATAAAGGGACAGTCTTCAATACTAGGCAACTGAAAAGGAATTTTTATTTCTTTACAGATATATTAGTTTGGTGTAAAAGACCCACAATACTTGAAATAAATTAGGCACGTGTGGATTTTTGTAATATCTTTTGACAAACATAATGCTGGGTTGAGAGAACTATAGCCAGGTCTGACATCTCTTTATTTTGACAATAAACTGTACTGATTCCAACTGCATGAAAATTTTGCATATGTAAACTAAATGGGAAATTTAGTAAACTAAATGTAAATTAAATGGGAAGATCCTTTTTCAGTTGGTTTGAATAAGCTGTAGCAAGAAGGCTCATTTGTGACATTTGATAAAATGCCGCCTCTCTGAAATGAAACATACCACACATTCAATGAGAGATAAGTGAGCTTTGGTGTTAAAAATAGGATACAGCAACACCAAACCTCAGTACAACTATTCTGGTGAGAAAGAAAAATGGAAAAAAAGAGCCAAGTTGCCAAGATCCAAACTAAGCAGCCTCATACTGGATAAACTGGATAAGCCCATTTATCTCAGGCTCCACCACAAACAACTGCCAGTTCTACAGTATTTTGGCCCACTCTGGACTGGCTTCATAACGCAAAGGGCAGGCAGAAATTGCAGGCGGACAACCCTTGGCCCTTCCTTAGCTTGTTGAAGGACACGCTCACAGGAACAGCTGGAAGCCAAGCAGACAATAAAGTTGTGCAAAACCTCAGACCCAATTCCCAGCAAAGCAATTCTGCTGACAGCCAAACTATCACTGATTGCTTTAACCTTTGCTCAGTCCAGGCCACTGCCTTCAGCTCATTCTTTCCTAACAAACCTATGGTAACAGCTTCATCGAGGTTAAGATAAGCCCAAAGGTAGTTATCTTTACCACTGAAAACTACCTTTTGCTCACAGTGATCCATGCTGTTCAAACAAAATCAACCATAGTAACCCAACTTGCCTTAGGGCATTTTATGAACTGGGAGGAGAGACAAAGGGAAATATGACCTACCACCAACATAGATCCTAATGGCTATTTCCAGAAGGGAAAATACAGAATCTGTGATGATCAGTGGAAGTTTTCCTTTTTCCTAAAGGGCCCTACTCACTCCTTATTTCTGTGAGAAGCCTGCACAGAACATTCCCTTGGTCGTACATCCTTGTGGATGAAAGATGGTCTTTGGGTCTTGCAGATTACTGCTGGGATGCTGTAAAACCAAGCAAAGCTCTTCAAACATGAGACCTGCTGCTAGGAGATGGTGGCTTATACTCACCATCACGCTGACAAGTGACCACTCGACCCCACAAAGAGCATGTCAGGATGACGATCACATCTGTTTGTCAGAGCTAGGGCTTGTGAGCAAATATACTGCAGCTATAAAAGCAATGAGCTTTGCAGCTGTAGCAAGCACACAGCCAGCTCAAACATTGCTACTTCAGTCGGTGAATATCCTGGTTCAGTCCTATCACATCATGTTTGCCTTCCAGTATATCTAAACTGGACTCATATTTACTCCCAGATGGGAAGATTGATTTGTGTCTTGGTTTTGCTTATTTATTTTTTTTAACAGTAGGTAAGCACCTAATAGCAAGCACCTAACATTTCCTTTGCAAGTAAATCTGAAAATAATTAGCAATTGTTTCACTCTTGACCTAAAACCATCTGGGAGAACACACCCATGTACTTCTGGTACAAGCTTCTGGTTCAATAAACCAGAGACTTTATTAGCAGGAAGAGTATCTCACCAAACACACAAATTAAATGTCAGCAGAAGGAGGAGACAACAGAAGCACCAGCCACAGTTGTAGGTTTGACTAAATAGCACTGTTTAACTACTTCCTTATCACAATCTTCCTATACAACTGTAATTTAGGAACCTTTGCCACTGTAATTTTTCCTGCTTCATTTTCTTTACAGCTAGGCTTTTATGTGTCAGACTAAATACTTGTTCATCAGCACTATTATCCATGCAACAGCTGAAAATAACCAGCTATCAAAAAAACACAGAGAAGAACAAATGCAAAGGCTCTGAATATGTATAAAAGAAATGAAAAGAAAAGCCAAATTATGCAGTGCAGTGCCCAATGCTGTAGGGGAAGTGGACACAAAGCCACTACAGTTACACAAGTGTAACTCTGAAAATGCTTTGCAGGCACAAAGAGCAGAGTGGTTACAGACAAGGTAGTGTTAAGCCCAAAATCTGATACTTTCAGTTTCTCACAGCAATAATCCTGATGGCTTTCAGTCTTAGAACATGAAAAGGAGAAAACTCTGACCTTGCTGGGAGCTCACCCACCGACCACATCCCATCACAGCTGGGGCATGACTGGCAATAATGACAGTTCACTAAGTATATGGGTGGAAGCAGATGGAATAGTGGTTTCAAAAGTGAAAAAACAAGCAAAAGCTTTTAAAATCCCGTTTGTAATTACTAACTGTTGCTTTTCACATTCACCAGTATTGCCTCCAAGCACAGAGGAAAATCAATCTCTAAGTTAAACTAATGCCCTTCCAGAAGAAAGAAAAAAAGAAGCAAAAAACCAAAACCAGACATTTTCTGTTTGCTTTCAAGTGTTTGCCAGACTAAGTCCAATGTTGCAGGCCATCTTCCTGAAAACACAGAGGAAAACACACTTGGAGGATTGTGTAAGCCATTAGCAGTGCTTTGGTCCTCCAAAGGAACTGTGGCCATCTCTGACACATCCACATTCCTTTTTACAGGTTCACCTATTTCATCCTGCAAGGTTGGGTCAGTACCTTGACCACTTTTTTCCCCATCTACAGAAGCACTGTTTGAATTCACATTACCAACCATAAGCACCTACATCACTTTGGGGAGCTGGCTCATGTTCAGTCTGACCAACCCACAGATTTTCATCCACCTCCTATTTGCACTCCCACACAATTTTTGAAGGAATACAAATAGCCAAATATCAATCCCTAAAAAAAAACCCAAATAACCAACTAAACTAAAAATCCCTGAAAGACTGGAAGTCTTCTGCATGAAGAGTTTACTTCTCATGAAATCTCTTCCCACAAGGTAAGTGGTACGTTAACCAATATAAACAAAAGCCAACTGATTATTTCCAAAATTTTAGAGATCAGTTATACAGCTACCATTGGCATAAAACAAAGAGCATAGAGCTTCTTCAGAAGCAGTGTCAGGTTTTAATTGCTTTGCTCAATTAAAAACCAAAAGCAACAAACCTTCAGATCCCCAGACAGCACTCCAGAAACAAGCCTGGCCAGATGCTACATCCCTTTTCATCTTACAGCAGCCACCACTGGTTTGCTGTTATCACAACACCCTCTGTGACCATGCCACTTAACTCTTCCAGCTTTACTCTTTTTCCCAGCATAAAGATCCCTCTAAATTCAGGCTAGGAAGAACCTCACGAGGTCTCTGGTCCAGGCTTCTGCTCCAGCTGTGAGATCCAGCTCAGGGGTTTTCTTCAGTCAGGTCCTGAAAACTCCCAATGATGGAGACTGCACGGCCTCCCCAGGCAATCTATGCCCCTATCTAGCTGTCTGTCCTCAGAGTGAAAACTTTACCCTTGTAACCATGTGAACTTCTCTCATTTTGACTGGTATCCACTGTCTCTTGGCCTTCCACCACTGAGAAGAGCTTGCAATGATGTCACACTTTTAGTGAAAAGAAAGCACTCCTTATACTTTTAGCTCTGTTATTTATCTGTTTATGCAAAGTACACTTTGCTCTGTGATTTAGATTGCTGTTTCAGATTTTAACTTTGCTAACAGCATTTGCCAAAAATTCAAATATAACCAAATCAGAGTGAAAGTGAAAAACAAATCTAAGAATAAAACTTGGGTGGAAAGCTCACCCATGTGATCACATCAAACTTTCCCTGATGTGCCATGGTGATGGCAGCACTTCAGCACTCATTACTGCATTTCCAGATATCGAAGAAGCATCTCTTTATATAGGTGCAACATGAGAGCCAATTATTCACGCAGATTACAAAATAGGCCAAAAAAGCAAGATACATGCTGGAGCAAAGCTATGAGGAATGCAGTCTGCTAGTTTTTAGAATCAAAGGGTTTTAAGCAGCATGTCCATCACAGTAAATATGCATTGCTTCCTGGGCCCAGAAGCTATTGCTCTGTCAGGCTCCTCAAGGCTCCTTTGCACATCAAAGGACAGCAATCCAAAGCAGCAGTCTCCTTACAGACCTTACTGCTACTCAGTCCCAAATTGCCAAGTACCAGTCACGCAGAGGGCTTTCTAACTGCACTCTTGAGCCATGCAGCTGAGCAGTAACAGATATAACCAGAACTAAGAGCAAAGATAAAGGCAGCAGTGCAACAAATGTCCATCCTGCCTGAACAGTCACATGATATGTGATTAATGCCATTATCCTCCAGGACTCTGGAAATTGCCCTGAGACAACAGCTTTCCGGCATAAGCTATGGATCAATAAAAAGGATTAAGCAGCAATACTTCAGAAATGCTCAAAAGTAAACTATCAGGCTTTATCTCAAATTTTCTCTAAATCTGTCCCTGATAAGAAATCCTTAAGCTCGATGTCCATCTTTTGGTCTCAGGCTCTTTGCACCAGTGCAAGAATGCAGGTGACACAGACCGTGCATACTCAAGAGACTGAAAAAGACGGAGAGGGAAAGAGAGCCAATGTCAACCTTGCCCCCTCCCCCCAGAAGGGGTGTGTACCAGCTGAACTCAGCCACAATCTGTCAGCAAGTAGCCAGTGCCAGCCCTACGCTCACTCTCACGTCTATCCCAGGACACGGCCACCACCCCACCAAGAGCACTCGCCTCATTCTGGGATAGGACAGGCAGCCAACCCCACTCCCAAATCACATTTGTCTTGTCCCTCTTAAAGCTCTGCATAAGTGAGGTTGTCATCACACAAGTGAGAGGTGAAGCAAGTTGTTTTCCCTGATTAAACCTATTAGTAGTAACGAGTCACTCCTGCTAGGTCTAAATAGCTCAGAGATAAATCCCAAGGCTGCTAAGCTGCCAACCACCTCCCCTCAGTGCTCAGAGGCAGCTTTTTTACTCCTACAGACAACACTGGGTAAATACTACCTCCTCCAACCATGCTCCTGGAGCAGATCTCCAGGTTGATATATTCAAAGCAAATGTTTGCCCTGCAGCTGTCCAGTCACACTTATTGAAAGCCCAAAGTGCCAAAATCTCCTTCTCAGGGAGCAACAGCAGATACCCCCAGAAGAATACTCTGCAAGTCAGTCATCCGCACACAAGGAAGGAGTACAACCCTGAAAAAGCCATGTGTTTTTTTATTAATTTTAAAAAAAGAAGTCTCACCAGAGACTACTTTGGATGGAAGACCTTTTAATGGAAAATTCTTCAACAATATTTAATGCAAATACACCATCAACACATCATCTCTTAAAAGTTCAACCACAAGCAACACCAGTATTAGGAACAGTAAGGAGAATGACACAGTGCTATTCTAAAAAGCCATCCAATGAATCTTCTGTCTGAGCTATTTGCAGAAACAACTGAATAAGTCAGAAAAGAAAAATTAAAATGTTCTAAGCTGTTGCTTCACAGCATGTCTTACAGAAAAATAATTTAAAAGTTATTACAAAGGCAATAACACTCAATCTCATAACATGACACTATTTCAAATTAATCCAGAGCATGTTAATTCCTTCATCTTTGCCAGTGATAAAACAGAATATGGAAAAATAAAACCCACTCCATCAAAAATAATTTGAAATTTAGTAAGCTTTGCCTGTTGCATTGACAAAACCAATACTGCAAAAACAGTCCTAGATTTCATCAAGCACAACTTCCAATACATAACATTCTTCCTCTTTCTCCCAAACAAGCAGAAGTAAGTGAAACTCATTTTGGAGACTCACCAAAATTATCCATATTATAGGAGGCAGCCGTTCATCCAGTTTGTGAAGTCCATGGTTTCAGCAGTCATAGCCATCAGCAGGAAAATGAAGGGAAAAAGAAGAAAAAAAAGAAACCTCTTGAGATTCAATGAACAACACAACATTACTGCTTTCTGTTAAATCTGCATTACAAAACAGTTTCTGGTAACTCATTAAATGGACTGAACATAAACAACACCCCACTTTCCAATTTACTCTAAAAAGAAATAAAAGACACCACAATATCAATGTTAATAAAAGAATAATAATTACAGTCTAATAAAGATCTGTCAAGGCCGATCTCGGAAAGAACATTTTGTGAGAGGGGAAAAATGTCTTTTTAAGAAAAAAGAAGCCTTTTACTGTACTTCCCCCATCAGGCAGTAACAGGTGTGCAATATCACAAATAGCAAAAAGTATAATATTTTCTCTTATACTGCTGACATTTTGAAATCCTTAATGAGGAGATGTAACATTTGGCTAGGAAGTAAGGCAAAGTCACCACAGTGACTGCTCAGTTTCAGAATCCTCAGTCAAGGATGGGGGATTTGTAATTTATTCTTTGCAATTAAGGGGACCTGCAGCCTACCCCACAGCTGAGTATCTACGCACTGTTACACATCTGCAAACCATCAAGAACACCCAAGCTGAAACATCTTTTTTTTTCAGTTTGGACTTTAAACAGTGTCTGAGTGACCAAACTCAGTGTGTGTCACTTCTCTCCTACTAATAAAAACCCAAGAAAGAATTTTACAGCTTTCCCAGGCTCAGCATTGATTTCTTTTGGCAACTGTTCCAAAACAGTCGACCAATTTAGCATTTGAGTTTTTTTTGCTCTTCTGTTTGGTTGAGGTTTTTTCATTATTATTCCTTTGGAGAGGAAGTGCTTCAAAGAGATCAGTACAAAATGCCAATTGCTATGGGTTAACCTAAACAACTGCATGTGTGTATGTAAGGGCAGACAAAGGCATGCTCTTCTTTTGACTAGAGAAATCAATTGCATGTGCAAGTTCAGGAAGTGCACAAGGTCCTGAGCACAGACAAGCAGGCAAGGAGAGTGATGGAGCCTGCAGTGGAAGGACAGGAGGCAGTGAAGTAAATGCTGTCATCATCTCCCAGCAGTTCTGTGACCATCAGATTGAGCACCAGGCCCAGGCTGACAAGATGACAAAAAGCCAAAGGCCATTGCAAAGTCTATCCCAACAGATTGGGATATTCTCTATTCACATGTGTCAGCCATCCAAATTCTCCAAACCAACTGTTCTCAAGAACAGTCATCCTCACAACTCAATGCTCTTCTGCTGGGCCCCAGCAAGGGGCCTCAGGCCAGAGCAGCATTTTCACCTCCATAAATCTCCAGGCAACTCAGGAGGGCAGTGAGCCACCAGCACAGCCCCTGATGTGGTTTCTATTTGATGTCTGCAGAAACTATGCCCCTATGAAGACAAATTTATCTGTTGGTGTCAAAAAAGAAAATGAAACTGACACAAGCAACTAATTTGCAGCTCCCCCTACTCCATGGATAATAGCTGATGAGTTACCTCCTCCTCAGCCTTCACGGCCCATTAATAAAACAGCCCGAAAGGCTGCAGAAAAACGAAGATGATTGCTCACATATTTACCACTTTGCTAGCAAACAAGTTTTTTTTGTTGTTGCTGTTTTTGTAGGAGTGCTTTTACAGTAGGAGCCTTTCCAGTGCCTTTATGTGAAGAATATTGGAGAGGAAAGGTAAAAGAGATTGCAAAAGATTTGCCTTCATTTCTGATTTCTCTTGTCAGTCTTGTGTACCCCAATCCTTCCCCAGAGCTGCAACCATGCACCATTACTGTCAGTGTGACTGTAGTTACAGATTGCCCTCAAGATATTACCTGTCTCTTACCTCTGCAAGGGAAGCTGAGATTACTGGGAGAACATTTTTACTGGAGCAGACAGAAGTCCAAGGTACTACCAAGAACTGTAAAGGCCATTGAGGCCCCTGACTGGACACAGGACTTCATATTAAGGAAAGTGAGATTTTGATGGTGGCATGGAACAAACTTAACACTAATGAATTTATCAGGATATGAGAGGTCACATGAAAGCAGATGTTGAGTAGGTGGGAATGGCGGGAAACGTGGTGTGCAAAAACACAAGGAAGGAACAAAACAAAAATGTATGGATGACTCAGAGCTGGCAGAATTCGTGCAGGAGAGCTGCTGAACTGGTTTATTTAGAATGGGGAGGGGACAGGAGAACAGCATGCCCATGGGCAATACTGCAGATACACTTCTGAGTGAAAACAAGAGGTGGTTGTTGAAGTTTTGACATGCTATAAGGGGCAGATTCCCATTATCAGCTCAGAGGGTTTGTGTCGGGGGCGGGGGGGGGAAGTCACAATATGCCATAATGGGATGGATGAATGAATGAGATGTAAATTGCCTTGAGCATTGCAGCAGCATCCACTGCCTACACTACATGCCAGTTGCTTGGGTCAGGGGGAGTAGAGATACATAAGAGCAAGACCACAGGGACATTCTGCATTTCCCCTGTTCCTCTTCACATACTATTTTTGCATGACACTGGTTATGAAACTGAAAACGTTAGTTCAGCTTCAGGCAGCAATTTTAGGGTCAATTGCTTCTTCACCAGACACTGAAATCACAATTTGTCAAGCATCAAATTAACTGTGAACGTTTTAGGGGACAGTGAACTTGAGTTCTGCACTATTATTGGGTCCCCTTCCTCAAAAGCCTATCTTGTAATCCCTCTTGATATGGCAGGTACCTTTTTTTTTGGCTAGAATCACACTAAGATGAACTCTGCAATTACACCACTTGCTTTTTGCTCCATTGACTTATTCCTGACTGTTACACACTCTTGAAAGTACAGATCTCAAGTGGTAGAATATGCTTTCAAAACCATGTGAAGCGTTTTATTCATTTATCACAAGAGTATATCAATATAGGTTTTCCAGCTGAAAGCATTTGAAAGTTTCCTGAAAACTTTTATAGTTCAGCTTGGACCCACTCCTAATCCACAGACAGGGTAAAAGACTTATCTGGCACCAGCACACCACAAAACAAGTAAGCAATAAAGCCTTAATGAGGTTAGCTGTCCAACAAAGCCCCAGTACCCAGGGCTGCATCTTTCCCTAATGCTGTCAGTACAGCACAGAACAATTACAGGCCTTGGTGCTGCAACTCTGCATTCAGCTGAATCAAACTGGTGTTTAAACATCATTCCAGCCAACGCTCCAGCAGGCTAGGAGAGGTGTAAGCTAGTGGAAATCGGAAAATCATTGCTGGGAATGATGTCAGATTTGGATTTATTGTGTCATCTTCAGTAGCAATTCTAGGTCAGAATCAAACTTTTATATTTTATTCTTCTATGCAAACGTTAGAGAGTGAATATGAAAAATATCTTCTTTAAAATGGAAATAAAAAGTCCAGCAACATTCTGCAAGTTCTATAGGTCTTCAGTTAATTTAAATGAGAAGTGACATATCATATCCAGGAGAGATGCTATAAATCTTTTGGACATATGTGAGTTAAGATGAAAAAAAGATTAAATCAGCAATGCCATGAAGATTTTTCATTTAAGTGATACATGACAAAGTTGAGTTTGGTTTGTTGGGCCTCCATTTCAGGTCTACCTTGCCAGCCTGCTATCTGACCACTGAGGTGCTTGTGAAAGCTTACCACCCCACAAGCCATGAGCTATACAGCTGAAAATTCCCACTTGCCTTCAGTAAAATAAAGGCAGCATTAAATGTCAGCAGTATCAAAATTTCCCCTCTACCCCTGGAATACAAAACCCAAGTGCCATTTGAGTAACAAACAGTAGCCAAATACAAGCTGTGCTAAGTCCTCAGAAGGTGAGCAACTTCAGGCCTTAGCAAGGTTTCATATTTTCTCCCAAGAACATCTGTGGAAAAGCTGTACACCTGTGTGCAAATAAACACATACATAAACATAGCATATGTATGCAAACAGAAATACACACATGCATATGTATAAATGATGTATAATTGATATAAAGTGGCTCATCACCCAGCAGGTGGCACTCATATCCTGAGCTCCCGAGGCTGGGACTCGGCGCTGCTCTACAGGAGGCACCATCTTCACGAGAGGTAAAAGCACCAGGGCCACGAAAGCACTCACCACCCTTTTGCAAGGGTGTCAAGTCCGGCATCTGGGCCAAAATCCCATTTAGCTTACTGGCCAGGCACCTCCTCCATTAATTCCCCTGACAGCTGCAAGGCTCCCCCTTGACTGCTGCTGATTCTCAAGTGCTCTTACAGCTTTCCAGAGGAGCAGGATTTTGGGGGCTGAAAGGGTCCTGGAATATTTTCCATATAGGAGCATCACATTCTGATATCAAGAACAATACAACTAAATGTAAAGCTTTCTTCTGACTTCATCACTTCTTTTTTCCATTTGACACACCCAACTAGCTTTCAATTAGTCCCACTAATAATTTGGGCTTTTGAAGATCTTATGAATGAGCAAATCAGAACTGGCAGAGGAAATGCTGTTTTCCTTTGATTAAAATTAAAGACTTGTTTTCACCCTAGACTTAAGTGTCACTATCATATGTACATTCTTAATACACCTCCTTCTAAAGCTGAGTGGTGCTTCAACTTCAGCTGAGTGGGTTTGTTTTTAAAAAAATATTTTCTTTTCCAATTCAATATTCCACCCATCTCCCTTCTCTCTTCAAAAAAAAAAAAAAACAAAAAACAATAAAATCAGTTTAGAAGCATCAATTTAAAAACATCAGCTCTTTGTGGAGCAGTGCTGTTCCCCGTTAAGAGAATGCTTCGTGTCAGATTGAAAGATACCTTTCCAAGGTCATTTCATGTTCCAATGGGTTTGTTATGAAGTTGTGGAATGGCAGATAAGGTTGCATGAGATAGTAAAGTGCCTTCCTAAGCTAGTTCTGGGAAGTAATGTGCAACCAATATTTGAGCAAGAGACTTCATGCGCTGAAATAAATGCTGCAGGAAGGACAGAAGTAGTACTGAGATAGTGATAATCTGTTTCCCAATTAAAAAAAAAAAAAAAAGGCAAAAAAACCCCAATTGAGCAATTTTCTAGACAAGTTTCACAAACCGCACACGTTTATGGCACTTGGCAAAGCTTGGGTGCTTCTAGGAACGTTAGAAGGTATCTCTTCAGCAAGTTAAAATACTCAGCCCTGTGATATAATGAGGATTTGATGCTAAAAACTGCTCAATTCAGAATCAATAGTGATACCTTCAAGCTGCAAGAGCAAGGATACAAGAGTAGCTCCCTATTAAGTACTAGGACTGATAATTTGCAAGGTTAAAAGAGGTGGGGAGGGAAATAGAAGGTGCATAACTAAGAACAGTTCTTTGAAAGTCTTATAGTTAACAAGTGTGGGGAATGATGATCCAGTATTTTTAGATTGCTTCTAACAGATCCCAAAAATGGAGGAAACCATATAACAGTATCCTCTTAGCAAGGTTTTAATACTGCCTGAGCCTATCCCAAACTCTGAAAGAAGGTAAGCATTTGGCAGCACACCGAATTGCGTGCCACCATTTCAGCCATCATACCAGGGATTAAATCCTTCCCTGGAAGTAATAGAGGAACAAATATGCAAACTCCAGAGAGAAGGGGGAGAAAAGATCCTCCTCACAAATGATTAGCTACATCTTAACGTGGTTTAAAGCTTGATGAAGGATCACCCGTTTGGAATAAAAAAATAGAAGTATTTGGCATCGAAACAGCCCTAACAAAAGGGTAGGGGAGCCTGAGGGGATGTTTTTTCAAGTCCCAGATGAGCATTTTGGGGGTCCAACAGCCTGTCAGGAAAAACATTAGAAAAATGGCCACCCAGCACTGAACTATGCACAAAATGCAGAGTTTCGGCGCTTCCAGTTCTGCATTGCACCCTGTGCTCCCAGCCCCCCGCATTCCCACCGGCTCCCAAACGCTCCCGGCTCCCCCACGCCGCTGTCCACTGCCAGGGGGCGGGGGGGGTTACGGTCCCTCGGCGCTATCTGCAGCCACCCCCGGGGCTCCATTACTACTACTTTTAATTTTCCTGCTAGTATCACTTTTCTAATGAAATGCTGTTACTACAGAAATGTAAATGTCGCCAGCTGAATAGTTCGGGGTTTTTTTAAACATCCGAAAAGGTAGGGAAAAGGGGGGAGGGGAAGTGGGGAACACCTCATTAATATCCACTATTAAACATTTTTTACGCTAAAGCAGCACCGACCCCGCCGCCAGCAAAACCCTGCGGCTTCATCAGGACTGGCCGCAAGCCCCAAAAAGGGGTTTCAGCGCCCCATCAGCACCGCCTGCGCTCACCAGCGGATGCTCCCCCGGCCNAGATGTGCCCCCGCGCCGCAGCCCCGCCGCCCCAGCCCTCCCTCCCTGCCGGCGCAGCGGCGCGGAGCGATGCGCAGCGGCAGCGCGCCCCGCGGGGGCAGCGCACGCCCCTCGGCCCTCCCCGCTGACCTCAAGCCAAGGACAGCTCGCCGGTCCCGCTGCGCATCGCGACCCGCGGGCCCCGCTGAGCGCAGCCAGGCCAGGGCGGCAGCAAGGGCGGCCG
>VXBI01004268.1:1116200-1167667 GCA_013397375.1 Toxostoma redivivum
CGCGGGGGCGGCGGTGGGCAGTGCGCTGCGGGACCCTCCTGCCGCCGAGCCGGCGGCCGGCACAGGTGAGGGGGTGTGCGAGGCATCCGCTCCCCTTGCTACCCCACCGCGGCCCCTGGTTCGGTTTGGTTTTTGGGTTTTTTTTGCTTTCCTCGGGGAAGAAGGAAAATCCTAAAAGCGCGTCCGTGAGGTTACTTTGTGCCAATGTTTCGTGCTATTAGGCTTACGCGGAGCTCGTTGCCACAGCAGGCACTGAGAGGCTTTGATGCAGGCACTGCCGCCCGGTCCGAACCATCCGAACATGGTCACTAATGCCCCGAGCAGGCAGCGGCAGCTCAAGCAGGATGTCACAGGGTGAGTAGTCCGTGACAGATCCAGGGAAACCACAAACTTCTACACAACAGCTAGGGGATAGCTTCCCGAACAATGTTGCCCGCAAAAAATCTGAGCACCTCAGCCTTTCAGTTTGCTTCCTTCAACAGCCCACAGCAATTTCTGGCTTTTTCGTGTTGTTTTGCTTTTCTATGTAGATTATAGGTAGCCCCCTTCACAAATGCGCTCTAGACATATAAAACGACAGCGTTTGGGAGCTGTGGGACAGAAACAAGAATGCAGCTCCACCGGCGGGAGTTTGAAAAAGCAGTTTCCAAATAGTGGAAATTCCCCCTTAGATTTGTAGCAACTACCCTGAAATTCTGGGGAAGTGAGGTCGCAGTTCCTGAGAACACAGCTGTCTCAGGATGGGAAATTTTCAGCCACATTTGGAGGTGATGGGAATACCCATGCAGAAGTGAGAATTTCCTGGACCAAAGCACACCGGGGAAGAGCCAGAACTACTCTTAGCTGACTTGTCTTTGGCAAAGTGGTAGTGAGATGTCCCCCCAGACAAGCGGAAGACTGTTCCCAGACCAGAAGCTTTGGGTGTCATGCCTAAGTCACTAACACCAAGATTATACCTGACCCTGCCAAGGTCTGTAAATCACGCCGAGGCTGACTTATCCCCCGTGGGTGGCAGCCAGAATTGCTGCATTTAGAAAGCCTGCTGGCTATGCAGTGCCCAGCAAATCCCTCTGCTCGGCAGCAGGGAAGGCCATCTCCCGTCCCGGAGGCCGGCGACAGGGCAGGCAGGGCTGTGTCCCAAAGGCCACGGTGCAAGGCAGCGGTAGGAAGGGCTGCGGTGTTCCTTGGCGTGCGGCCAGCAGCCCCTGCTGGTACCTCTGCCTGAAGTTTGCCCACAGTGAAAATAATTGCTGAGATCCATCACATGCAGTCTTAAGAGTACAAAGGATACCCGTGGGGGAGAGCTCCTTGGGAGGCGGGGCACAGTGTGCCAGCTGCCAGTGGCAAAGGTTGAAGTTCCAATGGGGAAGTTTTTGTTCAGCACATGAGATAATTTTCTAAGATAAGTTATGCTTAGGTCGGCTCAGCGAGAACATCCTGCTATTGAAGGGAGTTGTGTGGCAAGCAAATTTCCTGGGCGCCTGCTTTTTTATTCATTTATTTATTTATTTTAACTGTGGATCTATGTACAGTTATTGACTTTTACAGCTTTGCAAATTGATATGCAAGATGTGCACAGGATGAGGTGAGTGAGTTGGGACACGACGCTGGCCGATGCATCAGCAGGAATTCAGTGATATCAGCGAAGACATGGCTCCAGCTGGGAATGGTGAGGCCACGCTGCCCAGCAGGAGCAGGGCTGAGAGGCAAGAGTGAAGCTGTGAGCAGGCAAGTGGCTTTGTCATGCCACACAGATTTCCACTGGTCATTGCAGAAGGACTGACAGTGCACCCCTCAGTATAAGGGGTTTCTTATCCCTGCTAAGGTCAAGGTGGGCTCTAGGAAGGAGCCATGTGTGTAGAACAAGTGCTATGAAGTCAGTGGTAGGTTTGGGAAGGCTCCTGCAGGAAGCTTTGCCAGGGTGGCAGCAGATACCTGGAGCTTTAGGGGAACTGGTTTCAGGTAATTCATAAGTGATCACCCAGCCCTGGGACAAAATGGCTGAAGTGTATTTTGTTCCGCTGATGTGGGAAAAGGCCGCGCCAGTCCCTGTCGGAGAGGCATTAATTAAAGGAACTAATGGTGAGTTCCTAAAATATCTATCGGAATGATCAGGATGTCTGCTGAGAGAAATCTGACTTGCTAGGCTTCAAGTTGTGCCAAGTCATTGTGTTCATCAGGAAATGAGGGTGTTCTGGGGCAGGTAAAACAGAAATAAATCACACTGACCCTCCTCTGGTGTTTTCTGCTCCTATTTCCAAAGCCACGTTTCAGGAGGTGGCTTACATACATTTGTTACATCGTCACTTAATAGGATGTAGCAGCTCTAAGGCATTTTTTTTTTCTTATAGTGTGGTTAATACTTTTAGCACATTGTGTAGGAATCTCTCCTTACTAAAATTACCATTCTAAGCACCCCTTTCTGAAACTCCCCTGCCAAGTATTCCCTGCAAAGTCCGCATTAGAAGAATGTTAATCTGATTTACAGTAACCTGACATGACAACTTGTGGTAATAGGTGATAAAAAGTTGAAACCTTGTAACAGAGAGGACGTTCATCTCTGGCCGTGATATGAACGTGGGATATCCCAGGGGATTGGCTTGGGATAGCACAGAGCTCGTGAGCGTAGGGTGATGAATGAAGAGAAGAATTTGCAGCATCACTCTAAAGAGCCATTTACACCGGAGAGCATCATTATTTCCACACATTTCAGCAGTTCCTAGTGTGGGCTGGCCTCATATATCCAAACTTCTATGAGCCCTCTGTATTATTTGTGTGGCAGTGGTGGATTTTTTTACTTTAAATGAACCCAAGTAATAATGCTTTATCTGTCACTGCTTATTAAGACATTTCCAGGAGATTGAGTGGTGGGAGAGGGGCTGGTGGCTGAGCTGAACTTCATACTCTGCAGGAAGAGTACAACATTTTCGTGAGATCTATGCTCTGAGAGTGAGGCCAGAGGTGCAGATTTGCAATTAAGTTTAGGTTCACGTACAAGTGGTAATGAATACTACAGTAATATACCATGCAGGTGGTGCTTTCTTTGCAGAAGGACCTTCCTGAATGGTCTCTGTGTCCCCACCATCACACCCTGACACATCAGCCTGCAGCACTGGCTATTGGCATCCTCTGGCCCCAGGGTCATCCTGTAGACCTTCCACCATGGCACCAATCCTCACTGCTGTGCCATGGTAACATGTTCCTGAAAAGTATCCTGGTGTGACAACTCACCTGCTTACAGCAAAATCCAAGAGCACTTGTTTAAATGCTCTGTTTCCAGTAAAGGAAACTCTACACCACAGTAGCAGCTTTGTCCCTGCCTGGTCATTTTAAATTGGGGTTTGTTAGAGAGACCAGGGCAGTGTTTGTTATCATTTGCCAGTCCCTTAGGATTGCTTTCAAACTGGAGACCATTATTACCTGAGATTAGAGCTATCCCCAGCGTTATTTTTATACCATCGTCAGTGCACATGATGTTTAAAGACAAAAAGACAGGAAGAGGCAGCATCCCTCCCCCAGCTAATATACGGTTTGGTGACTGAAAGAGATTTATTGAAATCAATGTGCACTTTACCATCGATTTCTTTGTGCAGTGAGGCCTCCTTTAAAGCTTGTCAGCTTTTTCTTGTAAAGCTGAAATGAGACTAACCCGATGTATCAACAGTGAGTAGTTTGAAGTGATACTTCTCTTTCTCTCTCTTTCTCTCTTTCTTTTTTTCTCTCCGGGCTTCTGAGACACCACAAAATAACTTTTATTTAAAAATGTATTTATCACACTTACTGTAGGTGTCCAGACTGCCTAAACAAATCAAAACTGCATGCAAAATTCAGTTTAACATTGTCTGGGGACTTGACCAGATGATCTAACTGGTCGTTTATAGCTAGCTATGACTATAATTGCATGTCCGGATCATGCTGTTTAAAATTTTAAATTCAACACACACCATATTTTTATTCAGTGAAAGGAATTTACTTTAGCATCATTCTTTTCCCATGTCAGAAGAGCAATTTTTCATTGCTGATAAGAAAATGTCATTTTTTGTTTTAAAATTGCAAATGAAAAAACCATTTCTATATCTCCTGAGCTTTTATTTATTGATTGTTTTGTCATATAGTGAATAATTTCAATTAATTTTATAATAATAACAACCTGTAGTGCATATTATCAAATTGTACAGAAAAGAATTTAAATAAACTATTGTGAATTATGATCTTGTCATAATGTCATGAAATGCTGCTTTTTCAGCCTCTGTAGCTTGACCCCCAAAAATAATAGCAAGAAATACATTATTTGACATTTTAAGTGGACTGACACGCTTCTGAAATGAGGTGACCTGCTCAGTGGATGAAGGGAGAGCAGTGGACATTGTTTACCCTGAAACATTTTAAGGTAAGAAAGGCATTTGACATCATCTCCTGTAAGACCCTCATAAATAAGCTGTCAATATACATGTTAGGCAAAAGGACAGTGAGGTGGACTAAAAAGTCTCTGAATGACCAGGTCCAGAGTGTTGTGGTCAATGGCAGTAGGTCTAGTAGAGGACAAGTCCCTGGAAGTGCACACAAGGGCTCAGTGTTGGGGGCCAGTACCTTGTAGCTTTTTCATTAATGATTGGGATGATGAGGCAGAATACAACATTGCAGATGAGACAAAATTGGAAGGAGTGGAAAATACACCAGAAAGTTATGTCACCATCCAGAGGGACTTTGACAGGCTAGGGAAATGGGCAGGTAAGAATCTCATGCACTTCAATAAAAAGAAAATGTAAAGTGTTGTAACTAGAGAGGATCAACCCCAAGAAACAGTACAGGCTGGGGGTTAATCAGCTGGGTCAGCAGTGAGGCTCTGATGGGCCTGGAGGTTCTGATGTATGAGCAGCTGATCACCAGCCAGCATTGTGACCTTATTTGCAGCACTTGGCCCCTGCTGGAAAGATGGTCAGTGGCACCTTGGGCTGCATGATGAGGAGTGTAGCCAGCAGGTCAAGGGCAGTGATCCTTCCCCTCTGCTCAGCACAGGTGAGGCCACAGCTGGAATGCTGGGTCCAGTTCTGGGCTCCCTAGCACAGGGGAGATACAGACATACTGCAGAGAGGTCCAGATAATGGCCCTAAAGATCATTGATGTATCTGAGTTTCTGGGGTGGGAGGAGAGGCTCAGAGAGCTGGGACTGCTCAGTCTGGTGAAGAGAAAGGGTATCTTGCATATGTATGTCAATACCTGATGGGAAGGAACAAAGATGAGACAGCCAGTGATTCTCAGTGCCAGGACAAGAGGCAGCTAGCACAAATTAAATCACAAAGAATTCCATCTGAACACAAAAATCCCCACATTTTTTACAGTGATGGCAGTCAAACACTGGCACAGGTTACCCAGAGAGGTTGTGGAGTCTCCCTCCTTGAAAATATTTAAAAGCCATCTGGACAGGGCCTTGGGCAATCTGCTGTAGGTGTCCCTGCTTGAGCAGGGGGTTGGACAAGATGACCTCCAGAGGTCCTTTCCAACCTCAGCCCTTCTGTGGTTCTGGGAGTAATTCAGATACCACACAGAGCACATTCTTCCTACTTCTCAATGAGAAAACAGCAAATGGCTCCGCTGCAATTCCATTTTCTGACTTTGATGAACGGAAATATGTTACGCATCATTAACAACATGCCAGCATATTAAAACCATATTATGCTTGTAAAATAAAGAGTACTTTTTTCATCCATTGCCATCAAATTTATTTCTGAGTTAATCTGAAAAATTAAACAAGTCCACATGGATCTCCCAGTTCATGCTGCCAAGTATGCATATTCTTTAGTTTGAAATGAAAATACTTCTGTTCAAAGTTTGGGATGGAACACATACACTCCTATGTTTCAAATTAAAACAAATTAGATGATTTTCAATTGGAAAGCTATGTCAAAGCGAAGGAGATGGCAGTATTGCAGATTGGCCATTCTGCCTTATAATGGCTCATCAGCCAAGGCCAAAAGTGCAGTAAAACCAGAGAAACATCTGTCCTTGGTTGGATTGTCGTGAATATGCAGGAGGCATATTGTGTTTTTGGACAGAACTGGTGGCTGCCTGCAAGTGTGAAGTCTGAAAAATCCCAGACCACACCGAAGTCGAAGGGCATGCTGATCATCTTTCTTTTAGATGAAATGAAAGAGGAATTAAAGCCTCATTTATTTAGTGGTAATTGAAACAAGACAAGGTGCAACACAATATAGGAAGGCTGGATTGGAAGCTCAGCCATGTGGCTAGGGGGATTTCACTGGAAATTGGTTGCAAAACCAGGAAATGGGGCATTGATTTGGTTGAAGCTTTGCATTAGCTTGTGGGTGGAAAGGAGCACAAACCAAGCAGGCAACCAGACATGCAGAGTATGTGTGTGGCCCCAGAAAGGTAGCCAAGAACAAATTACTTTTTTCCTTTCAGACTCTGAAAAGCCCAGAAAAAGACTTCACAAACAGGAAGAGAGCTTCTAACTATCTTGTCCTTCTGTGTTTCAGTGGAAAAAATATTTCTATTTTAACAAACAGATTTTCCCCAACTTGTAAAAGCATTGTTGACTTGAAGCAACCCTAGAACTCTGTGAACTTTGGCTTCCTGCAAGGAGCAGCCTTATCTAACTGCAACACCACATAACCTACAGCACTTAAATCAGCCTTCCATAAAGCAGGCTGGAGTCCCATCCTGCTGTCAATTAGAACCCCTCTCACAAAACAGACTGAAGAAGATGTGTATTGCAGCCTTGGAGCAATACAGCTTCTTCCACAAAGTTATGAAACCTTTTCTTCCTTTAGGGATAAACAGTAAAGCAACATCTAATTTGTATGAATAACCCTTTCAGCTGCTTAAATACTTCCAGTCTGATGAATTTTTAAGCTGAAAGAGAAATTTCTGATTTCTCTGAATGTATTAATCTTCCACACCTATTATTTTAGTGCAAACAGTAGATCGTGCCATGCTACTATGTTTCACATTTCCTACTGTGCTTTTTTTAAGATTTGTGATTTAACATCTTTTTCAAAATGGTAAAATATTAGCCAACTGTCCTGTAGATGGTTCTCCAGGTAAGGATTTTTGTCTGATGCTCTGTGGCATGGAAAAATACTCACTTGCTGACAAAGCTGTTCAGTCTACTTATGGTCCTTGTTGAGCCGAGAATTTGCAGAAATGCGTAATGGTGCGTGGACTACGGTTTTTTCAGTGCCAACTCCATCTCTAAATGCGATGCCATTTGTGTACAGAGCTATCCAGATGTGTGTCACAGCTTGATTTCCCGAGGCTGTCTAGGGAAATGCTTCAAGAGAAGCACTGCTCTCTACCCCAGCAACATGAAAAATCCCTTCAGGATGTAGCAGAGCAGTAAAGCTTCATTACATTTGCTTCTAATGTGTTCCTTTTCAGTTTGTTGCAAATCCATCCTTTCTTCTGAACATGTCCATGAAGCTCACATAAAATGCTTTTTGTCATGTCTGACTAAACCTTTTTTAATTTGACAGTGGAAATTATGCTTCTGTACTCCTAGCTGGCTGTTTGTAACTTAGGCTTTTTCACTGATACAACAAAAATAGCTCCAATCTGAAGGTGAAAATTCTAGCCTGCATTTCTGTGCCAACACTCATAGAAGAAGTCTAGCAACACAGGGGGATACAAACATATGCCTTAATCCTCTGAACGAACAGGTGCCTCATAGTTAAAGACAGATGAATACTTATTTGGAATATTATTTGGCATATCCACTATAGGTCACTGTCCCTTACCACCCCATTGCAATGCTAAGGACTCATACCCAAAGCACAGCATGGCAGCTCCCCATTTTTGTCTTCTCATGCCCCTGGTTCGTGCCAAGGGCTGAGTTGGGAAGGGTGCATAGCTCTTGGAAGTGAGAGGTAAGCTTTGACACGTAGGGAGAGGGGAGGAGAGGTAGAAGGATTCAGATCCTCAGGAGTTTGGGATAAGCCTTTAGATTGAAATCTTACAAACGTTTGCAAACTGCAGATTACCTTGCTTTTATTTCTTCCTTTTTCTTTTTTTNCAGTGGAAGGGGCTTATAATTGCACTTTGTTGTAGCTGGGAATCAGAGCTAGTTCCAAGGCAGGTGCTGTGATTTGTGGGGTGTGCCCTGCTCTGCAGAGCCTGTGCTCTCCCCCTCACAGCTCCTGGCCCCATCACCCACTGGGTGGCCCTCAGAGGACAGCCTCCAGCCAGATGGGCACTGCCTCTGCTGCCATAGCTGGGCTAGGATGGATGTGGGGAGCTAGGTCCAGCTGTAGGTAAGGCTGGGTTAGTTTTGATGTGAGCTGCCAGAAGCCAAAGAAGACATTAAGCAGAGCATGCTTGTGTAGTTGCCTTTTCACTATTTTCTTTTAAAGCGTTGGCTTTTATAGTTGAAAAAATAAAGATGACAAGAGAACTGAAAACATTCTGAGGATCAAAAAAATTGTAAAGGTGCTTCCTGACAGCTTTTATATTATGGCTATGTCATTCCTCAATGACACTTACAGTTACTGTGACAGTTACTATTAAAACCATTTAGATTATTATATGTGATTTAGCAGCACGGATCATGGATTGATTGCAAAAGAATCATTGCACATACTTAAGATTCATAATCTGCAGGGTGTGTTATATGCAAAAATAAAAAATGCTTGAAGCAGGACTGTCTAACGGGAACTTACATGTGTTTTCAGACCATACTATTATCCCTCATTTGACCATGGATTTCCAATTCTGGAGAGGAAGGATTAAACTTCCTGACAGGTGCAAAAGCTATCACAAGACAAGTGGTACATATATCATTAAAAAAATCCAGAGAATCAGTTAAGCCCTACCACAGTAGTGACTGAAAGAAAGAAGATAGTAATTCCTTAGTGAGATAACATTTGTCTTGAGTCAGTATCAACATGAAATCTGTTTTTAATCTCATTTTCAATTTTAACTAAAAGGATCAAATCTTATTATTAAAATAGGACCTCAAATAGACTTCTTACTTATTACAGTAAAAAAAGAGGTTATTAACATTCATACTTAAAAAACAAAAGACTTCAAATGAGCAGAAAGGTGAAATAGGTTCTGCAAACAATAGGTAATGCATTAAGAAATACAGAATAGCATCAATTAGTTTCAATAAATACAAATATGTTGACATATTTAACTTCTTTTATACAATTTAATAACTGCACACACTAAAATCAAATGCACACAGCTGCAAAAGCAGCAGAAGGGGCAAGTCTAAATTCAGTAATTCTTTAACACCTATAACATCATTCTTAATCATATGAGTGGAGGAAAATAGCTTTTCATAACTGAGGGCCTAATTTTTCAAGTGTTGCTGGAAAGACAATGAAGCCATATGCAAAGGATACAGCTTGTCCACTTTGGAGTCTTGGTCCACCAGAAGACAGCAAATAGCTTTAATTATGATTTCTAGCATGGATATTAATGTGGAGACTAGGCATAAAAAATTTTAACTATACAGCCAAACCCCACCTGTAAATAGTGTGGGGTTTATAGGTGAGACAGAATGGGTACTTCTTGTGGTCATCTCTCTGGTGAGACAACTGAAAAGAGCACATAAAGAGCAGAAGGCTTGTATTCTGGGATATTAGCAATGCAAGAAGGGTCATATATTTGCTGACTTCTGAGTGTTATTTGCATGCAGACAAGAGAATATATAAAATCCTTAAAGATTAAAAATGAATATACATTTCCATATATGTATTATTTTAGAGAAAGCTGTAACTTTTCTATGAATTATGGCATTCAGTCCCACTACTATACCTTACACATGTAATCTAGCAGGCTGTCTTGCTTGCAGCAGTTTAGTCTTGTTTTGTCAGTCTGTTATTCACTAATGAATTTGAATTCTAAAAATCTTTTCTAACTGCTTGCAACCACACCTGCCATCCCATGTCACAGATGCCATATGCCAGAGTCATGGGTACTGTAAAGGCGTGTGTGGCACTGATTTTGGTGGAGGCCCCATGATCCACCCTGCAGGAGCAGAGCCTGACACCCCTGCAGGAAACTAGAAAGCCACTGAAAAGTGTGAAAAGCAGTTTGGGCAGATCAGTCATGTGGTTTATGTGTCACCATTTCTCTGGTAAGCCTGTGACTGTGCCACTTCAGAGGATGTACTGTGGCTTCAAAGTTTAATATTAGAGTTAAACTTGTCAGTTCAGATTTACTCTGTGATCTTTTATCTTGATAACAGAAACATGCACTTTTTATGTTGTTTATGAAATTTTTTAATATGTTTTACATTCTTTTGATAACATTATGGGCAATTTCAATCCTCATGTACCTTGCTCAGTAAAGCATCTAAAGGAGTGCAATTACTTTTATATACAACCATTAAATGCTCCCCTCTATTAGAACATTATGGACTAAATTTCATGCCTACAATAAAGCTAATAAAGCAGGTTATTGGAACAGGATTTGAGATTTTAATTCAGATTATTATAAACAGAAGGAAAATGGCTAATGTGTACTGACTACCAGAGGTTACTGTGATGTAAGATAAAGACTAAGAGAGACTTCAAGCAGCTGAGGGGCTTTTCATCACAATGAAGATGAATTTGTGATGCTATGGACTGTTGCAGCCTAAACAGGATAATTTTTCCAAAGTCTTACACAGAAACTTTCCATTTATATTGCATTAAAGCATTCTACATCAATGTCAGAGATTTGTAAGAGTTGCATGATTTTTCTGTCCATTATCCTTTTTAAAGTAAGTCACTACACAGAGTGAAAATCCTATGGAATAACTTTACTATGAAGTAAGAAGTAGAAGTAGAAGTTCAACTCTCCGACAAATTTTGTTGTTGCAGAAATGGTTTCTTTTTCCTGAAAAATGAAAGTGGTCATGAATGAAATGCAAAATGGAAAAAAAAATCAATAGCATTGCTTGGCAAAATCATTCCTTTTATTAACAGGGGAGAAACATCTCAGAATTAAAGATTTGACAGCACAGACTCAATACTCTTAACTTCAGAATTCTATAATTAAAACTGTAGAATTATAACCTCAGTCCTACAAACATATCTCTAGAAAATGCTATCAAAAGGTAATACAATAAACTAGGATAATTTATTATCTGTTTTTATCTGTCCCTCAGTTTAAATGTATTTTGATCTACAAAACACTACCATTTCAGAATTAAAAGAGTACCTCAGAATTGTAGATATAATCTGTTTTATCTTGCTTCTAGGCAGAAAACCATCAGAAATTGCTCCTAAAGTATTTCAAATTTTGTTCCAGTGGGTGACTGGCTGATGCAGACACCGATGGCCGATTCAGACTTGAGAGAGGTGAATATTGTGCTGTCAGACTCAAATGCAATTTCCCTCACTGTACTCCAGACCCAAACTAGGTCCAGTAAATAATTAATCCTTTGGAAAACTCTAAAACTTCCAGGATGTGAGACATGGGTTTGGATGTCTCCAGTTTCCTTTCAACAATAATCCTTCAGGATTTAAGAGAAGCGGGAACTGCTTGGCACAACCAAATGCATCCTGCAGGCTGCAGATCATCTCCCATATGGGTGTAATAGGAGGGGCCATTTCTCAATTTCCACATTGGTATTTGGGACATAGAGAGATAAGAAATGTTTCCAAACACAGTGCGTGCTTCCAGTAAAATGGAAAACTTTATCTTCTCTGGTTATTAAGCAAACAGCACATCTGAGTAACTTTTACCAGGATGATGATAATTCTTGTGGCTGGTTCTTATCTTTTGGGGTTTTTTTTTCTCAGTAGAAGTAGGGCTATTCTCACTAGTCTTGATTAATTCAACCGTGTAAAAATTATAAGAAAATAGCATTTGTTAAGAAATAAAAGTGAATTAATAAAATAAAGAAAATACATCTGAATTCTCTTTACTAGCAGTTTAGGTGAATACTGTGAGGTACTTAAGAGATTTCTGGTCCTTAGCTATTACAAATACTACTGTTCATTTTTTCAAAAGGGCTTTCTTTGAAAACTTTGCAACACTTATTTAAGAACTATGTTTTCATAAAAAAATTCCATTTTGAATTTTGAATTTTGGTACTGCTGGTAAACACAAACATGAGGTTTTTGGGAAAGCAATTTTTCTTCAAAGACCAACAAATAGCTATTGCAAGTCCTTATATCTGTCCAGACATTACGTGCTTTTCCTTTAACTAAATCTGACCTCATCCAGTTCTGCACTGCAGTTACCTGGGGTAGCTTTAGAGCTGCCTACAATCATCTCTGAGTGTCTCCAGCTTTCAGGCTGGCACAGGTTAATATGACTCAGCTACTTCCTGGCCAGCATTTTTTTGCTCCTTGTAAAATAAATAATGTAGTAACCATATTAATTCCTCTAATTTCTACATTTAAGTAAGTTTTTTTCCAGTATGTGTTTTGTATTACATATTTTATTTATATATTTATTCAGATGGAAAAAAATCGAGGAAAAAAAAGAAGCCTCTTTTATAGCAGCTGAACAAAGTAAAATTACAATAGTTTACATGGGTAGAATAAAAAAGTGCATTCATTTTTAAATTTGATTTTTAGACCATTTTCAGGAAGAAATAATTTATTAGAGAAAAAGCTATATCAGGTAAAAAGTACTACTTGGTTAAAATTTTCTCCTATTTTCAATGAAAATAGTTTTCAAAGTGGAAACCTCATCATGCTGCTTTATGTAAACTATCTGAGCCAAGGAAGGAGTTTTCAAAGAGTTTCCAAATACTTTTCCACTTTAGCAAAGACCACTACCATTGATTTGATACTCTCTTTATGGATGAAAATCTTATTCACAAATGAGAAATGTTTCCACTGAAATCACTTATCAAATAATAAGCCATTAGCATGTTTTCTTTTTGGAAGGGATGATGCCAAGTAAATTACTTTCATTATGGGTCAAATATCACCAGTACTAAGAGCCTTGGACATAGTTTTTAAATGCTTTGATGGATCTATATCAATGCACTTTCTACCTCTGAGGACTTCTGAGATCTCAACTCATCAAAATGTATTTATTCAGCTCAGCTTGCCCACTCAGCTCCAGTTCAGGCTTCTTCTTCACAGAAGAACTTCACTGAACAGGCAGAGGACACGGGAACAAAGAGAAGAGTTTTGTTTGTTTGTTTATAATTTTTCTTTGTGAGATCTCCCAGGAGCAGGAAAGAAAATAGTTCACAGTCTGGTAAGATCAGAACAACAAAAGCATTTGCAGTATGCCACACAATAAAGCATTGCCTGCTTGGAAATACTGCACTTCCAGCCAGCACCATCCTGTGAGACTCACAGATGAGCTCCAGATCCTGCCACAGACTTGCTCCAGGAGCTAAGATTCCACTCACCTCTGGAGACTATTTTTCCCTGGAGAGGTTTAAGATCTGACCCACTATAGAATATCTGGTTATTTTTCTAATTTTTTCCTCTATGAATGGGTAGCTTTTTAATAGTGCTTTAAAATTTGGGTTGGTTTTCATTCCCACTGACAATGCTCATATCCAAGTAAACTTTTATTTATTTTACAAGTCTGTTTTCTTTAATCTTGTCATGGAGCAGACCACTAATTCTCTCCTTCTGGATGGCTGCAATGAGACCACACACCCTCCGCTCTGAGCATCAGCAGACTGGAAAGAGATGAAAAGACATAACAAGAACAAAATACCATTAGAAATCCAATGCTGTTTCCATCTGAATTGTTCTCTTATGGTTCCTCACCAACTTCCTCACCAGAGATCTTTGGTCTCTGTGGACTGACTATTAATTTTTTTTTTTTATTAGTGTATCATACCAAAACTGATGGCAAGGATGCATCCAAAGAACTATCAATTAGCTCTTGGAGGTAGCCCAAAACAAACAGTAGCCCACACTATAGTTTTTGGTTGAGACACCATATTCAGAGGAGCAGGTATTGAGCTGATCAACCTGAGTAAATAGAGGACCTCTTTGGCATACCAAATGAGGGGATTTGTGAAGTTATATGCCAGTTGTATGGGAGATAAAGTCCCTATGCTAATGTGCTCATTGATTAGTTGCTTCCAAAATCACAAGTAGTGTCTATTTGAAGTCTACAGTGGGTACCAGTGAAAACTGTGCTTTCCCTTTTTCAAGCAAATTGTTGAATTGGAAAACTTTGAGACAGTTACACAGACTGCAGTGGTCTACATTTTAAAAGGAATTTGAATTTGAATCTCACCTAGAGATTATTCTGAGAACACTCATGTTTCCTGATTTGAAACTACAAAATATTCACTTTGATTTTGACAGCAGTAGTATTATCTAAAGGACAGAGAGAATGTGATTAGTACAACTGCCTTGACGTATGAAGCTCTCTTTTATCTTCCTGTCCAAGATGACATCAATTTTTGTAACCTGTGTCTCACCTGAACATCTGAAAAGAAAGCTGTAGTTCAGAGACCTGGTTGTCCATTTTGCTCCATTTGCACAGTTTCTGGGGCAGTTGTTTATACATCTATTGATGCAAGAGACATCGGAGAATCAGTCTAAATTGTCACCAACTGCTGCCATCTCTGCAGTCCAACGTAATTCACATTAAATATGTTTTGCCATCAGGAATTCAGATACAGCCTTTCTCGTCAGGACTGCTACTCTAGCTCATAGTCTTACTTCAAACCCATGACCTCAAGAGATAAATTCTATAATATATTTTATTATTTTAATATATTTTATTATTTTAAGGACATTGCCACTATTCAGAGAAGAAATAGCAACCACTCAGAGAAGTAATGGCTTGCAAAGCAGGATGCCTGTGATGATCAGTGGAGGACCCATGAGGATGGGTGCTCTGTTCACAGATTCTTCAGGTTGCAGTTCTTACTTGGGACACATTCCTCTGCCAGCAGCCAAAGTTAAATGACTGTGCCTTTCCTCAAGCAGCCTTGGCAGCTGCCTCTGGATCTGGCCCTCCTATTGACCAATGTTATATTTGCAACCAGATCTGCCTGGGACAGACATCAGCTTGTGCCATGGCAGAATCATTCACCTACTGGCTACAGACATGTTCAGGAGCTGTGTGGGAGCTCAGCCTACTCCAGCCACAGGACTTGCTTTGGCACACGAGCTGCCGTGCATGGGCACCCTTTGAGTGTGACAGCAGACAGAAAGGCCAGAGCTGTGCACTTCCAACCACAGGATTTTCAAGGAAATCCAACTCATCAGCAGCTCAGAGCCTTACTTTTACATCAACCCATCTCTTCATCTCTCGATTTTTTCGTGCATAGAATGTGCATTTCATGATAATTTTTGTCCACACTTTGAGCATACAAACTCTAGGTCATTGTAGGCTTGTTGCTAGAGGCCTGTCAGTCTGTCAGTCTGATTTGGGTCCTTTAGAAGCTCATGGAGCAGACCATGACACATGCAGGACAGCGAGGGGATCAGGCTCAGCCAGCAGGGGTTTGTGAAACACAGGTCCTGATACCCAGTCTCCTATGAAAAATGACCTGCTTCATGGATGAGGGGAAGGCTGTGGATATTGTCTGCCTAGACTTTTGTAATGCCTTTAACACTGTTTCCTAGGACATTCTTGCGGAGCAACCAACTTCCCATGGATGAAGATGGGCCCTCACACCTCCACCAGCTTCATTGCCCTTCTATCAAGACCAAGTGCTGGCTGGGTCCTGCTCCCCCTGCAGGACTGCAGGCTGGGGCAGAGTGGCTGGAAAGCTGATTGGGTTCCTATCTTGGGGAGCTGGTCAACAGCAGCTGAACATGAGCTAGCATGTGCCCTGGTGGCCAAGAAGGCCAATGGCATCCTGGCCTGTGTCAGCAGCAGTGTGGCCAGCAGGACCAGGGCAGTGACCATGCCCCTGTACTCGGCACAGGTGAGGCCACACCTTGAATCTTGTGTCAGTTCTGGGCCCCTCTGTTCAGGAAGGTCAGTGAGGGGCTAGAGTGTGTCCAGAGAGTGGCAATGGAGCTATTGAAGGGTCTGGAGGACAAATACTGGGAGGAGCAGCTGAGGGAGCCAGGGGTGTTTAGCCTAGAGAGAAGGAGGCTCATGAAAGACCTAATTTTTCTCTACAACTAACAGAAAGGAAGTTGTAATGAGGTGGTGGTCAGCCTCTTCTCCCAAACACCAGTCAAAAGGAAAAGAAGAAACGACCTCAAGTTGTGCCAGGGGAGGTTTAGAAAAACTTCTTCATGAAAAGGGTTGTCAGGCAGTGGAACAGGCTGCCCAAGGAAGTGGTGGTCTCCTCCCTGGAGGTGTTTAAAAGGTGTGTGTAAATCTGGCATTTGGGTACATGGCTTAATGGTGGACTTGGCAGTGCTGTATTAACAGTTGGACTTAATGATCTTGAAGGTCTTTTCCAACCTTAATGATTCTATGATTCCGTCATGAGTAAGTCTAAAAGTTCAATTTTTATTTCAAACAGCCATTTGATTCAAATGTTTCAAGCAAAGGTTATTATCTTCAACAAGAAAAAAAGTTTTGGGTGAATAGTGAAATAAATTACAAGTTTATTTGCAACTTTTTAACAGCCATTTGCTCCATATGTCCTCTGGCACAGCATATGCAACAACCAGTGAAAAGTGCTTGTACTGAGGAACCAGCAGCAACTATTCTGCTGTGTTGCTTCATCTTTCTAGCCAACATCTTTGTTACCAGCTCCTCAACAAACTGGAATGAAACTGTCTGAAATACCATCAGATCCCAATGAACGCAATCATGAACATCCTACTGTGTCAAATTGAATGTAAAAAAAGGATATTAGAATCAGTATTATATTCAATTAAATTAGTATTATTGCGTGCAAAGGATTCTCTGCTGTCTTCATTTCAATGCTAAATTTTATTTACCTTCTCCCAAGCTTTTCAAGATGTATCCCAGGCTGTCAGATTGACAATGCTAAATTACTTTGTAGTAAAAATGGTAGGGAGGAATCTGGAGGTTTTGGTGACTGGACAAATGACAGGTGCTACATCTGGCACACAGTAAAAATATGGGAGATGGTTTGGGAAAGTAATAAGGGCATATTATCTGGATGTTTCTGTTAGTTTATTCAGTAGAAAAATATTTAATGATGCTGACATTTAAATTGTGATAATTAGATTTCCTAGTTAGCACCACATTGAGAAGAACGGGAACAGTTTATATACCGCTCAGAGCTATTATTTCAGACTGTCTACAAACTTGGATTGGCAAGAATGACCTGGTTCATATTCTATTTATATAGGAGTTTTATTTTGGCATTAATGAAAGCTTAGCTTTTGGATCACAGTCCTCTTCTATTATGTGGCTCTGTGAGGATGGGAATCACAAAAGGCTTGCTTCCAGCCAAGCTTGGATCTCCTCTAGTGAGATATCTGCACAAGGCATTGCCTCTGCAAATACTGGTCTGCAAATATGGCCAGGACAAGGAAAGGGAGGTTATCTACATGTCTTAGAAGGTACACTGGGCATTTGAATAGAGAACATTTTCTTTCCAAAGGATTGTGGGAGAAGCAGAGTAAATGCCTGCCATTGTTTCCTCTCGAAGAGATTTGTCCCCTTGATGGCAGAAGTTTGCCACAGCAGACAGAACAGAGAGCTATCCTCACCATGACACAGACTGACAGTCTCCATCTGAGTCAGTTTTGTTGCCTTGAACTGTAACTGTGGGGCAGCAACCCACGTAAGAAAACATCTTCTGCTAGCTGACTTTTTCCCCCTCCAGAACAGCTTTGGTCCATGGGATGAGGAAAGAATCTACTTTGCTGTTCATTTTAAGAAATACTATGCTCATCCTCTTCTTTTTCTCCTATGGGCAAGGAACTGGCCTCACCATTAACCTCACCATTAACTCACCAACTCACTTAACAAATGAATTATTTTTGTTTAGATGTCTTTGTCACAGCTTTGGGGGAGGTAGCTTGTCTTCTGAAATGCTGCCTACAGCCAGCTTACTCCACAGCCAGGTGTGGCTGTGTTCAAGTAAAAAACCTGTAAGAAGGGAGCTCATCACCTTGCTGTGGAAGCTCCTGCCAGCTGAAGGGGCAGAAAGCCCTGCCTGGCATTGAAGGTAAGAAGGAGGGTTAAAGGAGGTGCATCTGATGAAATGTCAAGGCTGGGGAAGGATCCATCTGTGGGGAAAAGAGGGCTAGAGTAGGACTGGAGAGGCAGATTAAGTGCACGTGGGATAAATATTGCGACACTGGGGTGTGTGGTAGAGATGGATGGATAAAAGACGAAATTATATGAGTAAGAGCAAATTGAAGAGAGAGATCATGGAGGCAGACAGTCTGTAACCACTGGGGTATTCTGCCCTCTAGGAAGCCAGGTTGATCCCAGAAGCGTCTCCACCCTTCTGCTGTTGGTCGATATCGAAGAAATCCAATAACAATGTGTGAATCTCACCTTCCCTCATTTCCAAAGGGCTGGCTTGCAGTCTAGCACAATCCCCCACTATTCCAGAAGCAAAAGTGATCAGGAAGACAAGATTTATGCTGTACTTGTGGGTATAAACAATGCTGCTGCTAAAGTTCAAATTATGCATGCTGGTTTTTTTAAGAAATTAAACCCTCCAGAAAAATTCCAAATGGGCCTTTTTATAAAGGAGGAAAAAACAAAAAAAATTACTTCAGAGCAAAGCACTCAAAATTTAAGAAAAGCATACAGAGTTAACAGAGACTCAGAACACTCTCCATATGTGTGCTCTCTGTGAGACTGTTTAATTAGGTGATCATGTTATATTTCATCCACAGTACCTTTGCCTGATAACACACACAGGGCAATGGGTCTTCAATTTTTTTGTTGCTCTTGAAAAGCACAAAAACACATTTCTATTGACATTTTATTTTGCTCCACAGTAATGAAATATATTTATAGAGCTCTAGTAGATTAACAGGCAAACTATCTGAGAAAAAGCAGAAGGGACGAATAACTTGATGAGTAACTAATCACTCATAAAATTCTTGTAGTGACAGCTCCTACAGGTATTTATGAATTTGTGAACTATCTCATCTTCACTGTGGTTTTTTCATTTTTGTTTTTGTTTGGTTTTTTGGTTTAGTGGTTTTTTTTGTTTGGTTTTGGTTTTTGGCTTTTTTTTGTTTTTTTGTTTGTTTGTTTGTTTGTTTGTTTGTTGTTTGGTTTGGTTTGGTTTGATTTTTTAAGTGAGCAACCTGGTCATTATTTACTTTATCTGGTATATATCTATTAAAGGGATATAATTACATAGCAGCCTTCCCCTTGGAGGAAGCACTACAATGGCCTTTGGACCTGTATTTCAGTTTATTTTCATGAAACTTTCAGGATGTGAAGATTGCATAACTTTGGGTCTGCTGTTAGATCTGGCCAGTGGCAAGTATGTGAGCTGAGACAAGCTCCCCCAACCCACACTCACACTCACACCCACAGCTCCTCAATCAGTCACATGAGTACCCAAGCCCCATTTCTCCAGGCCAAATGGATTCATTCCCCATACGGAAGCTTGCAAAAGTTTTTTTCCAGTGTATAAAGCATTAGATTTGCTCAGAAAGGTTGAAAATCTGCATTTTTGTGAAGCCTTATCCTGTGCTCCTGGACAGGGAATGCCTGGCCACATAAAGAGCACTGGTGCTGCCAAGCCAAGTTTGCCAGCGAGGGAGGCCCCAAAATGCAGCCTGTGAATCCCTGCTGGGTGAGGATCACCAGCTGCACAGCCTTTAAAACCAAGTGCACTGTTTCATTAGAAAGAATACCTCTGACCTCACACATTCCCTCGAGCTTGGAGTGTCTGCAAACAGGCAATTTGCTCACAGTGTGGAGGCTTATCATCAGGCAACTAATTCAGCTTCCCTCCACTGGGATAATAAATTCTATTTACTTACCTGTTATCAGCAACAATAGTTGTTTAGAAAGAATGAAACAGAACATGATTGATTGGTTCTTTCTCCAGCTCCTTGTGGATCCAAGGTTATTTTTTTCATCCATCATGCCACATTAACACAGGCATGATTTCTTTCAAGGTAGCAGTGTGGCTATCATGGTAACGGAGTGGATTATTCAGTGATGTGTTCAGCAAGAGTAGCTGGTTTTCTCTCATCTTCACTGCAACATGCATATAAGATTTCTAAGGCTACCGTATGCTTACAGCTTTCTCTCCCATACTGTATTTAGACAGGAAAACCTGTTGGCTTCTGTATAAATTTCAGCGTCTAGAAATAAACTGCAATCCTCTGAACTAAAACAGGAATTCAGATGTATTTCTTTGCTAGAAGAAAATAATTAAAGGAGAGGTGTTATAATAAATATATTTATTTACTTCCTTATCCTTTATCTGCATGGGCAAAGAGTGACTTTTCTCTCCTGCTTTTACTGAAAAGTCTCTTACCAAGGCTCAGGTCCTCTCTTCTCCCTTGAGCATTCTCTTCATGGAGCTGCAGCTGGTGAAAATAGAGCCAGCAGAAGTACAGCCATGCCCTTCCTTATTTGCTTGCAATTCAAGTCTGTCGTTGGTTCTACAATAGACAATATGATTTCCCACTTGCAACAGGTGGTGGAGCAAATGCAATCCAGACAGGCATTCACCCAGCACAGCAGCTGTGGCTCTACCTCCCCTGGGACATGCCATGCAAATGTCAATACACATACAAGGCATGGTTTTTTTCCTAAAAACTGTGTGGTTTGATAGGGACAACCTACACTTCCCTTGCTCTGGCCTCACCTGTTGTCCTCCACCTGTAATGTTCACACTCTACCATGAGTCCCTAAGCCAAGGCTCCCTCTGCCACTCAGCATGGATCACACATCAATATTGAAGATGAAGATAAACCCTCCTTCAGCAAGGTGGAAAGGCTGTGGGTTTTTTTCCCTAACAAATCTTAAGAGATGCCACTGTGCTCTGTGGGCCATTACTTTAGGCAGATTCTGAAGGGGTAGCACCAGTCCCATCATTCTCCAAGTCTTCTGTCTTTCTTTCCTGCCTTTGCTGCCCCAAAAGGTCATTGCTCATTCACCTCATGGACTAGGAAAACTGGGGAGATAAGAGAGGGAGACAGAGAGGGTAGGAAGGCATACAGATGATCACAGGACAGATAGTCTAAGCGGTGCAGTCATATTATCTCTTTTTTAAAATACCAACTATATGCTGTCTCTTCATGTCTGGCGCTCATGAAGTTCTCATCTTGCCATTCCTGATCAGCAACAGGCATTGTGGAAGAGTACTGACATTTGAACTTTCATAGCATGTCCATGCTGTGTGAGATTTCACATGGAGAAAGAAGACCTATGGGGGTAATTCTTGCCTTGAGTGATGGAGGATTATTGCTCTTTGTGGGGGAAAGGTGAGTGTATTATACAAGAGCCCCATTAAAAAAAAACAACCAAACATAATTAAGAAAGATAAATGACTGTGAATGAACTTGACTAAAGCACTATGAGCCCCTAGCTCAGTTTTCAGGTGAACTAACAGTAAAATAATTTTTAACCGATTTAGTCTTAATAAAGTGAGAGGAGTGACAGGAGTCTGAGGGGAAAATTAAAGAAATGCAACTGTAGAGGAAACCTGCTGCTGCACTGGCTTCATCACACCTTGCACTAATCCTTTTGCCCCCTGCACTGTTGAGGAGGGAGAGAAAGAGCCTGGTTTTTCAGCCAGACTCATCTTACTTTGAGACCAGGGGATCTGCACCTGTGCACGCCAAGACCAACCCTGCTCAAAGTCATATAATGAATGTTGGATAACAAGCGTGGAACCGCCCGGGCTGTCCCTTCAACACAAGGTGCCAGAGCAAGCAGTCACATGGACATGGGCTGTCAACTCCAACTCCGTCAGGAGGACCTCCCGAGTGCCAAGCTGGAGTGTGGAGGAAGCCATGCACTCCCTGGCAGGAAACCAGACGTTCCTGCTTTAGCATCTGGGCCCCCCCAGGGTTTTCCTTGGGATTGCCATGGCAAGCAACAGCAAGACTGCATCGGGTTTTCAGGACTGAGCCCTTCGTCCATCCTGCTTAGTGAAATCAGCTCCTTGCAGCGAGAACAGTCCCCAGACCCAGGGAGATCTCCATGTCAAAGGGATTTCAAAATATTACTATGACATACTAAAATAATTGGCTGTAATGGAAATGCTGAAGGACATGATGCCAAAGTGGCTGTCAAGAGCACTGAATATTGCAGAAAAAATGGCTTCACATAATCAGAATTATAGGCATTTCTCTTTGAAGGTGTAAACATATATTTTCCAAATGAAGCTTTCAATGTGGTCTTCTAAAAAGAAAATCCTTTTCTTTATACCTAAAAAAATATCAGAAGCTACTTAACTTGATACAAAATACTTTTAAATGCTGTCCCAACATCATAATTTCTGAGTGGTTTGTACTGAAGATGTAATATCTTGGTGCTCTGAGCAACAGAAGACCAGAAATACTGGAATGATACTGATCCCAGTCTAAGGAAAAATTAGTCCTTAGATTTTAGTAAAAATCTACTTTTTTCCTTGTTATTTACAGTAACATTTCTAGTTCCAAGTTCTCATGCTGAGAAATGTGAATGAAATCAACTCTGGTCTTGTTGCTGTTTTCTGTAAAGAGATGTGACCTGGCACCTCTGGTACAAATGGGGTTTCATATGTTTCTGAATCTGTGAGATTCAGAAATGTCCAGACATATCCTGATAATTAAAAGTAGCTACAAAAATAAGGCTAGGTCTACAAAATAATGGGTTTTCCCAAAGTACCCTCACAGATTTTAAACATGTATTTTGGAAATAATGCCTTAGCAGTATCTTCGTTAAGTCAATTGAGACTATAAGCCAGACTATATAAATCTAGACACAAACAAATATTAAATAATAATAATTCTATTAATATTAAATAGCAGAGACCCTCCACCTATATCTGCATTTGGCCTCCAGTTATTAAAGTAATTGTGCATATCAAGAGATTAAGACTTTTGGAAGCTGCAATCATTTTTTGCCAATTTATTCTATACTGCTGTATTTTTAATGAGGTCATTTACTGGAGGGTTTTGGGACAAAATCCAGAGTATTTACAGATTGGCATGGATTGCCAAAAACAATTGTGGATAAAAATAAAGTGTGTGACTTTTTCATACAGGGAAAATTGAAATCTGTAAACTCATTTTTAATTAAAAGGTCCTTGGTCTGGGAGATGTGTGATATATTCCAAATATAATTAATGATTACCCAGTTTTTACTATATTTATTCATTCTTGAACAGTTTTCAAATATTATTCTGTGCTGTTAAATACAGTGGGCCTGATTCTCATGAACAGTAAGTTTCTGTCCCCTTCTGACAGCTCAAGAATCCCTGAAAGTGAGCAAAGCTGGCAAGAGAATTTTGCAATTCTTTTTCATGCTCTCATAATTTCAGAACAAGTCAATCATAAGTGAGAATAAAGGTATTTTTGCTTCTTAGAAGAGAACAGGCATATCCTTTGCACAGAAGCCTTATATGTCTTCAGCAAAGCTTTGGCTTTTGCACTGGTTTAGCTGGGCAGATAAACTCTCTACAAAGAGGAGCACTTGAAGGTTATGTTTAGCTATTCTAGCTTAGTTAGCATCTGCCAGTAGCCAAAGTATTCTAAAACATTGCTAAGTCCTCCAAGAGATGAGCTGTATCCTTGTTGAATTATTTTATTTCTGTGCTAGTAGCAGTGGTCTGAAATACAAAGGTCAATGACTCTCCAAAAAATTCACACTTTAGTGTGACTATTCATATTATGCCAGTTCAAGTCTATATCTACAACCTCATAAATGAGGGTCACTTTTGAGACAAAAGTAGGCCCTCTTGACTACTTCTATCTGACTCTCCAGATTCTCATTTAATTTATATAAAGTGAAATTAAGCTCGTGCTTTAAGGTTAATGGTGAAATCTTGACTGGAATAAGTTTAGTCCAGACATTCTCAGTGTCATCCCTATTATAACAACAGAATTAAAGGCTTTTTATTTTTGAATATCTGTCTGTACATCCCAAGAATTTCTTGAAGGGAAGCTTGAGTTCAGCTAGCAGGTTTAAATTGTCATCTAATTTGATGCTGATAATGTGTGTCTCCGCCTATGCACAAGTTTGGATGTTAATCAGTTATTTCAGTACCTAAAAATTCCTCTCAAATTGATTAACATGTTTCCAAACTTATCTTATGCCTTGCCTATTAACCAGATATGCTCCATTGTGGCCTGCTAAAATCTTCAGTAAGGGAAACAAAAGAGAAGGATAAAAAAACTGTGAAGAAAAGTAATGATGAGAGCTGTGTGGTGTTCTCTGTTAACACAGGGGAGGTTGATGAACCATCCATAGGTGTTTAAGCAGGCAATGTCGATAGAAGGATTGGCTCTGGTGCCTGTGCAGCATTGACTGGTAGAAAGTAAATCTTTGCTATTGCTTGCAGTGCAGTGCCTAAGGCACAGTGCTGTATCATAATGGGGAATTAGAGCCAGACTATGAAAAGCCTTGTTGCCTGCAACTAATCTACAGGATGACAGCATTTTAAAAAATGGATAAATGCTACCTGAGCAAAGGGGGGAAATTGCAATATCAGAGAAGACACAGCATATTTCCCCATCAGCAACAGAGGATATATCTCACAGTGCTCAATACATTGGCTGTTGTAATCATATTCAGTACACCATGTGATTGTTTTATGTGGTTGATTTGCTGTTATCTCTAATTAGCCACAATTCTTTCTTTTTGAACATTAAATGAGTTTGGTTTAAGAATTCTAATTGTAAAAGTCTCTCAAATTAACAGAATGGAAAAAAAATACATTTGTAATGAACTGAATTTTAGATTACAATAAGCTATTACAGAGAACAGAACAAACGTGTGCAGGAAAATGATTAAACTGCACGGAGTTGTCCATATTGTACCACGTTCCCCCACCTTCCCCATTTTGGTCCCTCTTCAAGCACAGAGCTTCCCTCATCTACATCCACAGTCAGTTTGTTTCAGTGGAGACAATTCCTGAGCTTCAGCCACCCATTCAGGGGAAGGATATGAGCAGACTCAGAATTTAGATCATAATTTTCAAAGGCTAGAGAGACTGGAAGATTTTCTGCCACTTAATATAGAAATGGGTGTTATCTTCCAGAAGAAATTTCACTCTCCCACAGCCTTGTCTTGAATCTTCTGTCAAAGGAAATGGGCTTATATATTGCTAAAATATCTTGAGCAGTTTTTGACACTTTAAAACATCAATGTGCTCAGCACAACATGGACTAGCTAACACTTCCAAAGTGACTGTACACTGAGGATCACCCTGCTTTAGAGACAGACAAAATCCTTCCAAAACAGATGTCAAAAGTGACACAGCAACCATTCTGCTGTGTACTCTGGCTGTCACTTTTCTTAAGCCTGCCACAGGGCAACTATCAGCATACTTGCTATTCAATACATGTATTTGCAGCTCTTTCATGATACATTAGAAAACTACCTCTGCGAAGCCAAGAGGACATGTGAATGTAATTTCTTGTTCCACAAAGCATTTGCTATGTTCTTCGAAAGGTTAACCCACCTTACTAAACTGTACAAACATTATTTCACTTTTATTGACACTCTTTTCAGACCATGAAATGACTTGAGTTTTAATCTTTTTCTTTTAATACTGAAGAGAACAGACTAATTTAATAAGCTTCACACACAGGGTATTTAAAAAACATGTTTTCCAAAGCTTATGAAGTTGTAAGAGGTAAATAAAAATGGTGTGTCACAAAGAAGGTGTTATTGGTGAGATAAATACAGTTCTGTTTACTGGGCTGGTATTAGCTTGTTGGGTTTTTTTATTCCAAGATATGTGTAGAGACAATGGCACAGCTTTCATGCAGGAAATGCTCCATGCTACTTTCATGGCGAATAGTAAGGTTATATGGTCTAATTATCTTTTCCTGNGGGGGGGGGCAAATATTGCTACTAAAATAAAACTCTGAAAGGATGATTTCATTCTCAGCATAATATTCTTTTCCCAAATATGATGCATTGCCCACTTCAGTTCTCATGGTGTCTGAAAGCAGAAGTTGGAGCATCTAACAGGGCTG
Organism: Toxostoma redivivum; assembly: GCA_013397375.1. Taxonomy (NCBI): domain Eukaryota; kingdom Metazoa; phylum Chordata; class Aves; order Passeriformes; family Mimidae; genus Toxostoma; species Toxostoma redivivum. Next base: position 1,142,147 of record VXBI01004268.1, read on the forward strand.
GCTGCTCACTGGGGCACTAACAAATGTTGTAGCATCCAGGCTGGTGCTACATAAAAGTAAAGTGTAGGCAGCAATTTGGTCAGGTCATTTTGCCATATAATTTACAGAACCAATTTTCCATACTGTGCCTAGGGGGAAATAAAAGGTTCCAACACTCCTGAACATGTCTGTGGGCCTAACTGCAGAAGCTAATTAAACACTATTATCATTGTAAGCAGAATGCCCAGATGAATGAGCTGGCTGGTGGAGCAGGGCTGGGGACCAGGTGCACAGCAGCCTTCGTTTTCAGCAGCTATAGGTCACGTGAGATGGCTCCTCCAAGGCTGTGTCCTCTCAGGTGAATGGGATGTCCATCCAACACAACTTCACAGTGGCCTCTTCTGTGGAAAACCAGAGTAGTAGGGGAGGTCCTCTTTTCATAGGAGACTTGATCAGGATGTTTCTGTTAAATATACCAAACTCTGAAAAAGAAAATATTTCAGAAGGGCAGGACATGGCAGTCCTGCTGGTAAAAACTTGTCTTAACTGAGAATTCCACCCTGTATTTTTCTGATGAGAGGTTAACTCAGCAACAACATGCCAAAAATGCTCCTTTCAAATTCAGTAACATATTTGAATATGTGTTTGAGTAAAACAGCTTTGATCTGAGGAACTGGATTTGACTATGTGCAGACTCTTGAGTTTCATGGTTCAAGAAACCGGTTCACATAGCAAAATATTAAGGATCTCATACAAATTCTACAGTCTATACAGATCAGAAAAATGGCACACAACATTAGCTAGCAGTTGCTTCATACTTAAAATAAAGAAAAAAATCCTCAGCAGTTCAGACAGCTCTATGGTAAGCCTACAAGGAATACAACCTCTTGAAGACCAAGCTAGTCAAACTGACCAGAGTAATAGCTTCAGTCTATATTAAAAAAATTTCCAAGTACAACTAAAGAAATGAGGATTTTGCTCTTGACAAAACAATCAATGCTGAAATCTGCAGCCCCCTTGTTTTTTCCTTCTACGCTTTGAGCTGAGCATTTGGGCACTACTAATCCTTAAACAGCAGCAAGTGATCTTTAGGATAAGAAGAAGGACTGTCCCAAAGCAGCTGCCTATCAAAGGTTTCTGCTAAAGACTCTGTGCCAAAGTGATTGGCACTGTGAGGCCACAGCAGGAGTGCTGGATCCAGTTCTGGATTACCCAGTATAAGAGAGAAATAAACATACTGGAGAGTCCAGCAAAGTGCCACAAAGTTGAAGGGACTGGAGCATCCCTCCTTTGAGGAAAGGCTGAGAGAGATGGGGCTCCTCAGCCTGGAGAAGACTGAACTGAGAGGAATCTCATCCATATCTATAAACACCTGAGGGGATGGTGCCAGGAAGGTGGAGCAGGGCTCTTTGCAGTGATGCCCAGTGACAGGACCAGAGGCAATGGGCACACAGTGAAACACAGGAGGTTCCCTCTGAACAGCAGGAAACACTTTTCCACCATGAGGGAGACCGAGCACTGACCCAGGTTTTCCAGGGAGGTTGTGGATTTTCCAGCCATTTGTGAAATTCCAAAGACCATAGGGACATAGTGCTGGCAACTGGCTCTCAGCATCCTTGCTTGAGCAGGGAGATCAGACCACAAGACTTCCAGAGGTCAAAATTTCTAGAATAATCTTGATTTTCTTGGTCGTGTGCAAATTTTTACATATTGCTAAAATTTTGTATTAAATTTCAGCCAGTGACTACTAAAGTATCAGTTGTAAGAAACATACCCCAGACTAGCATTCAGTTTGGCAGTAAAATCAGGGAAATTTTTGTCTTTCAGTCATCATAACTTTAATTGACTCATATTATACAGAAAATTTAAAAAACTAAAGAAGGAAAAAAAGGCAAAAGCCAGTTCTTTTACTTCTATGTACTCAATTGGTTTGTGGTGTAGCATTAACATCCATAGCTTCAGGTGGCATGACAGAAGATTAAATAGAATATATATTTAACAATGTTATGTTTGTATTTTACCTGAATTGCTCCTTGCCAATGTCTAGCCAAGACACTACATACCATCCTCAAGACCTGCCTTGATAGACAGTAGGAAATACCACATGTTCTAGGAAAGAAATGGAGTCTTATGTGTAGTGCATGCATCAGACTGAATCCTGTATTAAATATGAAGATAATAATATTTTCTAACAACTGTTTTACTAACTTGTTACATTTTTAAGGCTAGATTATCTTAAAAAAGAATTGCTGTAGCTAAAACTATCCTATAAATTTGAGATATTTCTGAAACTGTAAACAAAATTAAAACTTTCCCACATTGTCATAAAAAGGAAGTATTTTTTAAGGTTTTTTGTTTGGTTTTGTTTTTCAGGATTTTTTTTTAACATAATAGCCTAAAGTTTCTTCTGAAGCCTGGAACAGGTATTTTAAATACTGTTTCTTCCTGCAATTAATTAGGAATTCAATTTTAAATTTGCTGCATATGTTTTCTTTTATCACATTGTAACCCTTTGTTTTCCTTCTCTGAAATCTCTCATACTCCCAAGTACAGACATTAGGCCATACAGTCATCCTTTCTTCCTTCATTGGTTTAGATGGATAGCTCAGGGTCCATTTTTGCCCAGAAGTATGTTCTTAGCAGTTTTTAAAAGCCAGGCCTGTGTGTGAAATGTGAAAATCCCAACACACTTGGACAGCTTGGGCTCTCTCACCAAACATTAATGTTCATAGAAGTAGAAAAAGTTTTATTTCTTAACAAGTGGGACATCACCACAAATACACAGAAAAATTACACAAATGAGAGCATAATGTACTCAAACACAAAAGTATAATGTCAGCTTTAATTCTTTAGCTGATGAGTGTGGCTAACATTTTGTTGTAAGCACATATCTGGGGAGATGTGTATCATACTGTTGCAGCGATTCCTGTTATCTTCACAATTAATCTGAGTATTTGCCGTAGTTGGACTAACCAAGAGGGGAATAAGAAGTGAAGAACTACCAGGCTGTATCAGGTGAAGAGAAAAAAGGGGTAGAAAACAGAAGTTATCATGCAAACTGATTTACAGAATTTCTTAAAAGTTTTGGATAACAGAATATTTAAAACATTATTTATATTGAATTCTGTGACAAAAATCAAGGTAGACCTGTCTGACACTAAGACTTAAACCCTTTTTATATTCTGTTGCTTAGTAGCAAAAAAAAAAAAATTATTTGGTATAAGTTACCAAATATATTTAATGTAGAGGTTGATTTTTTAAAGTAGTGACTAGAACAATTTGTTAAACCTGAATTTTGAAACTATTCTTTTTTAAAGTTAGGAGGAGAAATAAACATTTTTAATATCTTTAACAAGTATCATTTTTGATGCACTATCTCATTTTCTACAAAGTCAAAAGTTATAGTATTGTATAAGTTCTGAACATCATATTAGTTCTACTTTTACAAAATCTGCTGATTTTCATCTAAGGCTTCTTTCATTAGTTCCTGGGACTCAAAGACTAGGCAAAGACTTTTTTAGTAGCAAAGAAAACAATTTAGAAGTTTAATGGTCTGTCACCTGGAAGGAAAATTATCTAAATACAGGCAGCAGGTTTCACTGTAACCACTCCACTTTCAGCTCTTCCCATTACCCTAACTTTCTGTGCTGCAGTTAAAATGAATTAACAAGAATGTGAACACAGCTAAAGTGAGAATTTAACCTGGCAAGATTTGTGGCTCTGTAAAGCAGATTTTATTAAAAAGTCCTGTTAAGACAGACAGAAGTAATTTGGTTCCCTCCTCCCCTGTTGTATTCAACTGGGTCTGAATAGCAGCCATTCAATTTGCATAGGAACTTACATTACTAATAAATAGAACAAACATGGCATTATCTGCAGCTGGAAACTTGACTTCCTTGCCTGTATAGGGAATGGGCATTTGTTCTCTACTTAAAATACATGGTAGTAATATAGGAAATATTCCTCTTGTGTTGTTGCAAGCAGTGCATGAGAACTAGTGAAGAAAATTTCCGTGTTTACCTTTTCTTTTCAGAAATCAAATCAGATGTGTGAAATTTAGCAAGAGAATGTTAAAGCTTCATTGTAAATTCAGTATATTTTTAGAGATGTGCTATCTGCTTTAAATACTTTCTAATTTGGATCTGAGCAAACAAAATCTGCTGGCTGAGATAAATACCTATGTAGGATGGAGAAGATTTTGGCTGGGATATATGCAATCAAGCATATTAAAAACCTTTAATAAAGCATTGAAAATCTTTGCAGTGCTTTATCAACACATAATAAAATACAATTTTAGGATTCAATTTTCACTTACATTTCACAGATCAGAATAAAAAAAAGTATATTTCTCCCTTGAAAAATGGTGCATGTTGACATGGATACTGTCTGTATCCATGTTACCACTAATGGTCTTCCCCCACAAAATGCAGTGGGGTGTGGAACTCCCCAGCAAGGGCTGAGCAGATAGAGCCCATATGGGCATCTCTGTGTCCACAGCAAACACTACCCCAGAAACGGACAAAGTGGTTCAAGTGCCTTTTCATGGATGTTTAGAGTTTGCTGGATTTCCCATAGGTTTCCTCAAAGGCCTTTCCAGCAGAGTATGGGGCTCCTGCAAGTCAGGACCATGTCACTTCTGCCTGCTCAATTCAGATTATTTGGGCACCATCAGGCACCTGAAAGGACTCTTTCCATCTGAGTTTAGGCAGCTGGCTCTCATCCCAAGCCCCCACTACATCCATAGGACTGAGTACCTAAATTTCTTCAAATATCTAGGCCTCAGTATATAAAATTCTGTGGTGGCACCAAATTCATTATGCTGCACCATACTGCAAATTGTAAGGACATTCTGACAGCTATTTCCAAACCCACTGCAAAAAAAATCTAAATAAAATTGGCATATTTTAAAGCTGGTTTTGTTAAACTCCAAACTCTCTTTGGCTTTACTGTAATCATGTTAAAAGCTATATGTTTGGCCACAGAAAACATTTAAAGAATGATCAGAACACATTGAACTCTGTGCTCTGCCAGTGCTTCCTTTCTCTTGGGCTAAGTCTTTTTGGGAATCTTATGAGGTCACTGTGGGAGCATGGCTTCTCTAAGGCTTAAAGACTTGTGTTGCAGGTAGGGGAGAGAAAGAGTGGCAGCATTATGTACTCCCATCCATTCAGCCAAATCAACCTGCTGTGTCAAGGGGCAATAAGTGACCCTCCTCTTTCCTTCTTCTCCCAACAAAGCCTGCTCTCCTAGGCAGTATCTGACTTTCTAAATCACAGCCCAGTTGGGGTGGGGATCGTCACTTATCTCCCATCTCTGGTCTCAGGGTCATTCCAACTCTTCTGTGATTGCCTAGGACAAAACAGCCCTCCAAAAGCAGAACTTGCCTGCTCTCAGCTACATACCACAGAGCTAGGAAAAGTGAAGTCAGCTTCCTTAAGACCTCCCTTCTGGTTCAATGAATCTTGCCCTGCTGTGAATCACCTCGTATGCTTCCCTCAGGCACCTTGCCTCGAAAGAGGTCAGAGTCCAGCCTTTACTCTTGTATTAATCCTTTCCTTGGGCTGGCTGGAAGCAGCTCTTTTCTCAGTGAGTGGTTTTAAATCATCTCCCTTGGTCCTTGGATTTTCATTGTGGTCAGCATGTGTCTGGAATGAAGAATTGCAGCATCGCAGTTATAAGCACCTCAGGCTTTTATTAGCTATAGTCCTAACAGCCTAATTCCATGGTTTAATCATTAGATAGGTCTTCCTGATAGAGATCAAACTTCAGTCTTAGGTCAAGTTAACAATGTTTGCTTAATGAGTGCTCCCCCATACCAAACCATGTACTGTCAGAACATTAGTAATCACCCACCGCACCACTTGCCTTTTGCACCTCTTGAGTAAATTGGCTTCAGAAAATATCATAGTCAAGAAATGTTTTTTCCATTAGCTAAGATAAAAATTCACATACTGGAAGCTACAAGTCATCTTAGGATGTAACGAATACCTGAATGAAATTTGTCTCTCTTGTGAATGAAACTCATCTCATTCATGTCAGAAGCAGTGCTGTGGTAGTAACACTATGAGCCTTGTAAAAAGTTTTGCATAATTATGATAGTCTTCCACTATGCTTTTGGGAGGAATACCAGAGCTCAGTTGTGGCAATATTTAATGCAGTCCTTTTCTTCTATGGGAGCTTGGGGCACATGGAGGTTTTGTTTTGGGTACGAGAGCCACATAGAAAGCAAGCATTTTAATTCTCTGAAATGTCAAAATGACAAAAATAAATGTCAACATTTATCCCAATGTTAGGGATAAAGGAATGTTACTGTAGGACAATACAGATCACAAAACTTCAGCCAGCCGATATGCAAAGACCAGATTTTCAAAAGATATTTGAAGTGACCCAGGAATGTTGGAAAAACTCCATCCTTACAGAGTTCAGTCTTGGACTCTTGGCAGCCAATATTCTTCACAATAGGAGGGAGATTTGCCAAAGAATTTTGGATCAGGTCTCTTCACTTACTCGAGACTTTGAAATGTGTTTTGCAACGCATGAAGGAAAAAATAGGGAGAAATTAAAACTGTGACTCAGAACCATCCCTAGAAGGTGTAAATTAAAGGGTTAGAAGACATCTCACTTTTAAATGGTGTTCACATTCAATAAAGAAAAGCACCCCTTGATGTTGCACTGACTTTTTGATTTAGAGCTCAGTAATTAAAAGCAGCTATTTTTAAAATGGCTGTTTGTTAATCCAAGATGCTGTTACTTTGCATTTCATTCCAGGCAGCACTTTTATAAGTTTGCTCATAAAAAGCACCCCAAAAGGACTAGTTTTAAACCAAAAAGCCTGTGAATATTTATCTTCTGGATTTAAGACATGATGAATTTAAGAAGCTTAGGAAAATGCCAGCAAAAGTCCATCAGTGCTTTCTAGCACTGCAACTGATGCAATATAAATTGGAAATTAATTTCTTTCAGAAGAGAGGGCTTGAATTAGAAATAGTACTCTCTCATTGCAGGTCCAAAGGAAGAGGAGAAAAAAGTTGTGATTCTGCCATGTTGGACCTCTAATGGCTGATCATCCCAGGGGAGGGAACTGGGTATTCTGCATCCCCTGGAGGAAGAAAATCCCTAGGCCTTAACTTTTTTATCCAATTGGATCAATATGGATGGTCATTAAGGTTAGATTTTATACTCAATGGTAGTTTTTTGTTATCCAAAGAATGCAGTGACAGCTTGGTATTTCAGATAATCTGTGCAAAAGCATCATGAGGAAAACTAGCATAGATTAGCTTCCTTTAAATTTTAGCTCCAGGGTCTATTCTGTGCAACAAAAGCTGGGTATGTGAGATTATGAGTGTCTGATTATGAGATTTTGAAAGAAGATGTGGTCCCTGTCCTCTGAGAATACTTTAACTTGTCTATTTAGTCTTAATTACATTCTTTTTCTTACTTTACTCCACTTACAAGTATGTTCAGTTTTCCTCTATTCTCATTCCTGTTGAATTGAGCTCCAATATTTTGAAGCCTTTCTCTTAGGAAAGAAGCTTGAAAATCAGAGTATGTGTTTATTTCTAGTAAATCCAAGTTTCCAGGCACCTAGCTAATGTGTCTTGCTCAAAAGTTCATGGCTACACTGTCCTCTAGATCTGGAGTCTGAAGAAAATTCCCACCTTCTCCAAACACATCACCAAAAGGGTGTTAGAGATCTGTTTTCACTGAATGTGGAGCACAAGTAGTTTCTGACCAAAGGTCTTCAGACAGTAAGAAGTTTTCTTTCATGGAACAGGCTTGGAAACACACATGACCCTAGTTTTTCTTGGTCTCATAGCTGTATTTGCAGGTTTTTTGCTGAGTTTGGTATAGACTGCTGAAAAGTTACAGAATGTGAGACATCAAGGGCTGCATTGTCCTCTCTGTCTGAACCTAAAGACTGTGCTAAAGATGCCTCGGAGCAGGTTCCTCAACCCTTTTGGATTTGGCAGTGAGGAATCCAAACATGCTGGTCTTGCGAATTCAAAACTTTCCAGGGAGAAACCTCTGTGACCAGAAGATGCCAGGCTGCAACTCAAGTGATATTACTCTGCAAGTATGTTTGCCAAAGGCAGCATGAATGAAGAAGCATCATTACATTTGGTCTGAGAACTTCAGTAAGCAAGCAGGACTTCATGCAGAAAAATTCTTATAGTTTGAATATTTCCCTTCTTGTGAGACTATAGTTTGTCAATCTTTGACAAATATCTTAACTCATTTGTCAATAAAAATAAGAAAAATGTAAGTTCAGAAGCATGTCAACACCTTCTGTTTTGTCATCAACTGTGATAAGGTTAACCTTGAATATTTTTGAATTTATTTGGTAAAGAAGAAAAATGACATCTGTTTTGTAACCTCACATCTTCCTACACTTTCTGACAGCATGCTGAATTTTAACTGAACTGGAAGGTTTGCTCATGAGAGCTGAGCTAATCAGAGGTGGCTATCCAAAGTTCAGTCAATAAATAGCTTGACTTTCTAGGTTGTAATAATATAAAGGAATCAATAAGAACAATGAAGATTATTTCTCCATTTCCTTCTGTTTCATGTTAAGCTGGCCACGAAGGACAGACTATTTCCATTCTACCATTTTTTTGTCCTTAGCTATTATGTTGCACCTGTTCAGGGGATAAAAAGAAGTGTAATGTAAATAATAGCATCTGAACATTTGCATTTAAGTCATACATTCCTAAACAATACCTGTTTATTATAGCCTTTGCATATTTACTATCATATCAGAATGTTTGATTAAAAAAACATGTAATTTCAGTCTTTAGGATGCACATGATTTTTTTTTTTTTGTCACTCTTCTTGCAAAACAGGCTCAGTTATTAATATTTAGAAAAAATCTCTGTCCTGAAAAATGAAGATCACTACTAAGAGCAAGCTTTTGTTTTGAAAACAAGTACATAATTTCTACCTTAACAACATATAGCACAGCTTCAGTAATGTCAGCCCACATGGAGCTTATGAAATATCCATTATGTCAGATTACTTTCTGGAAAAGGCTTTAGTAAATGACTGTACTGGAACAGTGAGGAAGTGTCCAGTTTGAATTGAATATCAATGTGGAGATTAGGCATTGGCCAATGTGAAGTGAAGGGTATTTCTGAGGCAGAAGAGAAAAAGCAAAGGTCAATAAAAAAAAAATACAGTTACACACTTAATACAGATTGTATGGAGAAAAAAGGTAAGAGGAAGGATCCAGGACAACCAAGTCAGTTTTAAGTGTTTACATAAAGAGCAGTTATCTGCAAAACCATGGTTTTTGTGTTGGGATTTTTTTAAGGGTTAGTGAATGTGTACTTTGGATCTGTATCTCACCTGCAATTAGGGTTATTTGTGGCCTGACATTTATTGCAATTTTAAATAGAAGTCTAAAATACAGGGCATAATCTGGAAGAACATATTTAATACTCATAAAGAGTTAAAAGTATTTTGATCGTCAGGATAGCTGAAATTCCAGGAAGGAGTCTAGGGAAATAAGCCAAAGTAATCTTGGAACAATTCTCTCTGAATATTCATTGAGGACAAAGAAGGTCTGAGAACAGGAATAGTTCAGAATGCATCTCTGAAAAAGAAATTTGTGGAACTAACCAGAAAGCTTAACTTGAAGACTTAGGAAGAACAAGTTTAAAATGTCAAGAAATGCTGGGGCTTTTTTGGTCTTGGTTATTTGCCCTCAGTGCTGAAGAGGTCTGTTATTGCAACTGAACATGATGTTAGCTACAAATTTGGTGTAGTGGGTAATACAGTGCCACAACACAATATTTCTGTTAATAAATTCTATCTCAGAGAAGGAACAAACACCAGTTTGGAGCGCTCTGAAAAGGGTACCTCAAACTCCACACTTTTGAAAACAAGAGATAACTGCCTGAAATTTTTAAAATTAATTGCAATGCATGAAACTGCAGGGGAGTGAGAGAGTAAATGAAAAAAAAACAGAGTATGGACCATGCAGACAAATACCACCACTACAGAAGCTGACCTAGCTCATACAGTTGACCCTCAACTACATACATACTGATGCTGTGATGTTACTTTAACAAAAAAACCCTAACTTTTTGTATCCTGTAACCTAAGAGCCATATTTAAGTTGTAAGAAGCAGGTTGGTTTTTTTTCACCTCATGTGGTGCCTAGGATCAGTAGTCAGGGTCCAGTGTCCAGTTCTGGAAGCCACCAAGTGCAGACAGAATTCTAAGGAGAGAAAAGATACTCAGGGAATACCAGTTTAAAATACCTGGTGTTGAAAGGGTGAAGGGATTAGACATAGCTGAGAAAGACAAGAGAGAAGAGACTAACATAACATATAAAGGTTTTGCTAAATAGATATTCATCAGCAAATGTTCTGCATGTTTTTTGGAATATGACAGGAAAGAATAAGCCCTGATGTTTAGCATTTTCCAAGGGTGGAGTCTGCTCAGACCTCCTGGGCAGCTTGATCCAGAGTTTAACCACTGGGGTTTACAAAGGCTGCAGCATATCCTGTTGCCCTGTCACTATGTACTGCTAAATCCGTCCTCATCTCCATTGTAACCCCCCTCATGGGTGGTTATAGACAGCAATTTAATTTCCTTGCTCTCTGCTTTATAGGATTGAAAAATCTAGTTCCTTCTCCTCTCCTATGTCTCATACTCCAGACATCTTTGTGACATTCTCCAGCACATCCATTGTACTGGGGAGGCCGAAACTGGTCACAGCTCTCCAGATGTGGTCTCACAAATGCCAAGAGGAAAGGAAGAAGCACATGCTCTCCCAATGCATGTGTGTAGACAATTCCCATTGCCATAACAGTGTGTGGCTGACTCATGTTAAGCTTGTCTGTCAGGATTTCCAGGTCTCATCCAGCAGAGTTGCTCCACAGCCAGTCAGCCCCAATGCATGAGATGGATTGTCCCAGATACAAGACTCCATGATTGTTTTAATTGAGCATCATGGGGTTGCTGTCAGTCCAGTGCTACAGCCTTCAGAAAGTCCTCAGCTTAAGAGTCCTGCCTTTCAGTCCTTCAGCTACTTCACCCCAAATTTTGCTTCACCCACCAATTTGCTAAAAGCACACTCCATCCTCTCATCCAAGATAACTGTTGCCTTTTTCTCAACCTGGAAATGAAATTCGAGATAATTTTAGTAAGGAGGTAATATAAAAGGGGATCTTTATTTGAAGGCCTTCAGAGGCAGTTATGGAAAGATGTCCACAAAAACCCATCCCCCCAGGAGTGAGTACATTTTTATAGGTTTTAGGAAATTAAAAGGAAATTAATTTAGGAAATTAATTGATAAAAGCACCTATTAGGAGGACAAGTGGTGATGCAATTCCCCCCCAGGTCAAGCCCCTTCTCTGGAGCCCCCCCTTCAGCACTAGTTTGTCCATGAGAACGTACCTGGAAGGATTCTCAGCATTGGCTCCCAGGAGGAACCAAGATAGGATAGGGGCCTTGTACTTCCAAGGCTTGGACCTCTGGGATTTGTTTTGTCTTTCTGCCTAGGGAAAGGCCAAGGAAAATTACTGGGAAAACTAGCTACTAATGCAATAGGTGTCAGAGTTACAAATATATGTTTGAAGAATACAGAGAGCATACAAAAGGCAAAACAGCGAAACCCAAACAGCATCATAACCAATAGAGATACAGTGTGATACCCAAGAGGTACTACTTGTACATGGCTGGCCAGCCTTTCAATGACTGACTACTACCAGTCAGTCAGGAAAGTCTTAGTCAAGAAAGCCCAGACAATTTTTTGTCTACCTTGCAGTGATACCTCAGTTTTCCCAGTTTGCCTACAAGTTTACTATGGAAGAACCTGTCAAAGTAAAAGTCAAAGTAAAGTTATGCAACATCCACTGTTCTCCCTTCATTGACAGAGCCCCACGTTTTTGCTGCAGAATGCAATCAGGTAAATCAGTTTCCATTTGCTCATGGTAAATGTGTTAGTGGTTTCCAAAAACTTGCAGTTCATCATGTACTTGGACAGGGCTTCTGTGAGGCATTCTGAGCAGGCATTACCTGCTTTGTAATGTTCCTGCTCTACTGATGTGAGGCTGGCCAGGCAGTAGTTGTTTCTTCATTGTTTTTTCTCAGGGTTTTTTTTTTGTTTGTTTGTTTTCTTTCTTTCTTTTTTCTTTTTTTTTAAATGGAAATAAGATTCCTCTTTTCCCAGTGATGACAAACCTCTCCTGAACACCAAGAGCAATTTTGCATGGCATGGACCAGCTCCTTCAGTTCCATCCTTGAATTCATTTCTCCTGTATCACAGTGGGGACATGTGTGTTCATTTCTTCTTCTTCAATTTTCCAAGTGCTGCTACTAAGAGCAGAAACTTTGAGGTCTGAGATCAAACCTTACTAATAAAGAGCAACAAGAAGAGGGCCTTGATAATCAAACCCTCGCCAATGCCCTTTGCCATTAGTTTGTCTGCTCCTAGACAGCAGTAAGTACCATATTCCTTGGTATTCCTTTTGCTGCCCAAGTACTTGCAGAAGGTTGTCTTCTTAGCCTTCATATCTATACGGTGTCAAATCTAGTTGTGCTTGGCTTTCCAAACTTTCTCCCTGAAAGTTTGGAATAATTCTGGGTGGTAAGTCTACATTATCTGTGGATTGTCTGTCCCTGCCTCCAGTTCTTCTGGCTTGAGCTCATTGGGAGTTACACACTCAGCCAAGCTGGCATCCTGACACACGTTCATTCTCTTGAGCATAGAAATAGAGCTTTCTTACCCTTTAAGAAGGTTGCTTAGGAAGGTCAACCAGCCCTTTTGAGCTCTTCTGCCTTTCAGGGCAGTATCCCTTGGGGCTGTAAGGCTTCTTCCAGGCACTCAGCTTTGCTCAGTTGATGTACTTGACCAAATCCAGCAGCAAAAGGGAGGTCCATACTCATTTTGGGTGACAGTAACCAGGCTGGATGGAAACCCCTGCTGACATTTATTTGGAATTCCTTTGAAAAAAACCCATTAAGTTATACAGACCTGTCTTTGGCCATGCCGAGACAGGAAAAGCAATTCAAGCTTTAGCAGGAAACATGGAAGGGGCACTCCAGGAAATCCATAACATATATCCAGTGAAGCCTGAAAAACAGAAAAAGATTCTCCCTGCTGATCTTTGTCTTAATGGAAAGTCCCCAGATAAATGTTTCCCAAACTAGTTTGACATCTACTTGCCATTAATGAGTTTGAGTTGCTCCTATCTTCAGCAGAAAGACTTGTAATCTGCATATTATGGTACACAGTGTGATGAGCAATATTAAGTGCACCCTTTTGTATGGTGTAGTCAACTTGATAAAAATAGAAGCAGACTAAAGCCTAAGGAAGGATTTCTTATTCTCCTACCATCAGATGAAGCTCTTCAGACCCATAATTTATATGTTTGTCTCATTGTAGAGGTGCTAAGAAATGTGTCAAAAGACTTCAGCTAGTTAGTCTGCAATTTAGCTTGAAAAGTTTGTTTCTTCCCATTCTTCCTAGTTTTTGAATAAAGAGATAAGGGAAAATGCCTGCTTGCCATGGTAGGTACATGAGCTATAATTTGCAATGAAATATCATGAACTGTGACATACTACAGAAGCTTTAATTAGAGTAATTAAAACACATTGTAACTTACCAGTGATTTTGCATTCAGTATATTTTAAACAGCTGAGCCCTGAAAAAAACGCAGTGATTTGCTCACTACCACACATCAATGGGTTTCTGCAGCTGTGAAATCACACTCAAATGGAGCTTGCACAGGCAGCCAAATTATTCTTTAGGAACTAGAGAAAATCAGAGTATGATATTCCTAGAGACAGACCATTAAAGAAAATTTAACCATTAGATCTCCTGTATGATTTTTGGCTCTTTGTACCTGGATGGCAGACTTCAAGGATCTTTTATATATATCTCTCTATATATGAATATATGAAGGTTTCCCTCCAGTAAGCCAAACAAAGAAATATGCTCCAAGAGAATATGCTGTTAAGAGTACTGTGAGCATAGACTCACAGTAGAAAGGAAAAGATACCAGGTATTACTAGCTGGCAGTTTCACACCAGCTGCTTGTTAAAGGATAATCTCACCAGACTGTAATTAAGAAATTAATATGCTTTTGAATGAAAGAATGAGGGCTAGGAAATTTTTCCTAACTGTTTCTTGGCAATTACATTAGTTTTGTATACATCCCCAGTGTATGTTATTGTGTAGGCCTTTACTGCTTCCAGAAGATAGAAAACATAAAAAAAAATTCTGTCATTCCTTGCACAGATGCTTAAATCAAGACCAGCTATGGGTAGGAGATATCTTATTCGATTATGCTTTTACACATCCTGCACAAGTCCTTGGTAGAAAAACGTGTAGGAGATTCAGCATCCACATCCTTGTCCCTGCAACGTGCTCCGATGGGCACATTGCATTGGCTGGCTCATGCTGCACACCTGGTGCAGCCCAAAGTCCAGATTTGTGCCCAAAAACGCACATTCTACACACAGAAATCCCTAGGCTTAGACCACCAAGCATGTCCTGCCCTGTGTCTGCTGGTGGAGAAGCAATCAAGCCTGTCCCCAGTACAGAGCAGCAAGAGAGACTGGTGAGTCACAGCTAACTGCCCATCTCCATTAGCTGTTTCTGCAGGCCCAGTGTGAGGACTGAGATGAGTAGCTGGAGATCATCTAAATAGAAGTGCTGACATCATCCTAGCCAGAGCACATCAGAGGCTGATTTGGACAGAAAAATGCCAGTTCAGGCACCAGATGAGAAAAACCCTAAAGATTTCCTTTGAGGAGAGACCAGTCTGTAAACAGAAGACTTTTACACTTCAAAGTTTAGTAAGGTTAACATCTCTGAGATTAAATGTACACCGCAGCATCTGTAAATGGTAGAGAAGGGTATCAAGTCCTTAAAGGTCATGCAATCTCCACACAAAAGCAAGGGATTCCTATTAAAACAGTCTCTCTGGGCAAGGATTGTTCTGATATTTTCAAGACAGCACAACAAAACAGCTAATCATTATAGTTTTCTGGAGGACACCCTGCATATTTAAACTGAACCACAGAGAAACAGAAGCACTTTATTCCAACGCTATTCCTTTTTTTATAACTACTTTTCTGGAAATGTAATAGAGTCAGCTGTTCGAGTGACAGTATTCACAACAGGGAAAGGATGAGTCTTCAGTGGGTGATTAAAATCTGAAGCAACCCATTTAGATAACCATAAAAATATTTTATTGCAGATTTAGTCCAAAATGAAGAATATGTTTGTCATGGGACAAAAGAAGAAGAATAAAATAAAAAGAACTATTAATACAAGCCTTTGGAATATATTTGTTCTTTCTTGGGAGATTTAAAAATTGTTGACTATTTCTGATACAGAAACTTGTCACAGGACACTTGTCACTGCCTCTCACTGCCCACCAGGCTGTCCCTTCTTGCCTCTTGAAGCTGTGAGCGCCTTCTGCCCATGCAGCAGGCATGGAATTTCATTAGTGTGCTGCTGCAGGAGACCAATTAGCAGGGCTGTGACTGAACTAGGGGCACATATGAACCTCTGCTTGCTTCAAATACTCATTTGTCTACAAAGTCAATAAAAAATAATAGTCAAGCTTTGCAAAGCAATAGTACTAAAGGAAACATCTACCTGAATAACCCTTGATAGCACTCACAAGAAGTGATGATTCTCACTTGCACAATAAGCCATTATAGCTGCAGCCCATGTATGGCCCCAGGGTGGTTATGGTCCCCCACTCTGCCCTGGAAGGGAACCAGGGGGGAATGCCCTGGCTTAGGACAGTGGTAGGGATAAGGTCATGCCAGCCACACTCTAAACAGCAGGAGATTCATCTCAGGTCCAGCAATGAGGGTCCAGTGTTTCCTTCCATGTGGATCTACTCCCACAAGATTTACTTCACTGTGTAGGGTTTATACCACCAGTCCCTGTGCTAAACATTACATGGGTCATCCAGCCCTTATCCCTTGTCTCTAGCAAGGAATAGGGTGCTGAGGGATGGTGGTGCAGACTCCTCCAAAACCAGGAGGAAAGCCAGTGAAGGGATCAGGATGACAAGAAAACAACCCAGCTGTGACCTGCACAAATCAGTGGGGCCCACAAATCCAGATAAATTCTGTCAGTAACTGGACTTCCTTAGGAAAAGAAAATAGCCTCAGTTTCTGCATATATTATGTAAGAAAATTTCAGGATCTTCCTGATATACTGGTCAATCTGTCCTTCAGTCAGACCTATAGCAAACCCTGAATGAAATGTTTTTCATAAAATACTTGTCAGCACTGTGTAAAGACATCAGTTATAGTGACCCAATGACATGCAATGTAATTTTTTATGATTAAAAAAATGCAGAGGCCCTATTGTACTCAGGAGAGAGTTAGCAATAGAGATTTTAGTCCAGAACTCAGTGGTGTCTGCAATGAATCTGCATTCTCCCTTTGAAGCATGATTTGAGAAAAGTACATTTAGTAGTACCAGCAAGTTGTGCAATAGGTGCTTTAGCTTTCTTGCGTTCTTAAAAGTCAGACTATTCTTCTAAGAATTTTTTATCTAAACACCCACTGTTCATCAAATCATATTGCTTGCTTAGGGGCACATATTTAATAGTAGTCAATTTATTAATTTAAAAAGTGCTGGAAATGCCTCAGCTCAAATCAGTTGGATTCTTTCCTTTAAAAGCAACACGCTAAAGTAGCCACATTGCCTACAAAGCTTTATCATACACACCTTAGCTTAACTTCATCTCTAAATGCCACCAAGAGTGTCTTCCCAGCCAATTTCAAAGCACATGCAGAGCAACAATAAAAAAAGGAAGAAAGCACGATAAAGCAGCTTTCTACAAGTAGGTCACAGCCAGCCCTAGTAATTTATTCATTAACAATTACCTGAGAGTGCCCAAGATCCTCAGGTGTTCTGTGTAAAAAACAGGCCAAAGAAGTGAATCTATTAAGGAAATATTTGGCTTTTTTCCTGTATCAATGTTTGCCCTGCTGCCTTCCCAATTCTATCTGATAAGCAGTAACTTGTAGTAAGGAGCTTAGCTTCAGCGTAAATCACTTTACTCATCACAGGTGCAGATGAGTCACACTCATGAGAAAGCCTCAGTCATGTGAATTGGATTTGGTATAAAAACCCATCCCAGAAGTGTCTGTGTTCTGTGTATAAACGGTAAAAGTTTTAGTTGAAAGGTTTATGCTTAGTGTTAAAGTTGTTACTGACCAAAGCACTTTAAAGGTCTTCCGTGTAAGTTGTTGGTGGTGTTATTCACCGGTAGGTAAATTAATTGATGGTGAAGTTTTCCTTTGTAACTCTTTTCATGGTTATAGTGTTGCAGTTTGGAGAGCTGTATTTGATTTGGTTAAGTAAATCTGCTGTGCGCTGACAAAATGAAAGTTATGGTTTCTGCTGATGTGCTTGAAAATAGTTAAGGGTAATAGGACTTTGTGGGATAGGAGAGAGGACAGGGGATGGTGTGGTCTGAGCTAATTTGATATTAGTGAGGGTAAAAATGCAGCTATTATAGACAGAAAAATCTAATTGCTCAGCATATTTGCTTTGTGGTTTTTTGTTATGGTTCTGTACTGTACCTTATGACCCTGTTTTTACTTCTAAGGGGATCTCCCTTTGAAATGTGTTCCTTGAGGTATAAAATTATTGTAGCACTGTCCATTACTGCTGGCTTATGTAGCAGGAGGTAGCAGTCTGCTATGAACTTGAGTTATGAATTGTTTATACATATCCTATTTTAAATCTCTGTTCTTGGTTTGGTTTTTTCTTTGGGGGGGGGAGGAGGAGTTTGTGTCTATTTGTGGTGCTGAAGTGATCGGAAAACTAAAGATGAGCAAGAGAAGCAAAACCCGAGTCTGTTTGAACTGAATCTCTATTCCATTCTTCAGGAAGGGGGGAAAATGATCATAGAAACTATTTCTTTTCCCTTTAATTTTGTTTTAATTTTATTTAATTAATGTCTGTCCTTGGAGTAAACTGACCTGAGGCATCAAATTGTTAGTTAATGTATGTTTGTAGAAACCTGACCCTCTAAGATATAGTTATTTAGTGTGCTGAGGGATTTTGGTATTGGCCTTCAAAGACATGCAGCTTGAATAACAACCTAAATCTAAGCTAGTTACCAAGTGTCTATGGGCCTAATCAGCTGCTACCACTGGGAATAGTTAATGACAAAAGTGTCCCACTTCTTTGTAACTTCTGTATACTATTTTTGTTTATGCTTTAGTGTTTGCTGTCATAATGCTCTTCAGAGAAACAGGACAGTAAAGTTTCTCTCAGCCTTAAGGTTGTCCTTTGGGTCTGGCATGTGATTTTGATAACAGCTTAAATAGGAACTTGGTGTTTATTGGAACAATGCCAGGTCAGTAGCTTTGAAGTGTAAATCTCCTGTTTTGTTTGCCCAAGAAGTGCAGATGAGCCCTGGTAACACAGGTCTACCTTGCCCTGGGAGTACTTAGTAGTGTGCCTGAGGGACGGTAGCCTGAGCTGAGAGCATTTCATCACCTCTGGAGGGTTGTCTCCTGCCTGTACAACATTGCTGAGGGGCTGGGGAGCTCTGCTTGGGTAAGGTGCAATGAAAAGGGATGATCACTTCGCCCTTGTCCCCTGCTGACCACTGGCTGCTTGTTCTGTCTTGCTGCCCCGAGAGCCTGCCTGTGGCTGGTGCTCCTTTTCACCTATGGAATAGCTGTCTTAAATCCAATTTGCCTCTCTTCCACTTAACTATGCAGTAAGTCTGCTGGGACTTTCTTTAGGCTTTCTAACTGCTTTAATAAGAGCATGGCCTTAGGAGATATCTTAATCTGGGAAGCCAAAAGGGGGATATTGTGAGGGCAAAATTGCTTCCTTAAGTTTCTTGCTCTGATCTGCAGAGTGGATTTGTGGGTCCTCTGCAGACTTCACAGGGATAAGTCCTTGCTGTTCCCTGTTAAATAATCTTTCCTTGCTTTTGGGATTCTTTTAGTGCTGAAAGGAACTTATAGATATGCAGTGTAAAACATATCCACGGTTAAGGAGAGAGTGATCCAATTTATACTCTTATGCTGACACATATCAGCAGCCTGTAAAAGTAAAATGCATGTTTAGGTTACAAAAATGTATGTATATATACACACATACTGTGTGTATATATGTGTACAAGCTGTAATTAGATTCCTGTTGCCATAGTGTTTAATTCTAAAAAAATAGCTTTCTCCCAACCCTGAGGGGTTTTTTTTTTTTTTAGAGCTCCTTTATTAATCATTAGTTTTTGTGTCCTTTATTCCTTTTATTGATGTTGCAACTAATGGTGTCAGTCTGCCTTGAGATGTTAAGACAGACTATCAAAAGATAAATTTTCTGCAAGACTTAATTCCAAGAAATGTATTATTCTTGCAGTTCTCTTCCATGTTTCCAAATATGATCTCGTGAATTTAAATAGATCAACTACAGTTGATGTTTCTTCTTGATCTATTTGAATTGCCTCTGAAGCTACTGATCAGATGCTTTTTGTCTCCCTCATGCTGGTGGCACAGCTGTCTGCTCATTCAAGGACTGACTTCTGAGGTTCTGGGATTATTCTATGCCTCTAAACTGGCTCTAAAACTGCTAGCTCTTATAAGTAATCAATGCTAGCTCATTCTTGGCAAGGTTTAATCCACGCCAGGGTTTTGATGGAATGGTTCAATTACTCTTTCTCTTAAGCCTGATAGTCAGATGCAAAAGGAATAAAGGAGATGGGACAGTTTCCATAACTCTTAATGATATTGTACCTTACTCTGCAATTAATAGTACTTATAGCTTTATGTACTCTCTCTTCTGCCTCCTTGATATAGAAAAGTGAATTACTGCTTCCTAAAAATCCATAATAAAGACAGAATAACTCCTGCAAACACCTTTATAGATCGTTTGAGCAGTTAATTATGTAAAGCATGGTTTTGTTTTTCAGTGACTGAACAAAACTCAAAGCAGTTTCTAAAGAAAGTGTGAGCCTATATATATATGCTGAAGGTGCACTCCATAAATATATTGCAGTTACTTATCTTGCAGCATTAGGTAATGTTTTCTTTTCTTGTGAATGCTTGAGTAATAGCCTTGTTAGAACTTCTATGGAAACAAGCTTGACATTTCAAAAATCCCCATTTATTTGTTCCCTTGAGAGTTTCATCTAGCAAGTGCTCTGCATTTCCTGTTCTGCTCCTGCTATTCTCTTGTGTTGGCATCACATTTGAAGTGTAGAGAACTGACCTGCAAAAAAGCTGCCTCTTCTTTGAGCATCTCTGACCCGCCTGAATGTGCACAAGAGTACTTCAGTCATAGAAAATTACAATCTCTAAGATGTTTGTGCCATGTTAATTTTGTTTGAATATGAGGGTAGTAATTGCTTACAAGCATTCTGACATGCTGCACAAGCCAGAGCATACAAGGAATGTTTGCATAATACATACCTAGAGCTGTTGCTCCTCCCCGAGAGGATTCTAGAAAATTAAAATGGAAAAGTTATCTTTCAGGATTGCCATTTCTTTGAAGACTCAACAACAATCACAAAATTTATCGAAGCAGTTAATTTGTTCCTGCTGTACTCAAGTGCCTGCCTGTGTCTTAATAGCTTCTTAATGGATGCTTAAGAAGTTCTGTCTGTGTCCAACAAAGAGAGAGCTCTCAACACTTGATGGCTGATAATTACCCATGAGTTTAGTTAATAGGGTTAATAGGCTGCAGTGAGAGGTTGATTTTTTTGCTGTTGAGTTTGGGATTTCACTGTCAAAGACTTGTTACCTGGGATGTCCCAATATGTTGCTTTAAGAAATAAAAGCTTGAGAGATGTAAAGGAGAAAAGCTCTGTCTTTACTGAATTTCAGCAGCAGATCACATTAAGTTGGATAACTAAATACAGAATTGAGCTCTTCCAAAACAATGTTTGGTCCTATAACTTGTAAGTCTGGGTAGATTGTGTAGTTTAATAAACCTTTGTGCAGTACAAGATTAAATTTGTGCAGCAAACTTTCATTTCCTTGTGGCAGCTTCTTGGGGGGCAGTCAGAGGTAAGATTCTGCCCTGTCCTGCTGCAAGCTCTCTCATCCCAAGAATACTGCTGCTGATGCTATGGGTAGTCACTTCCTGGTATATGTGGAGGGATCATTCTGCTTAAAGAGAAATCAGGACAAAATAGGTTTGCCTTTTTTTGTTGTTGCTGGGTATTTTTTTTTGTTTGTTTGTTTTATGATTACCAATCTAAGTACAGCTTTCACAGTGATAGCTGGGAGTATGTTGCTCCTAGCTTTTTTTTGTCATTAAAGGAAATGGCTTATTTGTCCGGCAGACAAAAGGGCATAAGCACCAGAAGGAAGGTTTGGCAGAAGCATGTCACAGTATGTCCTTTGTGGCATAGAAGCAGTAGTTCTTCACTCTCTTCATTGGGAATATTGCAGTAATGCAGGTGAAAATGTCCTGTTTCACTGCCCTGCACACACTTTTCCCACCCCACCTAAAAACCCCTAAACAAAAAAAATCCTTGATCCCTCTCAAGGAAACCCCCGAGACACAAAACCAACAGAACAAACCCTCAAACAACTGAAAAAAAAAAAAAATCCCCCAAAATAAACTCTCTAAACTAAGCCAGACTAAAACACAGGGAAAAGTTTGAGAACTTCGTTAGTATCATTTTACTAGAGTGAATACAAGAAAATGTTTCAGGGATAAGTTTTCTTTGTACTCAATTGTTTTTCAATTTGTGAAAAAAATTTCTTGATGATAGTGAAGTATCACTAATGTTTTTTGCTCTGCTTATTTCCCAGGACACAAAGGCAATGTATAAATATATAAGTTGACAATTGATGCTTGCATGATGATGTAATAGTAATGTGTTGTGTGATTTCACTACAGTCTTTTGTGTTGTCACTAAGTCTGGCTTAAATACAAAATTCAGATGAGCAATGTAGGATTATTGTGCTGCACAGGGCTATGTCTATAATGGAATGTGCTACTTGGGAGAATGCTGGAAGCAGCCTCTCTTCTGGTGCTGGAATATTAGATACTGTCTTTGTGTCTAAATGTGGTGAGCATATGAATGTGAAATGTAAGAGGAGATTTGCCAACTGCTGATATCTTTCTGATTTCTCTGCCTCCATATGTCTTTCCACTGGCTGCCTCTTACGTCACAGTTTCCATCCCCCTGCTCAGATGCTTTTATATCATTTTTGGAAGAGGGATCTGTGTTCAGCTGACAGAAGGCATGCATAATGTGAGCTACTTATTGAAATAGAAGCAGTTTCTTGGACCATACATATATACTGATTTTCCTGAGCTCTCCTTTGAGTGTATAAGTAGGGAGGTTGGTGAAAAAAAATCCAAGACACGTTACCTTTTCATGTCTGACTAGATCTTCAGTACCTCAGTGCAGGATGAACTGCAAGAGGAGCATGACTCTGCAGAAATGTGTTTACATGGCAGAAAAAATCATCCCAGCTGTAACTCAATGGTTCATTATGTTTATATACACCAATACACAAGATCCTTTTTATTTAACGTGCTTAAAAATTTCCTCAGGAGGTGTGTGTGTAATACAGTTTCTTATTGAAAAATATTCAGGTTTGCAGTTAGGTACATATTATGTTTCTTGAACAGAGGAGTGGAAAGCACAGTTTGAAATACTTAAGAAGTGAAAGATATTTCTTTGCAAATTAACTATATAAGCCACCAACTTAAAACTCTTTTTTAAATGACAAAAGTGCAATTTTCACAACAATGTAATTCTACATAACTGAAATAAATTTCCAGCTAGTAAGTTTGTTTATACAATATGTACAAACCTGTTTATAGTATAATATACCTATTATGTGTTGTGTCAAAACCAGTGACTTACTAGCTCCTTTGGGAAGTTTAAGTATAGTAACTGTTCAAGATTAAAATAATTTCTTCTAAAAGGCACACTTTTTTTTTAAAGTATACTTGCAGTTTTGTTTCCTTCAAATGATCTCCAGTCTCTAAGCAAGTAAAAAGAAATAAGTTGAGGTTAGTGTTTTTGTTTTGTTTTTTTTTTTTAAATGGTCTTGAGAGATGCTTTCTCTGGTCCTTCAGGTATGCTCCTCTGGAGAGGAACACTCTGACCTTTAGCAGCTCTGTGCCTGCCTCTAGCCCTGCTTGCAGCCCAGGCTGCTGTGGGTGAAGGAGGACTGGATACTTGTGCTGGTTAGATATTCTCTTGCAGCACTTTCTGCACAGCTGACAGACACCCAGGCTATACTGTTTTCTGCCTGTTCATCCTTTGATATCCTTTGATCCTAGAGCATGTTGGTGTTTGAGTCCTTTCACTCTTCTTGTCTGAACAGTGTTTGTGTAACTGTTTGATTAGCAAGGCTTCAGGCAGGTGTGAACTAAGGATCTGACTGAGTGGCTTGGATGCTCAGGCAGGGTTTGGAAATATGGATATAAATTAAAACTTGTAAAGGCTTAGCTGTTCAGATACACTATTCTCTCTCTCCAAGGTTGAATACTCAGTCACTTAAGACGGAGACTTCTTGTGTGCTTGTAGAATAAATTTTTAAAAGGAACAAATAATCCATATTTGCTTTTCTAAGTGGATTTGAGATACTTAAGAAGAGCCATTAATTTAGTGAGTAAGTCCTTTAGACTGCAGACAGTCACTCTGGCAGGATACAGCAGGAGACCATCATAAGCAGAAGCTGAGGTGATGTAACATGATGTATTTTGGATTAAAGGTTATCTCCTTAATTGATGGCTGGAAAGTAGACACTTAAGCTATTCTGGCTTGTGAAATACTGCTGAGATAATGCAATCTGTGCAAATACAATGAGAAATCGTGGTAGAGTAAGGGGGTAATACCTGGACTGTGCTGTCACAATCCCACAGTTGTAGACTTTGTGAATCTGATAGTATCAAACCCTGCATTTGCACATGAAAAGTGCTTTCCAATAAAGACAGAAGCACTTGTGCAAGAAATGTCCCTCATGTGTGGCATTCAATTGGTCCATGGGTGCCTCAGAAGTGCTGGTGCCAAAGGGGGATGGGAGTGCCAGGTCTGGCTGAATTGGTGGCAGCTCAGGGTGTCCCGGTGTGGAAGACTTAACTTGAAGGTTCTGCCTGAGTGAGGGGTTACCAGAACGGTTGTGGTTTTTTGTTTTTTTTTTTTTTTTTTTTTTTTTTTTTTTTTTTTTTTCAAATTAATCTCGAGTTTAGCCCTCCCACCTGTCAGTTTAATGGGGGCTATGGTGCTGCCTTTGTGGAGGAGTAATGAAGTCAGGACATCTCTGCAAGTGTGCTGGAGAGCAGCTAATTGTTTGTAACATCATCCTTTTTAATTACAACTTCAGTCTCGGTATTTTAGTTCCTCGTGTATCAGAAGTGATGAATCTTACCGTTTTAAAGAATGTTTGCTTGCATAAATGATATGCCTACCAAAAATCAAAGTAACCTCAAGTGTGTGCTGATTATTTTATGCAAATAATTTCGAGCTTATCTTGGGTAACACACTTGTTTCATTTTAGGTAGCATAAAGATGTGCTTTGAAATGCAGGCTAATGTGGCCAGATGAATTATACCTTAACTGAGTTCTGCTTCGCTTGGGGCTAAGGGGAAGAGGGGCAGCAGGGATTACAATTGAACCAGCTGGCAATGTACAGAATATCTGCCTTTGTTACACCTAAAAGATTAGTATAGCATCTAAGATAATTGCTGTTTAATAGCTACTCAGATATCCTAATAAAGAAAAGCAATGACTGGGACACATTTTATGGATGTATTGTTTTTTTGCTGCAATGTGAAAGTGGTACAGTGATTGTATGGTTCTAGTCAGTGTAAAGAAACTTCTACAAAACCTCTTTAACACGATGTATAATGATTATAACTCACAGGGGGGCATGTATTATTCGAGGGAGGATGGTTTATCTTGCATATCTAACACTTTTTCTAATTATAGTGCTTTAAACAATGGCTAATAAAGCAAGCTACACACCATCATTGAAAAGCTAATAACAGCATTCCTCTTCAGAGGAATGGTAGTGTCAGCTTTCCTTCTCCACCAGGTAGTGGTGGTCTCTGAGACACAGCAGTCACTATTATATGCACATGGCATGCTAAATGCTGAAACCCTATCCACATCCAGATAGAGTAACGGTGGATCATTAAATATAAGTCAAGCCTTTTTTATCTTTCATCTGTGCTCTGGGAACAATTCATTCAGTGTGGTCCGACAAAGTGTGGAATCTTAATGAGCCACTAAGGAAAAAGCAGCTTTGTCAAGTATGTGTTGCTCCTATGAAGGGTGTTGTTTCTGCCTTTAATGTCTTTCCACCAAACATAGATATTGTCCATTTCAGAGCTCCCATTTCTCCTATTTTCACCCTCTACCATGTTCCTTGGCTTCTCCTCTGTAGATGAACAAACCCTTTAAATTTAGCTTTGGTAAGGAATTAGTGGCCTACTGCTAAATAGAAGCTTAGAATACTGCTTTTGGAATTCTCATTGGTTACTTTGGTGTTTAATCAGAGGTGAAATACACATCACCAAATATGCTATCAGTTTTGAGAGGCATGAGTTGCCTGATTTTTTTTTTTTTT
>VXBI01004268.1:1167694-1210975 GCA_013397375.1 Toxostoma redivivum
CCCCCTGCTTTTATACTGGGAAAATGGAGCTAGGAATGAACATGTCAAGAAACTCTGGAACTTCTGTGCCTCTTGATTAACAGTTAATGTTACACACAAATAAGGCAACTGTGAAGGTTTACTTCATTCTAAAGGGTTTGGGTTTAGACTGAAGAAGCATGTAGGTACAAACCATGGAACACTGTTTTTTGCCACTCATTTGCAATTCTGGGTTAATTAACTGTGGCTCTGCATTGTCCCCATTTCACTCTTCCTGCTAGCCCTGTATTAAACCTCTAGCAAAAGGTACCATGAGACAGGGCCAAATACATCTCAGTAAAACAGTTCTCTAGCTGAAATAATATTTTACAGATGATTTTGAATTGTACTTAAATTTGTTTCCTCTCTTCTTGCTACCATTTTACATCAACTGCAACAAAATTTCCCACTTATGAAGATGCAGTAAACTGGTAAGAGGGAGAAACTTGGGCCTAATAACTTCTGTGTGCTTTCTCTTGATCTTAATTTAGCTTTAATTGATAGGGAAAAAATTAACTGAGACTGTGGATGCAACTTCATATAGAAATGCTGTTTTAAAGAGTATTTGTGGCAGGTTCCTTGACCTGTTTCTTCTTCTTCACCTCTAACATTGTGATAGCATCTTAGCAGGCAAAACAGGCATCTGAGATGTCCAGCCTGCAAAGCATGCAATAATTTTGGCGAGTATGTCGAGGGAGAAATAAGGCCTGGTAACCACACAAATATATCATAAGACTGAGGAAAGTAACTTATATAATTACAGCCCTCTAGCATGGCAGGATGAGGTGGATGTTTTAGGCATGGGTTGCCAGAGGGCAGTATTGCTTAGAGAAAAGACCTGGGTGCTGCAGGAAAGGTTGTTTGCTTCAAATGCCTTTTGCTTCGTGTACATCAGATTACTTCAGTAAATTGTTAGCTTTATCAGGAAGAGAAAAGGGGAGGTACCAAATGCCCAGGAAGCCATTCAGATCTTGAATGGCAAAGCATAAGTGAATTATTACAGTAGGTGTGTGTCTATGCTTGATCAGGACCTGGTAAATCTTCCCTTTATCTCCAGCGTTTTAAGCATTTTCTCTGGACCTGAGATGCAAGTCTGCCCCTCAGCTACTGAACTGCATCTGCATCCTGCTCTTCTGCAACTGAGTAACAAGGGGGGGACTTTTGCAGAAAGCAAGACCCGTAAACTTTTTTTTTTGTTCTTCTCAGATCAGTGCCAGCAAACTTGCATGTTACTGTCACAGCTGAGGAGTTTCTGGCCTATCTGATGAAGCAGAACTGTGTAAAAGCTCTTCTTGTGGCTTATTTTCTGTGTGGAGAGGCTGTTTTGCATGCATCAGAGTGGCTGTAAGCAGACTCCAACACCATCCTTCAGAGACACTGAGGTAGTGTTACCCAGTCAGCAGTTTCCTGTAGCACTTCTATGGAGCACAAAATTTATTTCCAGGTAGTAGTGAATGTTGCTTGGCTTCCAGGGCTTCTCTGTGGTATGGGAACTTAATACTGGCAATGCAGTCAGCTGGGCAAAAAGGAATTGCTTTGTGCTAGAATTAAAATTTAGAGCAGCAGAGCTGAATTTTCCTATTGTCATCCACAGTGGGCATTTTTTTAATCTGAGATGGAGGTGAGAAGTATCAGACTGAGGTCTGAAGCAGCAAAGGCACGTCTTTGGACAAATGCTGCCTACATCTTCAGGGGACAGGTCAACTTTCCTTCTGGATATTCCTGGGCTCTTTTGTTCAAGGGTTAAGCACAGTTTACTATCTGTTCCCAGCTTTTGGCATGGGACTGAAGGTGGGGGGAGCTTGCCTTTGGAGCTTGTGTTTGTTTCTTCAGAACTGCTGGCTGGGATACAAGGGTCTGCATGAGCTCTGTCTGTCAAAAGGCTGAAAATGGAACAAACTATTTATTTGAAGAAAGAGCTTTCTTAGTGGTTTAAATGTTTTGGATATAGGTGGGTGGTCTTCCTGCCTTTTTCAGGACCTCCTAAAGGCATATTTCTGTGTTGCAGGGGCAGGAACCTTTCCTATTTGTATAGACCGCAGTCTACAGCTCTTGGCTGCCCAGCTTTCACTGGACCTTGCTGTGGGTGGACAAGTATTTGGTGCTGTTGCCTGGTCTAAATGTCTTGGGGGGGCTCAGAATAACTGTTAGAGGAGGGACTTGATGAAAGCCTGGGACTCTCTGGCATGCTTCTAGAACTTAGGATATCCAGTGACTTTTTATTTTACACAGGTGTTGAAATGTTTGAGGGACCAAGATGCTGCCACTTCATTAACCTCTGAGTTTAGGTTGTACTAGATCAAAGCATAAAAAATCTGAGCCCTTATTTCTCAACTTGATGGCAGCCACACAATGGCTGTAAGGATTTGCAGGTAGTGTAGGGATGTTTGGGTAACAGTTGCATCTCTAGCTCTTTTTAGGATGTGAGATTATCTAATAAAAGCTTTGTGGGAGATGTGGACATATGAAGCAATACAGGCTTAAGAGTGAAATAGTGTAGGGAAAGAACTGTATAATATTGATGAGACTGCCTTGATGCTATATATTGAAAAACCATGAAAGTAGTCCATTATCTCATAAAGGGCACTGATGTTTCTTCCTATGTGATTCTTGTATACTCAACCTGAGCTTTTGCATTGTCATTGTTAGGTGGATGACAGTCTGTGAAATCTCTACTGAAGGTTAATGAAACACAATATGCTTTCAAATGTTACTTCAGGGGAGGAAGCCTAACAAAGCCAACAACAAGTGTCCACTACCATAGCAGCTTGTTAAAAGCCATTACCTGTTTTAATGATTTTTCATAGAGCAGCTTGAATGCAAGAGAGGGCTTTTTTTAGACTTCTGTTATGCCTTAGCTGTACACTGCTAGTGGGACAAAGATTTCAATGAGTTTATGATGTTTCAGTGGCATGAATCCTGTCACTCTAGGTGCATGAAACTTTGACTCAACTACATGCATCTAAATACTTGTTTACAGCGAATTTAGATGCTGCAGTCTCTGAAGCTGACTGAATTATTGTTATAGGTACTTGCCAAGGCTTGCAGTGGTTTGAGGCTCAATTTACATTTCTGAAAGAGAAAAATGGCTTGCCTTCTCTAGTACCTTGACTGTGAGGAAGGCAGGGGAGTGTAATGGTGTCTTAGGAGCTGCTGTGCTATTGCAAGTACTTAAAAACTCAATGTGAATTTTACAGCAGTTGTGTGGTTGAAAGGGGTTCTCTGGGAGACTTCAATATTGTTCTTTTCTTCCAGTTCCTCACTTGGACATTGAAGACATGAAAGCAATGGCAGAACTTGGTTTTGTCAAAACTGATGTCAGAGAGATGTTTGAAAGTAAGTTTTGTGCTGTGTCAGGATGCAGTACTATGTTAGGTTGTGCCTTTATTGAGGACCATTGAGCTGATCAGGGATTGTTCATATCCTTGACTAAACACTCTTCCAGAGGACAAAATCTTCTTTTGGAGTCCAGGTCCAAATATCATGGGTAATAGCTGATTTTATAGCTAGTTTATGACCCCAGTGCTTTGTCTCCAGAGAGATAAGATTGGTCTACTTCCATAAGCACTTGGCCTCTTATATTTTAAAAATCTTTAATAATTTCTAAGTCTTTAGACTTGACATACAGTCAACAAAATTATTAAAGCATAATAGAATATAAGTAATGTATCTATTTTATTAGGGAAGTTATATGTAAAATTTATGCAAGCATTCAAATTTCCTTTTAAAAACTAGTCCGTTCTATGTAACAAAGTGACAACATCTGACTTCTGCAAAGATCATATAATAGCCTTCACATGAATTCAATAAGAGTTGCTGAAGCTTTTTATCTTTTAGCCCACTAAAAAATAATTTGGTTTTGTTTTTTTTAAATAAGGAGATAACTGTACTACCTCTGTCTTGGATTGCCTAACATTACAACATGTAGGTTGTGTGTCAATTTATTTTCACTTTTTCTATGTAATTTTGACTTTTTTCATGGTTGTGGGTTTTGTGGGGGTGGGAAGGGATCTAGTTTTCTTGTAAAATTTGAACAAACATTTTGGTTGTCTTGGTGAGTAGATTTATGAAAAATATCTGCCTACCTCTTATAGCTTCAGGGGAAAAAGCCCTTAGTGTTGCCATGACTTGGATGGACTTAGTCAAGGCCGGTCATAACCTGGGGTGTGAAATATTTTTCTTATACAGATGAATCCTGTTTGGTCTGTAGAATTGATTTGCTTAGACATTTTCTTTAAAAAGTGCTGTTTCTGTCGAGTGCAATTGAGCTGCATTGACCAATTAAGAAATAATCTTGGTTTTTTGGGCTTCTGTGGAATTAACCTCTGAATTGAGGAGGAGAAAAATTTCATTTGCTCTTTCAGTGCCTTTACTGCTTGTATCTATACAGTATGGATGGGGAAAGCATCTCCCTCTGCAACTTTACTGAAGAGGAAAAGGGAGTGAGATGGGGTGAACGGGAGATTAAGACAAATAGGGATCTGGCAGGAGTTTGCCATAGGAAAAACTAATACATACACAGGAAAGAAAAAAGTAGTGTGTGCAGGTCTGATTAGATGATGTGCTGCAGTTTCAGGAGACCGGAGCTTCAAGGGCAATCTTGTTTCTGTACGTATTCAGCTTTGAGTCTGGCTCAGGCTATTTTCAATCTCTGTGAGTAGCTACCTCTAGGCAACACACCTGCAGTCCCTTGATAAGGCCTCTGTCTCTGTGGTGCTGCATGCTGTGACATGGTGTACTCGTGCTTTAAAGCATGGGAGACCTAATCAGGGCAAGACCAGAAGTTAACACCACAGTATAGTGACTAGAAGCAGTAGTTCAATCTTCAGTCAGGCTCTCCAGAGGTTTTTAGGCTGAGCAGTTCGCCTGGGTCAAAGCTCCCCTATAGTGAGTCCAACTGCAGAGCTGAACCAGATTGAACTATTGCAAGAAATATTTTTTTTATAGCTGTTACACTTTTTTGTCTTTTTTCCCAGTTCCTTTAAAAAAATACTTCAAGCCCCAAAGAAAGAAGAGGAGGAGGATCTTGGAGAATCCCCAACCTAGAAGAAGAAAGCTTCAGCATTACAGGATGAAGGTGATAAAGCGGGAGTTGAGCAGGAATTGGCATCAAGAGGTGATTCAGGTAGATGGAAGTCCAGAGGGAGCTCAGCTTCAAGAGGTGGTCCAGGAACATCTTCAGGTGGATGAAAGCCCAGAAGGAACTCGGCAACTGTGCTCACCAGTACAGCTGGAGCAAGGAGACCATCCCTCTGCATCACAGCTACCACCCCCTACTCCAGAGCCGCAGGGAGGGATTGATATCCGTGTGCACCCACAGGGGCAGCCAGTGCAAGAAGGCATGGCCCCAGACATGGGACTACAGCCCACAGACTCAGGGTGGGAGCTCCCCAAAGTGACTGTCAAGGTGCAGCCCCAGAACACGAGCCAGGGGTGGGACTCCCCAGAGGTGACTGTGCAGGTGCAGCCCCCGAGGCCAAGCCCCAGATGGGAGTCCCCCTCAGTGACTGTGCAGGTGCAGCTGCAGCAGAGGGGCCTGGGGCCATCTTTCCCACAGGTAACTATGCAACTACAGCCCCAGGAGTGGCGACAAGGCACTGCTGGCATCAAGGTCATGGTGCACCTGCAGCTGGGCTGTGACCCAGAAGAGGTAACCCACCTCCAGAACCAGAGTGAGGGGGTGTTAGATAATGGAGAACAGCAGACCCCCCCAAAGAATCAGGGAGAGATAAAATCTGAAGGTGAGAGAGAGCTTGCTGTGGTGGGGCTGGTGCCACAGGGGGTTCTGAGCCTAAAGCAGGATCAAGGAGGAGAAGTGGAAAAAGCCCAGCAGCACCAGAGCCAAGAAGGAAGAGCAGAAGTGATGGAGCTGCAGGATGTGCAGGCTGGAAACAAAGCAGACCTAAATGGGATGGTGACAGAGGAACAGCTGCAGGACCAGAGCCAAGAGCAGGAACAGCTAAAAGCAGACCTGCCTCTGCAAAAGGAAGACCAAAGAAGTCTAGAGATGAGACAGGAGCAAGGCAATAGCCAAGAAGGGCTCAGGGGGATTGTGGAAGACCAGAAGGAAGACCTAGGACAAGAACTGTCTAAGAAACGTCCAAGAGAGGCTCCAAATTATTTTGTTGCTATTCCAATAACAGATGATCAGGTAATTTGATGTAGCTGTTCTATTAAAAATCTTGACTTTTGCCTAATTTCTTGTCTTGATTGCAAGGGTGGTTAACAAGCCAAGAGTAATCAAATTGTCTGCTTACTCCAAGTGGTTTGTTGGGCCTGGGATGAAGTTAACTTCCTCATAGCAACCCTTACTTGCTGTGCTTTGTTTTTGTAGAGAGCTATGTTTGTACACATCTATGTTTCAGCTACTGCTAGGAAAGAAGACCAAACACTTCCATGATTGCCACTGCCCTTTCTATAGCATCTGAGGTGGTGTCTTTCATCACTAGTATCTTCTATTCTCTAATCTTTTTTTTATAAATAAAAGGCCTGGCTTTCATCTTGTGCTGTCCCATCCTATGTTTTCTTAGGGCTGTATTTAGTGCAAGGGTATTGATTTGTTTGATCATCTCCTTTCTCACTGAAGTTCACAATGGAGAATGTGAATTTCCTTCTCTTCTGCAGAAAATTTTAGAGAATTGATCTGTTTTTTTTTTTTTGTCTTTTATCCAGTAAACTTGTCCTGAGATCTTAGATGGTTAATTTCAAGAGCCCATGTGTGCAGTCTATATACTCATACTTCAAGATGTGCTTTATTCTGCGACTCTCATGTTTAAGCAGTGTTGGAAAAAGCAACAGATCCTCTCACCTCCATAATGTTAAACCAAATTGCAGCAAACAGTGGAAATAGAAATAGACATTTTCTTCTAGTGGCTTTGTGGGCCACCTAAAGACTTCCAGTTCCCACAGTAAATGCTGCTTCTGAAATATGTCATACATTCTTGCAGGGCTTGGCTGCTACAGGCCCTGTCTTATGATCCATGGAAGTAAATTCCAAAAGTTATACAATAGCTGGAGAGACAGATTTCTCATTTTATTTACTAGTTAGGGGCTTCAAATGGAGTCATACATAACTTCTGCACAACTCTTTGTACTTATAAAGAAAGTGGGAAGATGCTGGCTCACCTTGAACTACTTATTACTATTCTGCTGTTAGGAATATTGAAGCTCATACAAAGCTTTCTGAAAGAAGAATATGCAATGTTTCATTTCCAAAGCAGCACTTTCAGTGCCTTTATGGACAGGTTTTTTAACCTTTAGCCTTTCACAGACAACTGTGACCTGCTGATGGCAACGTTTTGCAGCTGCTCAAGGTATGCAAAAGCAGACAGAGCTCTCATTTTTTTTCTCAGTATCTGCTGCTATCCTGAGAGAGCTTGGATAGGATTCTGTTCCAGCATTGTGGAACAGCAGCATTGTGAGGTGGGACATGCCCCATGCCCTTTATGTAGGGGCACCAGTTGACAATGTACTCCAATATATTATGAAGAGAAAGAAAAGCCTTGAGATGCTAAGACAACTAACAGACTATTCCACCTGACAGACACAGGCTGGGGAAAGTCTTAATTTGAATCAGAAACAGTGTCCAACTAGCATGGCAGAATGGAGAAGCTATATATAAATTGGGTAAATTGTTAATATTTATATTATATATATATATATTTCTTGGTATCCTTTCCTATAAAGAAAATGTAAAAGACAAAACCTGAATATTAACTTGTATGAACAGAGTAAAAATACAAGTTCTACTATCAGCTTCTGCTAGTAGTTTATGGTGTATTTTCCAATGAACCAAATAGATATTTTTTGCTTCAATATATACCTCAATTCTGTTTTTCCCTAGTTTAAGCTTTTATGTGGTATCTGGTATGACTATTTATGCTGCTGAAAGGCAATAATTAAGTACGATTGATGTATCTGTTGTATGGAATTTTTCCTTCATTTTTCCTCCAGTGTGACAAGCAGTTGTGGTACAGTAGTTTGCTTTGGCAGGCTTCTGAGTTTTTGTTTTTATCTAAGTTAAGTGTAAAAAACACTTATGCATGTGTTAGAGGGAGATGTCAAAGGTGCTTTCCTCTTGGTAGGCAATTATTTTTTCTGGCTTTGTCTTGAGCAGAATGATATTTGAAGGTTATCTGGAGGATGGCCTCATATAACTTTAGTGATTCCTACATATGACTGGCTTTTGGGAGGTGAACAAAAGTGCAGAGCACATCAGGAAGATAAATGCCAGGAAGGGAAAATAACTGTGTAAGCTGAAGACAATGTTGGCAGATGAACAAATGGGTATGAAGTGGGCAAAGAATAAATCTAAGCTGGAAACTGGAAAGTTTCCTGCCATCTGAGGAATGAGATCATGGAACAGCTTGAAGGGTCATGAATGCTTAACTTATTCTGCTATTTTAATGAGATTTGAGTGTCTTAATATATGGCCTGGGACCACATCCTGTGCAGCCCAATGAATGTCTTTTCCCTCTTTTTCCTTTTCTTCTCTCTCAATTCTGCTCTTACAGGTTTCCCTGCACTCATACTAGCTCTGTTAATCAGACAGCTCTGACATCCCTGGTTGGATGCTCTGCCCAGGATGTTCCTAGTTTGTGTTCCTCTGATGTGCTGCCCTTAAGGGTGGCAGTGACCTGAGACAGTCCTGTGGGAGGCCTTGAAAGAAGCACTGTAGAGTGCAGTACTGTAAGGTTGGCATGTGTATGTAAAGAGTGTGAGTAAAGAAAGCATAGAATGATTTGAACTGGAAGGCATCTTAAAGGTCATATAGTTTCAAACCCCATGCCATAGGTAAAGATGCCTTTCACTAGACCAACTTGCTCAGAGCTCCATCCAACCTGGCTGTGAGTACTTCCAGGAATGGGGCATCCACAATCTCTGGGCAACCTGTTCCAGTACCTCACCACCCTCACAATTAATAGTTCTTTCCTAATATCTAATCTAAACCTAATCTTTTCCAGTTTGAATCCACCTTTTCCTTGTCCTGTCACTCCATGCTCTCGTAAGAAGTCCCTCTCCATCTTTCTTGTAGTCTTATTTCAGGTCCTGGAAGGCAGCAATTAGGTTGCTCTGAAGCCCTTTCTTTTCCAAGCTGAACAAACAGAATTGTCTCAGCCTTTCCTCACAGGAGAGGGGCTCCATCCCTTTAATAATCTTGGTGTACCTCCTCTGGACTGATCTCAGCCAGTCCATGTCTTTTCTGTGCTGGGGATCCCCAGAGCTTGATGTAGCACTGCAGGGGAGATCTCACCAAATGGAGAGGAGGGTGGAATCACCTCCCTCGACCTGCTGGCCAAATGTGTATATACACATACGTACATGCACATATAACAGTGTTTTGACAATCTTAGATGCTTTTACCTCTAAAACAGATGTTTCTGACCTCACTGACCATACAATATGGTTGTCTGCTACTCTGTAGACCTTATCTGTTACAGAAGGGTTTTAAAGTTGCTGTTGGTGTTTTGGGAATAATTATTTTGCCTTAAATAATTATGTTAGCTCTCTAGATAGTAGGGCCTTGGGCTGTTGACATTTTTCTCCCTTTCTGGAGGCCAAATTAAAAGCCCTGTTCCAGTCCTGGTGAATGCCCAGCCCTTTTTTTTCTTTGTATTTAAGGAGGGCTCCAGGATGCTGGATACCAGGCTTGTACTGGATTGAATCTAAGACTGTTATGATCTCAGGCTTTCAGTACTCCATTTTAAGTACTTCCTTCCTACTCCTCACTTCCCAAAAAACCTTCAACTATCCCATCAGTTGCACAGCATTTATGGAAGAGTGCTAAAAACTGATGCACCAAAAAAGGTGTAGTGATAGGGTAAACTGTTCCCATGGGAGTAGGAGCAGGAAATTGTGAAGAAAAGAGGCAAGGAAAGACATTAACACTGCTCCATCACGGTTAAATATTTGTGAGAGAATTTCACTCAAGCTCAACCTCTTAGATTTCTACAACTCAAACTGAAGTGCAAAAGGGTCTTTTTTCTTATTTGAAGGATGTTCTTGGAAAGATTGCATAAGGGAGGCTCTTTTGTAGAATTACAGTTAATACTTAGCCTAGTCTGAGGCAAAGGTTGTAGTTTGTGTGGTCACACAGTTGATGGCTTGATTCCTGCTCAATGTTTTCACAATCTAAACATATGATGTAAATAGCAGGCGGCAATAAATTGTGCTTCAGTTGCAGTAGGAACTAACTTAATGTTAGTCGGTGATGTATTTTCCACAGTGACAAATGTACCATAAGGGCTGGTGGATTCAGGGAGCTTGTATCTTCAAATGGTTATTTTAATTGTGTGTGGCTTTTATCCTCATTTTTATTGGGAACTTGTTATGCTAATCTCTTCTGATGTGCAGGTTGTGGGACTATTTACTGGGCTGCACAATGAGTGCTAGTCTTTATGGAGAAGGATGGCAAAATAAAAGCATTTGGACCCAGCTGTTACAATCTGTGTAAGAATAAAGGGGAACCCTAACATGTGTGAGCACCTAGGCATGTAAGGCAGAGTTTGCTCAGTGAGATATTTTTCAGAGTCTAATTTTCAGAGGTTGCTCTGAAAATCTATAAGTGATTTTCTCTGTAACTTGGGCTTCTGCCAGATACTTAGCACCTGTGGGAATGAATTCTTCTCTCTCCTGCCTGTTCCCATGACTGGCTTATAAACCTTAACAGCACATATTGGAAAAAAAAAAATCTTTAGAGTCAATTGTGTAAAGGCACAGATAGATCCACAAGAGCCAGAAACTGGCCACACAGTTCTGAGAAACACTAGCTTAGAAAACGGCATGTTTACCCAGTCAATGTACTTTGTTTGCTGCTGCATTTTCCTTTTGGGAAGAGATATCAGTTTAATCTGTGATCAAACTTGTAATCAGAAAATGGTATAAGATTAATTATGGAAATGCTATTCAGTTTCCACAGTCTATTAACAACTGACAACTGCATGAAGATCCCATTAATATTTACGTAGTGCTGAGAGTGCTGTGAGCTTTAATCTAATGCTTAGGGTCAGATTCACACCTACTTTAAGATCTAGGGCTTCTGGTTCACAGGAGAGCTATGAATTTAGCCTGTAGGCTTTAAAAAAGGAAAACAGATAAATCAATTCCTGAAAAATTAAGTACAAAACTGAAAGTTGCTATATGATAAATCTGGGTGGGGAGGAGAGGAAGGTAGCTTTGTAGATTCCTGGTTTAAACATTGAGTTGCATTTTTGGGTGTGTAAAGCTTCAGCATTCTGAGTTTTTCCAGTAGTGTGTTGGCATTCCGAAATGAAAATTTATTTCTCTGTCTTCTGTTTACTCCACTGCAGATTTTGGACAGAATTGAAGATGTTCAAGAGCTCATATTCACTAAAGAGCCTGACCTGTCAAGAGCTCTTCTTCCTGTTCAAACTATGCACCTTACCATAATAGTAGCTCATCTGGGAACAGAAGAAGAAGTGAAAAAGTAAGAATCCTGCCAAATTCAAGAACAGCTAATTTTTCTGTAAATGTTGTAGCCTTACTGCTGCTATTGTGAATCATTATGTTTTATTAGAGCCTACACACAATTTCTCTTGAAATTTTTGGATCAGTTTCTGGCTTGTTTTCAGTACCTGTGGGGAAAGGTCTTTACAAAAGCTAGCTGTGATGCATCAGAGATTTGAAATTTTCTTATCTGCCATGGAGTGAAGAGAAAAAGCAGTGTGGCTGTAAATAGTATTACTGCTTTCTTACTGTGTTACTACCACAAATTAGCTCAACAGATGTAAGCTTCCCTGAGCTGATGTCTTTTGAGAAACCACAGCTTTTCAGCTCAGCCATACTTTTATCAGCTGGAAAATGTTAGCTGTTAAAATGTTGCATTAAGAAGAAAACGAAAACAAAAAAATATGCTAGGTCCTTCCTGAACTGCTCTCCTGCTCAAGCTGTGGGCTGTCACTGGGGCCCTGTGAATTAAGATGGAGCTATTGACAGATGACTGAGGAAAGCTACCCTGTGGTCAGGAAAGCTAGGATTGATAGAAAGGTCCAGAAAATAATGCCAGTCTGTTGCAGTTTTTTATCTAAGCCTTATCTTACTGTACCACCCTGGGGAACCTGGAGCTCCTTGACATAAGGAGGCAGAAAGGAAAGGCCTTTATGTGCCTGGGAAGGCATCATGTGGTAGAGGTGGGAAGCTGGTGAGAACAGCCCTTTCTCCAGGGGCCCTGGCATGTATCAGCACGGGAATGAAAAACAGGCCTCAACACCATATGAGTGTCACACAGGATCTGCCTGGGTGTAAAGCAGAATGCCTAACTGGAAAGGTGTCAAAAAATCCAACATGACTAGAAAACACTCTTATGCCTATACAGGCAGCACCAGTTAAGTATGAATTAAGGTATTTATGACAGCTTTGTATGTGCTTTATTTTAAAATTGCCTGCTTTATTTTTCATTCCAAATACTTTTTTGGAGGGTCTAAGGGGAAAAAAATAGGAGTGTTATATGGGCTAAGGAGACATGCAGAAGACAGTGTACAGTAATTCAGTAATAAAATGCTGTGCCAGAGCTGCCGGCTAGACAGGCTTACATCCAAGAGGATAGGAAGCTAGTTGAAAGTAGCAAGCAAAATGGGAATCAATTGGTTAGGGAGGTGAGTGGAGCTAAGTAGTGTTTATGAACTTAGGAGCCGGATGTGTGTCTGTAATGTAAAAGTAATGGCCATACCTAATAAAAAGCAGATCAGCCTTGCCAACTATTTTTCATCCTGTATCTTTTATCTAGCTCCACAGCTCTTCTAAATGAAACTGTAGTTCAGTGGCTACTGCTCTGTGTTGTCATATGACAGACTGCCTTGAGGTTTACTATTTCTCACTTCTCAGGCTGGCAGCACTGCTGATACAGCTGGTCCAGCCCCTCACAGTGAGAGGGAGGCATCTTCAAATCTCAGGGCAGAAGCTGGAGCAGAACTTTTTACACTGACATAGGACAAGGAGGAATGGCTTCAAGCTGGGAAAAGGCAGGTTTAGATTAGATACTGCTAAGAAATTCTTTACTACAAGGAGGCCCTGAGCAGAGAGAAGTTGTCAATGCCCCATCCCTGGAAGTATTCAAGCAGTTTGGATGGGGCTTTGAGTAACCTGGTCTACTGGAAGGTGTCCCTACCCATGGCAGGAAGGCTGGAACTAGATGGTATTTAAGGTCCCTTGCAATAGAAGCCATTTGATGGGAGAAGTTGTCTTAGAAGTATTTAGTTTTGGCTTAGACATCATAAACTTAAATGAAGGGCTAGATTAGCCATGCTTGTTAAGGTGGAAAAAAATAATAATCCTCTGCAAAGAATTCACTCTTTCCAACTTCAGTCCTGTCCTGGCTATATCTTTATCTGCTGAGTCCTCATGAGTCCTGGAAAGAAGCTGCTCTTATGCCATCATAGCTGAAATAACTCCAATGTAATAGTGAGGACTGTTAATAATGTTGGCTGAAGTGGGCCCTATATGCATTAAACATGCTTTAAATACTCTTTTTAAAGGGGATTAGTTAGTGCTATGTGGGGTTTACTGCCTGATTTCTATTTGGATGTTACACAGGTCTAGGATTTTTAAAGAGTGGAATGAATGCAATCAAAACTTGTTCTAGGTGTAATGATAAAGTAAATGTGGCTGCAGGATGGTGTCCTGCAGTAACCTACGGGATGGTGTTCTGCAGTCCTTAGTCAAGCTGCAGTTAGAAATATGAAGCCTTAGTAGAAGGCTTCTGGTCAAACTGTTTAAAGACTGACAGGTTGCCCCTGCCTGAGACACCAGGGCAAAGAAGGGCATGGACACCTGTAAAACTTCAGCAGGTATTAAGTTGCTGGAGTTCTTGGTGTCTACATTTAGGAATTTAATTTTTATATTTTTTCTGTGTCTTTAAGAAAAAAACTTTAATTTGAAATACTAATGTCTTTTGATAATTCACTTTAAGATTTCTGTGCACAGAAAGATGCATATCTAAACTTCATTAACATGGGACACAGAGCTGGGAACGTAACCATCAGTCTGATATTTTGTTACCTAGCCTGGAATAGGAGCATATAATGGAGAAAAATGCTAATTGTGCTTCAGGTGGGAGAATTAATTTGTTTCAGTTTACGAATAAAATGACTGAAAATGACAGTAGTAATGTTTTAAACTACATGACACAAATAAGTTTAGTTCTATCCCTTTTGACTCTTCAGTAGCATGTATTCATAGCTTTTCTGGAATGTTAATATTTTGAACACTCACTAACAAAACTCACATCTAATATATAAGCTAAGGTTGAAGTAAAAAATGTAGTGTATTTGAAATCTTCAAAAGAATTAGCAATGAAATACAGTATGCCTGTGATACTTTACATAGCACTGCAGAGTGGTCAAAATCGGGTGTATTGACTGGTATTAAAAATAAAACAATATTTCCACATGTAAATATATAATAACTTTTAGCATTTATATATTGATTATTTTTAAGGGCTGTTCTGGCACTGAAGCAAAGCAAGACTAAGGTGGAAGACATCTTGCAGGGTAAAGACCTTCATTTGACATTCCATGGGATTGGAGAGTTTAATAACCAAGTGCTATATGTGAAAATGTTGGAGGAAGACCAGAAGATGCTTAACAGAATTGCAGGTAAGTACAAAACCTCATTCTCTAGCACTTGTGATAAACCAGCTGGTAGAATCCATCAGCTCCTACAAGCACTGGCCCAAGCTGTTGTGCATGACTGTGCTGCCTTTCATCTCCTCTCTTTCTTAATTGTTAAATATGATACCAAAAACTGGGTTCCTGAAGAGCCATACGCCCAAAATAGGTTGTCTATACTGTCCTATGGGACAGGTGAGATGCACAGACATTCGTGTGAAGATCACACAGCAAGGCTAACTTAACCTGCCCTGCAGTTGGAATCTCACAGGCCTGAGGTGTGCACAGTGCTCAAAGCAATGCCTCTAACTGAGCCTCTGTTCATTCTAATAATCTAAAAGCCTATTAAGTGCTGGCCCCAGCTGAGCGAGTATACAAGAACTTCCTTTAAACTGGAGTATGCATGAAATTATAAGTACCTCTGGGATGGGAGGTGACAAAAATCAGTATTTGTAAGCATATGTATATGTAATACCAGCAAATCAGACTTTTGCTTCCGGTGTAAAAGATGAAACAGAAGTGTAAGAATAGCTTGTCCTCTGCTCTAATTTCCCAAAGCACTGATGGGTTTATGAGATGTTCCAGATGTTTGATCTGCTTACCTGCACCTGAGTACAGTTTCAGAGGGGCTTGATACTCTCGTTCTGCTTTTAGGACCTCTTTAGCCTGCAATGCAGAGCCTAATCTGTGTCCTAGGCTTCTATTCCAACAGAACAGAAATAATCAATATACATTATTTTTCCTTGCTTTTTTCATACTAAGCAGAAAGAAAGCATAGTTCAATTAATGCTTTTTAAAGAGGCATGCAATACCAAGACACTGTGTAGACTTCAAAGAATATGATTCTCAGCAGTATGTTTTTCTTTTTGTTGTTGTTTCTGACCTCCAGTTCTCAGCTTTGATATAATAGGTCTGCTCTCTTATATGCCTGTTTATTTTACCTCTTAAGTAGTCAGTGTTATAACTAGACAGGGGATGCCTTTTATGAACAGCTTCTTTGCCTCAGCTATGTACAATTAGCCACTTCATGATCCATTACTTCTTACTTGGCTCTGGCCTTTGCTTCTCTTATTGTTCCATCCATCCTGAAGCTAATTTTGACTCAAAACAGCTGTGCTTTTGTTGAAAGTACTCTGATGTTGTCCCTACTTGTTAGGATTACACCCTCAACAAACTTGCCCATGCACAAACTGCTTCTTTCTAAGTCTTCAACTGGAAATAATCTTGACTGAAAGATAACAAGGTAGAAGGCAGATGATGCAATTTCCTAGAAGATCATATTTGGTATATGCTTGTTTACAGCAAATATACAATCCAGTGGCATTGAATTAAGGGACTGATTGACTCTTTTGATGCCTGGTTTGACTGTTTTGACAGCACTGCCTTGGCTTTCCTCACTCCTGAAAGATACAGGAATGAGTACCCCACTTCTCATCTTAAAGTGACTGATTTTCTCTGGATTCATTGTTTTGCATAACAGAGAATTTTGTTCCCAATGAGTCATACCATACAAGGTCAATTTTTATCATGCTGTTTTATCACCGCCAGAAGTGTTTAATTTTGGTTCTGCAGAATGTGTGCTATGATGCTCTTCAAATATCATCTTGGACCTGCATTAGCTCCAAAAGTCATTGCAAAAGTAGGTGGCATATCCTTCATATTCTCTGCCTGGATAACCTGCATCTTCAGGCTTTAGGAAACCTAATATCTAGCTTCTGATCTGAACCCCCTAATTAGATGAGAAAAATTTTGATTGCAAGCCCTGGGAATATTCTGCCAGTACTTGTGTTTTTAATGCAATGTGATTGTTCACTGATTGCCTGAAATAATTCCTTGACTGGGAGACA
The DNA here is from genome assembly GCA_013397375.1 of Toxostoma redivivum. Classification (NCBI taxonomy): domain Eukaryota; kingdom Metazoa; phylum Chordata; class Aves; order Passeriformes; family Mimidae; genus Toxostoma; species Toxostoma redivivum. Next base: position 1,184,184 of record VXBI01004268.1, read on the forward strand.
AGCTGCCAGTTTTCAAGCTGTTAACTCTGTTACCAATGATTTTGTTATTCAGAAAGCTGTAGCTTCCAGTATTGTTCTATTCTGCATAACTTCTGACCATTTCTAAAACTTAATGAGTCTGGGAATTATGCAAATATGTATCAAAGTCTATCCTTTCAATGACATCTCCAAAGAGATGGGTTTTTTTCTCCCCCTCCCTCAGCAAAGCAATTCAGTTGTTATATGAATAGGGATTCTTTCTCTTACCTCTTAGTCAATATTTTTGGTTGTCATGAGGTAGGTGTGAATTTTAAATGCTGTCTTTTGGAGCAGCATGATGGGCCAATGATTTAGCTGGCAAAGGTCAAGACACTCCTGTCACCTGTCTCTGCCTCATCATGCCCTTATTGATGGTTTGTCAGCAAGTTTGAGTTCTGCCTGCACTAATTAAGTCTTTTAGCCTCTGAAGTGTTCCTGACATTAGCCAGGTGACTGGCTCTGCATCTGCTTTTGGTCCTACATTATGGACTTCAGCTCCAAAGTGGAGAGTTAACCTATCTCTAGATCAAATAACTGCAATTAATTGGTAAACACTGAGCACTACTGGGTTTATCTTACTGCTGGTGACCTCATCCACTTTGGAGAAAAGATGCTGCTTAAGATGTCTTGGAACTTTTGTATTTTTCAAATTATCTAGAGAAGACAAAAAACTGTCTAGAAAACTGAGTGCCAACCTGGCATAGGCAGGACCCATCATCAGGAGCCTTGTTCCTATAATGACTTCTTGAAGATGACTGCTGGCCTTGACCTTTCTTCCATTGTCTGCTATTCTGATGAAAATCTGCTCATGGCACTAAGACCTTCACCTTCTAGTAAGAACCCCTTCCTGCTGCTCTGTAGGCTTGGTTCTGGGTGGTAACCAAGAGGAGAAGCCATTTTCAGATTTTCTTCCTTAGGTTAATATCCTGGCTCCTTTTTATGCAGCTAGGGGAGCCTATATGCTGGATGATGCATGGGGAAAGGCTTTTTTTTTTTTTTTTTTTCTAGAAGGTGCTTAGACACTCTTCTGCTGTGTTTATTCTCTGGGGCTTGCTATGCTTTGATCAACTGACATGGGAACAAAAAGACTTAATATGCAGAAGTTCTTCATGTTAATGTGTTCTATTTGACAAAGTAGCCAGGGGCATTTTAGGGGTTATTTGATACCTAACCATAATCACCTGGGGCCATATTCAGGTGTCCTTAAGTATTTGCAGCACTCACACTGGACCTACAGCCAGGCTGTACCTTCTGCAGCAGCAGCTGGAGGCCGGTGGACATCCTGTAGGGCATCTAAAAGGGCGTTAGATGCTTGTTTGGACAACTGGATCCTATTCTTTGTGTTTTCCAGATGGAAAATATAAAAAGCAGTTGCCTTGGCAAAGTGATCAGACAGCCCCAGCAGCTGTTCCTTCGTAAATACTCTGAGAAGAAATATTTTAAACTATTAATTAGCTAAACACCAATCCAGAGACCTGGTCTCGATACAAATGCATATGACAAACTAGTAAACACAAATGTAGTTAAATTTCCTGATAGGCAGAAAAGTAAAATGGAAGCAGGGGGATTTCAGACTAGGCACTCATCAGGTATGTAATATCCCAGTTTTTACACTTTCAACATTGAACCTCCTTTCAGTGCCAAAGCAATTAAACAGTAACAAAGGTGTCAAGGCAGGAGGGATCTGACTGGAAGAGTCACAAATGCTGCAGGTTTCCATTTTATGTTGATTTCCCCCCACGCACTATTTTATCTGCTTTATACAATTAAGGTATAAAGATCTGTCAGTAAGAAAAATTGCTGGGGAGTACTCTAGCCTTAGCCAAGGCTTTAAGTGTTATTTTGGAATTACTTCTTACTGTTTAAGCACAATTGTTGAACAAGACATCATCATCTGTTTTTGCCGGACTTGTAGGGTTCTGCCTCATGCAAACCTTACCTAGCTATACTTGAGACTCCCCAAAGTTCATGAAAGCCAAGAACAGTTCAGCTTGGTTTGACTTGTCATTAAAATCCTTAGCTGAGAGGCCTTGAAGAATATAAATCCTGGAGTTGCTCACAGACACTTTTCTATGAAGGATAAAACCTTATGCCTTTATAAATGACTAAAGGTTTTAAACTGATACCATCATAAACACTTTGTATCGCATTTGTGTCTGGGGAAAGAATGTTATGTTTGTGTGATACTCCCTCCTGAATTGTTTTAAATGCTCTGGAGTTGTAGTAGTTTTGGCAATCTAGCCACCTTTTTTTTTTTTTTCTTTTTTCTGGAAGTACTCTGCCTCTTGCATTGCTGTTTGCAGTAACTGGGGAGAATCTGTTCTGTCACAGACCCTAGCTGTGGCCACTGGTGGTGGCTGCATATCTTCTTCCTGGCAGGGCTGCCATGGACAGATGCTTTCTTGAGCTCACCATTTGATAGGGGGTTTGTGAATTCAGAAGGAATTGTGTTGCAAACACAGAAGTTTGGATCCAGTCTCAGGTTTACAGCTTATGTCTGTATGTCATACAGAACTTTGTTACCTGGGGTATGTTTTAACTGTCTTGCTCAAGACAGGGATTGTGGCTTTTTTGTCTAACTTCCCAGTAACTGTTTTTCCCTACCTTCTCACTGTTACTAATGTCTTTCTTATATTATCTTTTTCCAGAAGCTGTGGAAGAATGCTTTATTGAAATGAACCTCAACATTTCAGGGAGTAAGGACTTCAAACCACATCTGACTTTCCTGAAGCTCTCTAAAGCATCAAGGTTGAGAAGAAGGGTAAGTAACTTGGTTTAAGAAGACTTTTCCTGGGATCAGTTCTAGTAATTACTTTTCTTTCAATGGGATCCTTGGGATTTAAGCACTAATCATTGCAACCAGAGAACAATACAACTTCTCTTATTTAACAAACCTCGTATATAGGATGGTCAACACAGTTGTTTGTTCATATCTGACTGGAAGAAAATGAGGTCTGTTGCTAATATTGTGCATGGCTCTCATGTAGAGTACAGACTGCTTCCCTTCCATTGTGGCTGGTCAAATCTGCACAAAACCAATGTCAAGCTGTTTCCATAGGGCAGGATGGCTTCTGAGCAATATTTGTCTTCTGAGTAATATTTACCTCAGAACAAGATTAATGTCATGTTGGAAGTCAGGCTGGTGCCTTGATTTATACTAGAAATGTGTGATGTGCTTTTCTAACCTTTACTGCAGCATTGTATGGAATTTATCACAAACAATTAAAGTAAAAAACAACTCTGATTAGATTGCTCATTTCCCAGTGGAATACTGTCCTGCTTGTTTCCAGGAATAATACTTGTATTTATGAGGTCGATATATTGCAAACCTGAAACACTAGAGGAGCACACAGAAAGGGAAACAGAAAAAGCTATAATAGCTGAAGAAAATGACCTTGTTCAAGTACTTCATATTGACTTGATATTAGCCTTTTGTATACATGATAAAATCAAAGTTAGCTAGGACTGATAGTTCTGTGCTGGAGGCTCTTTCTTTTGTACTGCCTATAGGGATTTTCATGAGCAGAGGCATCTGCGATGCCTAATGCAAAAGAAACTATACAGTAGGCACGTAGGAATTGCTGTTGACTCTTGTCTGGAGTATTTTCACACTTCCTCTTACTATGAAATTTAAAATTAAAAAATAGAATTGTAATTTCCTGCATGCTCTCCTCTTTTGATCTCTAGTACTAAATATAACTTAATCTCGCATAACAGGATTTACGTATGCCATCTCCTTGTATGTGTATATATATAAATATGCGAGTGTATAGGTCTCTGAATGCTAGAATATCAAGTGGTGTGCCCAGAAGTGGATGCAGTATTCCTGGTGTGGCCTCACCAGTGGTGAGCAGAGGGGAGTTATTTCCATCAATCTGCTGGCAACATTCCTCCTAATGGAGCCCAGGATACCTCTGGCTGCCTTTGTTGCAAGGACACTCTACTGGCTCATGGTCAACCTGATGTCCACCAGGACCTCTAGGTCCTTTTTCTATAACACTCCTTCACAGTCAGCTGTCAGCCTGTACTAGTACCTGGGTTCATTCTTCCCCCTAAGGCTGAAGTTCCTATCAGTCCATTTCTGCTGCCTACTGACATATCTCTGCTTGGCAGTACCCTCTAGTGAATTAGGCACTTCTCCCAGTTTGTTATTAATGAAGTTGCTGAGGATGCACTCTGCCCCAATATCTAGATCATTTATGAAGATGCTAAACAGTACTGGACCCAGTATTGGCCCCTTGGGTACATCTCTAGTTACCAGCCTCCAACTAGATTTTGTGCTGCTGATCACTGCCATATGGAACTGGCTGTTCAGTCAATTTTCAATCCACCTCACTGTTCAGCCAGACAATAATTCATCAGCCATCTCTATGGACATCTCACAGGAAACAGTTTCAAAAACCTTCCTGGACTATGTTCACTGCTCTTCCCTCGTTTACCAAGCATTAATTGTTTCTGTGCAAATTTGTTTTCATGATAAAATCTTTGCCCCTAAAATTCTATTTTAGAGACCAGGACAGTGAAACGGAAGTGGGGTAGGGCCATATGTTGTGTTGATTATCAGGGACATATGAACTCTGTAAGTTGTTGTACAAATCTCACTGAGGTTAGTAAAGCTCAACCCTAGACATAAGACATAATCTCAAAAACCAAACTGGAAGATTAATGTTTGTGTTTTGAGACAAAGTTGACACTGTCAGCTTACTGCATTTCTTTCAAAATATAATATGAATAAAATGAAGGAAACTGATTACTTTTAGATTATCCTATTGCTAAATAGTGTAGGAGAGAAATCAGCCTTCCTAAACACTAGAAGATGCCAAAGTATGAATAAGACAAAATACCACTTTAAGTTATTATGATGCCATCTACTGGCTGTGATTACTTTCTTTATACCATAAATAAGTGTTTCCTTGTAGAAGGGTTCTGTTTAAGTATTTCAGACAGTTGAAGTGCTTCTTATATAAAGCTTAAGAGGTGATTGCTAAGGGATTTTATATTTTATATCTCAAGAATACTTGAGGCATGTGATGATACTGATGGTGTAGCTGCAGACCTTGTTCTCATTTGTGGGCAAAGAGGAGCTGGTTCTCTTTAAAACTAATACAGCTGTAAACTTTCACCTTGAGAAGTTGTGCATCTTTGGCTTTGGTTGTGTGTCTAAATATCCCAAGGGGCTGGAGAGATCTTGGATTGTGTGCTTTTTATTCTGAATAGCTACCAAAAGAGTAGTATGTGCTGTTTGAAGATCAGGTTCAAATTGGGCAGTGTGACCCTGGCATAAATAAAAAATATGTGTTCTTCAAGCATTTTGACCTCTACTTTTCAATGAGCCAAAAGGAAAACACTCATCTCTTAAGAGAATCCACTTCATTACTTGTAGAAAGAGCCTTCTCCAGCATACAGACAAAGAACTTTTGCAGTGTGGGCTGTTAGCCTTTAGTGCTGGGCACTGCTTGATCTCACCTCTGCCAGAGCGAAGCTGTGGATCAAATGCCTCTGTGCTGAAGTGGAAAATGTTTGTTTGTTCCCTTTTATGCTGCTTTAAGTAGATTCACTTGGTGCAGGTCTGGAAATAGCTGTGGCCTACCCTGGGTTAAAAGAGCATATGTGTTATTTAACAAGTTTTAACAAGCCACACACTTGTATTAAAATATTCAGTGCTTTTTAATGGAAGGGCAGTCCTAATCCTGCCCTCTTCTGGCTGCTTGATATGTTATCTTCAATGATGTGACCTTACTCAAGTTTCCATTATCCTCCTGAATTACCCAGAAAACAGCCCATGCGCAGTGTGTGCCTGCATTTCAGCGGAACTTGAACCTCACGGCATTTAGGTGATGTGTAGCACCTGGCTCCTGAACAGCCTGGCTCTGACAGACACATGGGTATCTCTGGGGCACGGGAAAAGTGTGCTGTTGGTTTATTTAAACTTTCAAGTGTTTTAGTCACCTCAGGCAGCAGTGCCTAATGGTTTGATGCATTTGGTTGTAAAGCTATTTATATCTGCTTCTATCCAGGTGACACTAGCTTTTCTCCCACAATCCCCATGCTGTGAGCTGTACATGTCCACCTGCTAATAAGTCTGTCATTATGAGGAAGAAATCTTGTGAAAATACATTTTTTTTTTTTTTCTTCCCCTGGTGTTTGGAAGCAGGTCTGAACAAACTGATTGAGAGTTCTTTGAGGCAATGTGCTGCAAGAAGCTCCTTGGAGCCTTGTTAGCTCACTTACTCATTAGGTTAGGAGAAGGTGGAGACTATTCTCTGTTGCTTAATGATTCATCTGTCCTTCATTACACCTCCATATATGCCCCTAGCATATGTGGTTTGTGTAAATGCTTGTGGGAGCCCTTGTATAAATTAGCAGCCTGTTGCTGTCTGAATTAAAGACCTGGGAACCATGGAATTATTGGGTTGCTCACTCATCCCTGGTGACACCTGTACAGGGCAGCTAGTGATGCTGTGCCCAAACTTGTTGGGAGGAAGAGAAGCAAATCACCCTGAGGAACTGCTGGTTTTTGGTCTTGACAGTCATATATTGCAATGATTTCTAAGCATATGCTTTGGTTATGGCAATAGAAGTTACTTTTCCTAGTCTGAAAAGAAAGTGTCAACATTTGAAAACATATCTCTTGGAGTATGCCCTTTCATTTGTGTGCTATGACTGTTGTAGCATTTGGCCATTGAGATACTGTCAGTAGCTTGGTAGCTGATGAGGTTTTCTTTTTCTTTTCTGGCTTGCTGAAATTAGCTTGTTTTCCCAGTAAGTCACTGAGTCAAATTTCTTTTGAATACTACTTTGCTCACAGGGATGATGGTGCATGAACTGTATTTCTAACCTGTATTTAGCACACAATTTAATCACTATTATGGAGTGTGAGCACCAAGGAAAAGAGTTAACTTGTCAGTCTGTTAAGACAGCTGTAAGATAAAACTGAGTAAACTCCAGATGAAATCAAGCAATCCCTACTAAAGGCAATTCAGAATAATTATATATGGTGACTACAAACTTGCCTGAAGCATCTAAAATTAGGTGGATGCATTCAAATAACAGTAGCTTAAATTTATCTGGTTTTGTATCTTTGGCATGTTTTTATTCTTGAGGAGGGTGGGGCAGATGGAGGATTTGGCAAAAGCCAAGCTTCCTATAACTTTAATTTGTAATGGTTGGCTTTTCTCAGTATCAACTTAAATACTACCACATGAAGTTGATGCTGTTATCCTAATCAGCGGTGAGGTGGCAGGGGGGTGATATTTTCTCTGCTGGGTTTTGTTAAGACAATACCTGACATGCCTTCCTAAAGTGCACATATATTATACATATGATGTCATATTGCTCTTTCAATAAATAGGGCTTCAGGAAAATCTGTTCGGATCTGTATAAGGAATATGAAGACAGCCACTTTGGCACAGAGGTCTTCAGTCGAATTGATCTCTGTGCCATGCGTAAGAAGAAGCAGGAATCTGGTTACTATTATTGTGAATGTTCAATCAATGTGGGCTCCAGAGGTAAGGAAGAAAGTAAAGAGCAAAAAATGCAGATGGAAGATGTGGGAGAAACAAGCAGTGAAGACATCTCAAACAATGTAGCAAAGGCTGAAATAGGAGCAACTGCTGCAAGCTGTAAGCTTGCCTCAACAGTAGTAGCTGATGATAAACCATCTGAAAATGTTGCTGAGGCCTCAATTGCAATTAAAGAAAAAGAAATCAATGAGGCAAAGGGACAGCCTGAAGCTACAGATGGGACTTCTCCTACAGCTGGAGATATCTGCTCGAAGTCAGTACTTGGTCTGCTGCCAGCAAGTTCAGATGTGTTGAAAAACTTGGAAATGGAACAAGAAAAAGCAAAGATAACAGATGGTAGTTTGCAAAAAACTGAAGCAACAGAACACGTACCTGGTCAGACAAGTTTGGAATAAAGTTGTTACAGTCCTTGGTGAACTTGGTGAGAGCAGAGAAGGCAGGCAGGTACAGTGGGGCTGAGGTCAGAGGGGTGGGTATGGTGAATTCATTTTTGGCAGGAAACAGTCTTTTTTGGAGTCTGACCAAAAAAAAATGTAGAGCAAAATCTGAGGGGAACACTGCTTGAACATTGTAATGGTGAAATGCCTAGCTCAAAAGCTATATCATTGGTGTGTGTGAGCATGTGTACTGCAAAGACAAGTGAGCTGTGGTTTCCAGAATCAGACCCTGCAGCAGTCAACCATTGATACAAATGCTGCTGCCTGGCACCCACAGTGCCCAAATCCACACTACTGCCTTGGCTGAGCTTCTCTCTGCCCTGCTTCACCCCCTGCCCTGGGCCTGCACCCTCAACTTTTTCCTTTGCCTGCCTGCCTTCTCCTTTCTGATTACTGCCTAAAGACACCTCTTCTTGCTTAATCCCTACAGCTGCTCTCATTTGTGACTCCAAGCCATGATTGCAACACAGCCATTCATTGCATTTCTGTAGCAGATAGATGGTGTTAGTTGTTAACATACTATCGTGAAGTAAATGCTTTCCTCTGACCTAGTAGCTACTTAATGAGAAACTTATTTTGCCTGACTTATGGAAATAGTGTTTTCAGATGAAAAGGAAGTATAGCACTAAATACTTTCTTTTCCTCTTCCTCTCCTTTTCTTTATCCAACGAATTGTCTTTATAAAATGCCTTGAGGAGTATCCAAGGGACAAGAGCGCTTTTCTAAACCGAGGTTTTGGCTGGGGCTGACGTTTCCTGGCTTTGCCCTTCGCTGGCCAAGGCCCGAGCAGAGCTGTGCCCGCTGCCCTTCCGGCACAGGGCGGCGCTCCCGGCGGAGCCTGGCGGCAGCGGCACCAGCAGATGGCACCGCTGGAGAGCCAGATGTGCTGGGAAGGGACCGGCCCCGGGCATCCACCGAGCCGCGAGAACGGAGTCCGCCGGCCACGGGAAAACGTCTTTCTTCCCTTATCTAACTGTCCATTGCGAAGGGACACTTTGTTTTTTTGTTTTTGTGTGTGTTTTTTTTTTTTTTCCCTTTCGTGGGGAAAGAAAGTGCGCACAGTTAAAAAAAGAAATATTGTGATCAAGAAGTAGTTTCCCTCTCCACACACACACAAAGTATAGTAGCATCAAGCATGTGGTATTTTGCTTCCCTGCAAGGTGTGTGGGGTTACAAGTTTAGGCAGAATGGCCAGGATGCACCCTGTTAAATTAATATCAGGCTGGTTTAAAACTTGTTACTAAACTTTTGAAAAAAAAAAAAAAAATAACCAAGGAGCTGTATTGGTACAATTTTCACAGCGGATGGGCGGGGGGGAACAACCCTCCCCAGCCAGCCACTGTGCAGGAGGAAAGGGAAGGCTCTGCATTTAATGAACCTGCTTTGTACTCACACTGGGGTCTGTGTCAGATCCCTTGTGTTGCAGTGCTTGGCAGAGCATTTATTTTTATGTACCTTCACTGAAGGTTGTGGACTTTGAAAAGGCTGTCCCCAAATGGTCTTCTAAATGCAAATTCCAGCGTTGCTATTCCCAGCTTCTCTGGGGTCTTCAGAAGGCAGTTAAATTGTTAGAGGAAGACTCCAAGGTTGTTTCTGGGGGACCACTTAAGAGTTGCACTTCAGAGAGCATCTCTATATCAAGGCACTTTGGATGATTTTTGTTTTTGTGGTTTTTTTTTTTTTTCAGGAAGGCTTGCTTCAAGTATACGCTGAGGACACAGTGTTTCTTAGTCTTTTGGTTGTTTTTTTTTTTTTTTTCCTAATTCCGAAAAGGATTAGCAATGTCATTCATTGCTAGAACTGAAGTGGGTTCAATGCCCTAGGACCAAATGCACTTTATAATGTGCTGTATTTCTTCTTATTGAAAATGTTAATTATCTTTTTATAGACAGATGGCACTGGAGTGTAGCAAATGTGTGGTGAACCTGCGCTCACAAACATTTGTGAGTTTAGTGTGTACAGGTTCCAATTAAGTTTAATTCTGTTTTAGGGTTACTAGAATGATAGTAGGGTAATTAATTTCATATATCTTGGGAATAGAAGAACTTGTTTTGGGACACTCAGTTAAAATATATACTTAAGTTGTATCATTATGATTAATCTTGATGATTTAAAATAGGGCTTTAAACCAAATATCTGTAAAATTAATCTCTCTAGTTTCCAATGATGACCAAGACCAAAATAAACTTCTGTAATGATGTTCAAATAATAAGAACATATTTTCAGCTCTGTGATGGAGATTATAAAAGAAGGCAAGAATAAGTCTTAAATGTTTTTGGTGCTCTGCTTTAGCCAGGGATATTCATGTTTTTGTTCTCTAGTATTTTTTATTGGAATTTATTGAAATATTTTTGATAATTAGGCACTTATGATGTAAAACAAGTGTGAGAGTTTCTGGAATGGAAATGTCTTTATATTGCTGAAGCAGATTAATTGTCCTTCTTTATGACTGCTGTAGGGAAATTACACTGAAATTCAGATCCAGAAGGGAATTTGATTCACTCTTTATGATCCCTGCATTTGCTGTTCTTTTTATATAATATTTTTTTCTTTATGGTCCTTAATGTGTCTATTTTTTTCCCTTTGAGTAATTTTCTTCATAAGCACTAGTAGTTTATATCTACTACGATCTTGTAATTGAATTTAGGTGAAGGTAATTTGAGTTATTGAAATAATGGTACAATATTTGGGTTGGAGCAAACTTGCAATATTACCCACTGTGACTTTTTCTTTGTGTAAGTATTCAATGATGAATTTCACTGCAATGATAAGTATTCTCCAAGCAAGTTGAGAGAAGGCTTTGACTATAGCATCTCATGTGTCTTAGCTGGTTTTAACTGAATTTTTGTTAAACTAGCTATTCTAATAAACAGGATGCCAAAGCAAGAGGAAGGAGTGTTCTATAATTACCTCATGATGAATACCCTGGTCACTGTTAGGCGCTAAATATCAGATGGGCCAGTTTTTTCCTGGATGCTATATAGTTTATGGGCTAGATGCAACTGAACAAGAGCCATATGTCTCTGTGTTAAAGAAGATAAGGATTATATTGGTTAGTTCAGCTGGGTTTCCCTTTCCATAGTCTTCTAATTTGTACGTATGCACAAGAAAGCAGAGACACCTCGTTGTTTACCTACCTTTCATGTCAGGAAGATGCCAGCCTCTTCAGCTGGCACAGCAGAGCCAGCAGAAAGGTGGTAGCTTCAGGTGGGAGCCCTACAATCATCCTGCCTGATCATTCAACTAGCAGTAGAAAGTTTAAGGGGGATGAGTAATAAATTGACCTCCTTGAAGCATTTTATTTTCTTTTGCTTTTTTCTGCTCTTCTTAGCCACAGTTTCTATGGTGTAATGCATTACCAAAGCAGAAGTCCTACATTGTTCATTTCATGCAGGTAGAAGGGATAACACCTCAATTTAAAACATTTACTGACACTTGCTGCTGTTCCTCATAAAACCCTTATATAAAAAACCAAACAAAAACAACAACAATAAAAAGGCAAAGAAGCCTTTCCCAAATCCTCTACTTGGCAAAAAACTTGAAGCAGTTTTTTTGCACAGGTCCACACTCCTTGCAGTGTCACCTTGACCCCTCATCTGCAAAGCTGCAGGCTTAGCCAGGAGAGAAGCTTGTGTATGGCACTCTGGAGATCAGAGAAAACTATGGATTTTTCTCTGTTAGGAAATCTTCCATTCTCTTCTCATCATAGTGTCTTGGAACTAAAAATAGTTGTTAGAATGAAAGACAAGTTTAATAAGTATTCTTGTAAGAAAAAAGCCATGTCTTGGGGAATATTTAAATGTTGGTAAATTCTTTCTTTGTGAAAGTGGCTATTCAGAGTTAGAACCAGAAGGACATGTCTGGGACCCCATAAAATCCCAAGCAAATTAGTGTAGTTGTATCCTACAATTTTTTTCTCAAAACCACACCCAGATGGGTTTAAATCCAAACACTGTGTAGGCTCAACACCTCTGAAGCTGGCTTCTGACCATAGGCTTTGGTCACTGACCTGCACAGCAGAAACATGAAGCAAGTCTCATGAAAAGAGTCTAAAAAAGACTATATATTAAATGATATCATACTTTTGACTCATGAAAGAAAAATTAATTTCTAAAAAATAATTTTTTTTTAAAAAGTGTTGAATGCCCACCCAGAACTTTTTCTTTTCCCACGTGACTTTTGATTCTCTAATAAGAAAAGTTATTTTTAAGATCAGCTGAAGACATCAACTTCTTTTAGAAATTTTATTTAAAATTAACTTTATTCAAGTTGCAAGATGTGCAGTGTCAGTGCTTGGATCAGAGGTGGAAAAACAAATCCTGTTTTTAAACTGGACACAACACTTTGATTATTCTGTCTTTGAAATGAAAAAAAACCATGCAGGCTCTTTGCTACCCTTTTCAGTTTCTTAATGTAAAAGAGAGAGATGGGTACCTGTACGAGATAGTAGTCCCTCTTTGCCATAAATCTAACATTTATTATCTGCTGATGGGTGCCTAGTTCAGCTTTCATGCTGTTGAATAAGAAAACAATAATACTGAATAACATTAAATAATGACAAGTAAATATGTTAGAGGTGATCACACTGAGCTTCTAATATACTTATAAAGTTTATGGGATGTTTGACTTGTCTTCTTCTGAGACAAAGAATCTGCTCAAATGTTTGTCAGTAGTGAACTGGAGTCAAAGACCTGTTAAAGGTTTTTCTTTTGATAAATTCCCTTAAGGTAGAGGGTTAAGCTTAGGATGCTCTGTGGCTCATAAGTGTTTTTCAGAATTGAGTTGACATGAGGTTAAATCCTGTTCAGACTGAAGTGGATGCAGTGCCATTAGTGACACTGAGGTCTTTTCTAATGCTGCTGAGACCAAATTAAACCCCCAATTTTCTGCATTATCAAGGCTGTTATTGAGAGTTGCTGGGAATTTTATTTGCTGAAATAAATTTAAAAATTTAATAGAGGAATGATGAGATTCTTCTGCCTGATCAGATTTTTTTTAAGGCTTTGCCTTGAAATACAGTATCCTGATGTGAGCACACTGCTTCACAAAATAATTAATTCTCTTATCTGTATTAAATCTATGGACCTGATTCTTGATTCTTATCCCAGAGGGTGCTATCTCCTTTTGTTAAGTGATCTGTGGGAAATCCAGCTTGAACAGAGACCTTGGGCAGACAAGGAGACTGAGAGGGCTCTGGGAGACTTAGCATCTCTGCTGACAAAGAGTTTTTACTCTTACCTTTAACTTTGTGAAAAAGACCTTTTTGGTCTTGGATTACTTTGCTTAACCCCACTAACTAGTCTCTGAGGCTGACACTGAAATTATTCTATCTGCTAATTTCACACATAAAGCACCCAGAAGTGATTATTTGCAGAAATAATCAAATTACATTGGAACAAATAAAACATAGTTGAAATAAAATTATATTGAAGCAATATGATTTCAGTCTGGATAATTGAAACCCTTTAGGTACTGTGATGAAACACTTTACAAAATCAGTTATAAATAAATACATTATAATGTTAATATACTATCAGTCAAAACCCAAATGAATCTTGAGTTTTGCTTAAAGTAGAATTTGCAAAGTTGATTCACTGCTGCATCACTAGACCACCTTTTAACACTGCTTTTTCCATAGCTGTTAATTTTCTATGCTACTCTTAGTTTATTCTTCCTCCAATCCATTTATTTAGTTTGGCATGGGGCCATACATTTCTAAGTCTTCCATGATGCTTCTGTACTTGACTGCATTTCCCAGCTGGAACCTTTTGCTCAGCCTCTTGCTGCAGAGCGGAGTGCCCAGTGTCACCCTTTGAGCTGCTAAGGGCTCTGGGCTAGCTTGCTTTGGCAGCTGTTAGTCTGCTGCTTGTATGTCCCTTTTGCTCTGCTTTGCAGAACCCCTGTAGCAGTGGGGGTACTGAGCCATCCCGAAGTCTCTGAGCTGCTGTAATCCTGCTTGGAATAACTGAGGAAGTGTACTGCTGACTTACTGCAAATAGAAAGTGGAGCCAGCACAAAATGGGATTGCAGTAAATGTAGCAGCAAGTGTACATCAGTGTCTCACAGAGCAGCACTTACACTTCCCTTTGCAGATGCTGGTTGTTTAAGATCAGACAGAAAAGGCACAAGTTTTCCCTGTAGTCTCCAATTTACTCAGATGTCTCAGAGAAGCAGCAGCAAATTGCAGGATTTAGTGTCATGGGCTGTTCTGGGTCAGGCTGGCTCCAACCTTGGACATGTAAGCATATCAGCCATCATGTGTCCATGCCCCATCCCTGGAAGTGTCCAATGCCAAGATGCATGGGGCCCTGAGCAGCCTGGTCTAGTGGAAGGTGTCTCTGCCCATGGCAAAACGGTTGAAACTGGATATTCTTGAATGTCCCTTCCTTAAGTCATGTAACCCTTTAACTCAAACTATTCTATTCTTATGAAATGGTTCTTCCATGCTCCAGTTCCTGAGCGTGCTGGGCTCCTCTGCAGGGTGAGCAGCCACGCTAAGGCTGCTGCTGTCCCCAGTGTCCCTGCTCCTCACTCGTTAAGGGAGGGTCTCTGTGCTGCAGTCTTCGATTGTAGGAAATGCTCCATCAGTCCCTGGAGGGAGACCATCCACTCAGGGCAGACCACCAGGCACAGTGGTGTGGGGTCTGGAAACAGCGCTAAGGATGTCCTTCCTTGAGAATAGCTGCTGCCTTAAGTTGGGCCCTTTCCAACGTGCTTGGCTTATGATGGAGTACTGATGGGAAGAGTTCCTCTCTCCTTTTGAGCAGAGTTCATGGGCTGCAGGTGGGCTCCTTGGCATTGCCTTCAGTTACTGCTTGGGTTCTTCTTCTTTTTTTTCTCCTTTTAAATTTTTTTTGGCAAATTGTAGTAGGTTCAATCTAGCCTGCCATTTCAAGCAGTTCTGATTACCAGGTCCAGGGTTTTAAATCCTGTTGCACTGAAATCAGCTATTTCCTCATTGCCATCCCCATCTATGACACCTGTTTTACTCTGAGTGCATATGTTACCCCATGTGTTGCACCAGAACTTCAGTTTTTAGTGTTTGGCTGTTCTTTGGGCTATGTAGAAGTAATATCTTTGTGATAAGCATAACCAGGCTGATTTATTTATGTCACGTTGCTGCAGTTGATGCAGATTCAAGCATGTGTAACAATTGCTTACACTCTCTGCCATAACAGAATTACTCAATTAAACAAAAGCTGATTAAGTTGTAGCCCTTGACAGAGAGAAACAGAGCAATTCTCAGTACTCTTCTTGATAGAATGATGCTTGCTAATGCTTCTACATTTTAAGACAGTAAAACTATGCATTACTTACTATTTCGAAGTCATGCAAACTGCACACTCCCTAGGCTGATCAAACACAGATTTTTCAAGAGAAGGCTCCATACTGGAAGTCTCCAAGGATATTGCTTCCATTTACTATGTGTTATACTATGTGGTTGGAAGGAAAACAAAAGAAATTAAGCAATCCAGCATCATAGTATGGAATGTTTATCATCATGTGTTTTAAAGGGATATATTACTCACTTTCAATCTCCTGCTAACAAAAAACTTCTTCATCCCCCACATTGCCACGTATATTCTGTTTTTATGTTAAAAAAAGAAATGTCTTGTGAACATCTAAAGATATTTAGGGAGGAATCTGTATTTTCCCTGCACTGTGTAAGCATTCCAACTGCTCATAGGAAACCACAACTCATTTTAAAATAATTTGAATAACTTATGCTTTAATTTCCTAATGTTTTGACATCTTGAATGTACAAAAGTATCTTGGAATATATGAACTGATGGTGTGAAAATTTAATTTCTAAAAAGAAACTGAATTTTAGGATGGCAATTCTAAATAAAGGATCTGTTGTTGATCCAAACCTGATTCTTGTCTCCCACCATTTCTTCAGGCTGGGATTAAACAAAACACTTGTGTTCACTTTATCAATTTTGCTGAAACACATACGTCTATTATTTTTAAAGTGGCAGAGTTACCTGAGTATATCTGCCTAAACTTCAAGTGAGATTTATCTAGAGCTCTAAACTAAGCCAAGACATTCTACATAACATTTTGTGAGGTACTTAGCTGCTGGCAGGTGTTAAACCATGACAGATACCTAAACTCTTCGCCAGAAAACGTTGTTGAGAAATCTGTTGCCTATATCAGAATTCAACCTTTTGGTGAATCATTGGGCAGCCTAAAATGTTTATTTGAGTAGGACTGCATTTTAATTTGCCTATTATGGAAGGTGTCATAAGTGAAACCAGAGGCAGTCATAGGTGGAAGCAGCCAAGCACTACTTGCCGGTCCTGCTAGAACTGCAACATTTTGTGGTTCCTCTTGTTGCCCACATTTAACTACACAAAACTGCAAGGACAAGTACAATAGAAGCTCAGTGACTTGCTTCTTTGCTTGCCATCTTCAACAGTGCCTTCTTGGTGGCACCAAAGATGATACAACCTGCATTTTTGTTGCCTCCTTTTGCTCTTTAAGTAACTCCTGGGGCTCATTAGGAGCCGTGCTGGCAGCTGACATACAAACAGGTGAGGGCTAAAAGCTGCTGACCTTCCATAACTCGCCATGTCACTCTTTTCTCCCTTCCCAGCCTGTCAGTAGCAAGCATGTACCAGACAAATGCCCACCGAGATGTGGCACTGCTGCAGCATTAGAAGCTCACTGATCCCAGAACTATGCTACAGCTTCTCTTCAGGTTTTCCTCTCTGTGTGCCAGAGGGGAGGCAATATATCCCTGCAGAGAACATTGCTAGGAAGGTATCCTCAGCTTTCCTGTGCATATTGGACCCAAGAAGTACCCTAAAGAGTGCATGCGCTTCATTGAGGTGAAAGCACCAACTCTGGTTTAATGATCTGAAAGAAACAACTTCCTTCCACAGCTTGCTTGTGGTGAGAAATGATGAGAGATGCAGCCTCAGCACTCGTCCTAGTTTCAGTGCTGCTTCTCCAGATGCTGTACACATTGCAAAGACAGACACAAGGACAGGAACTGTTCTGTTTGCATTTTCAAGCCTCAAGGTAGCCTGTAGTGTGAATTATGTTAGCAGTGCCAACACACAGTTTTAAGTTTCCAGAACCCAAAGAACTGCTACTATCATCATCTTATGCTGTGTTACCACAATAAAGCAATAAGCAGTGCCAGACTTTACATGTTCCCATTTTAAGTATCTCAATTGAAATAGAATGTTATCAGCTCTCTAGTGTCACTTGTGTCCTTAAATATACTGCAAGGAGGTCTTGCTGAGTTATTTTGTAATATTGGGTGTGATGAGTCTGAAAGAGTGAACTAAATTAGCACTTGAGCTCCTCACATGCAGAAAGAGGCTCTTTTAAAGCTGAAGGATGGATCTCCTGTTGGAGGACAAGTGTTCAAGGCCCTGTTCCACAGCAGGCTACTTGCATAATTTGGAAACATCACTCAGAGGCAGATACTTGCAAGCTGTTATCATTGCATACTAGTGCTATACTGTCCTCCATTTAAAGAAAATAAATACCTGATCTTTGCACACTTTGTCTGTGGCTGGATCTCTGCCTTGTTTTCACAGAGGAACATAGTTGTGGTCTGTACCCAAGGCATGATAGTGAGAAGTACATTAAAAGGTCACCTGATACTAATTTAATGGGGACTGTATAAGCATTTTAAATAGTAGCTTCTATTAGGCTCTGAGACCAAACTGCATTTCTTTAAAATGAGTTTTGACTGTAAAGTCAGTGAATTAAAAACCTGCTATACTCCTCAGAGAGACCTAAAGTATACTCCAGGAATGAGAGAGGAAGGCTAGTCTATGGTGTTGCAGAAGTATCATATTCTCACATTAGGGATTTATCCTTATGGAGCTGACTCTGGTGACTTTTATGTGCCTTTGCAGGCAGTTTTGTGTGAGACCCTGCCACAGGTTTCTGTGTTACTCCAAGGTGTAAAAGGAGCTGCATTGCACCCTGTACAAACCATCTTTCTGCAAAGTCTTTAGCAGCTCCAAGTCTTGCCAGAACTCTGATAGTCATGTTCTGAAGTCCTGCTCCTTCAGATCTGGCTGATTTAACTTTTGGCAACAAAGTGGGAGCTGCATGGAATCGTCTCAGCCTGCTCTCAAGCAGGTCAGGCAGGATCATGTCAAATCTTATGAGTAATGAACAAAATGCAGTCTGAGGCTGTGTGATGGCATTAAATCATCTGGTGTGATGGTGAACCTTGAATTCTGAATGTTCCCTTTTTACTTACCATTTTTTACCTCAGCTATGAAGCTTAGTATGGAAAAAGCTGCTTGTCTAAAACCAAACCATCTCTACCCATTTCTACCTCCCAGTCTGAGAGTATCAGCTATGTGTCCTCAGTAGAACCAAACTTGTCATATACTCAGGTAACTCTGCTACCATAAAAATAGTAAAATTGTGTTCCAGGAAAACTGATAAATAAAGTGAACACAAGTGTTTTATTTAATCCCAACCTGGAGAAATGGTGGGAGGCAAGAAAGGAAAAACGAAAAGTTAATACTCAGAAATCTTATACTGAAACTTCTTTGTGCTGAGGAAGGTGAAGGAAACCTCACAGACTGAGTTATTAACAGTGATTTTTGACATTTTTTCAGTTGGCATCTCTTTTTATACTCTCCCTAAATAAGTTTTCTGTCTCATTGCAATGTAATTTAAAAAGAATAACAATGGATAAAACCCCATTTAAAAGCAGTATTTTTTCTTCACTACCTCTGCCTAACTAAAGTGTAGATAAAAGACTAACTAGTGGAAAAACACATGCCATTTTCCTTTATTTCCTGAATTTTCCTGAAATCCAGTCAGATCCTTTCTAGCAGCATAGTTCCCCCTTCCAAACTTCAATGCCATTTTACCTGATTGTGAGTGCCTTTGTCAGATCTCCAGGGCTACCCTCTGTCTCTATGTTTAGAGTGAAAGCTAAATGGTAGAAGATAATTTCTAGTGCTCTCACTTCAACTTTTCTGTTTTGGAGCTTCTAGAAACGGTAAATAGAAATTCTGGCTTCTAAACGGAAATAATGGTATACTCTTCCATGACAGACTTTTTTCCTGTGGCTGTGACAACTTACTTGTGCTCTCAGATTGTGCCTGCATATGCTGTGCATCTTGTTCGCTGTTCGTAAGCCCAAACTTAAAAGCAGTAAGTAAGTGATCTGGCTAAAGCATTACGTTATTGCAACTGACAGTCTTGGAGAGGTGATAGAGAAGCTTTCTTTTCTCCTAGAATTAAAAAATGCCACCCCAAATCTATACTTTTATTCACTACTAAGATTTTACTAGTCAACACTAGCAGTGAGCCTTGTATTTTGTGTGGGTTTTGAAAGAAAAACTGTTAAGCATTATCAAAGGCTATTTTTCCAGCTGAAATCCAATAAGATTTATCATTCTGTCCCCTCCTTTACTTGTAATAAAAACTGTTGTTTAATTGAAGTCATATTGCTACTTCTGAGTAAACTGTTTTGGCTGTTATGAAAATTGCAACAATCCATAACATCTGCATTTCAGACTGCAGACCTAAAACTATGTCAACAGTTACCTAATTTGAGGTGCATTATTGCTCACTGTTGGGCAGCATCAGTCCTTGAAAAGGCTCTTAAAAATGTATCTGGACAATACAGATTCATAAAGCTGGGCTATAGTCTCTTGCAGTAGATCAGCTGATATGTCAACAGTTGGGGAATTTAGTAAATCAGTCCAGCCAAGCAAGCCAGGTTAATGCAAGGATTTTAAATACTTTGCTAGCCAGTGAAAACTGAGCCAGATCTGGGTTACAGTGTGATCACGTCAGCAGCTTCTCCAGAGTCCTGAGGATTTTGTAGCAAACAGCAGCACGACTGAAGTACAATTAGGGCATTTGCCTGTCCTCAGACTGGTCCAAACAGCATCTACATTCATAATGAACAGACATAGCCTCCCTCCTAGGTATGGGGGTACTCTGAGGGTTCAGGCAGACATTAACTTTCCTCTGGAAATTTTATATAAATATAGCACTTCTATGCTAAAAACTCAAATCAAACAAAGAACACATTTCTAAACCAAAATCTGAATATTCCATAGCAAAAATGTAGGGCCAAGTATGCCATCTGAACATATATTCAGGGATATCATATCTCAAATACAGGGACTAATCATTCTTTCATAATAAACATTAAAATTTTTTCTAAATTAGTTAATTTGAGTTTATTAAATACTTCTTAATAAATGTGTGACAGCCCATCTCTTCCTTCAACATGCAGGCAGATGTATACTGGCAAGTAGAAGCAGTTCCTGGTGCTTGTCAAGGACTGTGGAGGAAGCACTAGGTGGCAGGAAATCAGAGAGGAAGGCTAGAAGGAAGAGATTGGATTAGAGGAAAATGCACAAGCATCCTTTGACAGGATGTGCAAATGATGGCCAAGAGGCAGCCTGGCAGTCCTGAGAAGCAGCCAGGGCCAACTCAGAGGCACTCAAGAGCCAGTCAAAGCACAAACCCCATCACCCCCACCACCTGTGGGTACCACCAGGAAAGGCTCAGCTCTTTCCCAGCTGCAGATGGTGCACAGGGCTTGAATCTCTCAGTCACTGTCCAACATGAGGATGTCGGACTAACTTGCCCAGCTTGAATTCTAAACAAAGGTTTCTGACTCCAGCTCCATCCCTGCACAAATTGCTCAACAAATAGTTTTAAGTAAGAAATCTGCAAAAATAATGACTTGCAAAGACAGAGAGGAAGCTTTCTCTGCTTAGTAATTTATATGCTAGAAAATCACTTCTTGCTGTTGTTATTAAAAAATCCAGCTCAACTGATGAAAGTTCATGTTTCACATCTTTTTTGGCAACACAGGGACAAGCTATAATTTTACTTATTAAACACAAACTGGTATAATTTTGTCATTCAAAAGACTTTACAGTAAATTAATCATCAGAATAATTACTGGTCTGCTTTGATTTAAATCAGTCTAAGGAGTAACCAAAGCTTTTTAAAGTTGGTTGTTTTTTTTTTTTCTCCCAAAGCACACTTCAGAAGACAAGAAATATTTACTAAGAATATTTTAAAAAGCATTAAACATTTAAATGTTTAAAAACATTTAAAAATGCTTCCCCCACTCAGAATAAAACAAACTCCTGTCACATTTTCATGAGGATTCCATGCCACGGTAGGTAGCACACAACTTGCCTTTTCCCTTCGCCTCCATGGAAGGCTTTAGTGTGGAAAATACCAAACAGGATGTCTTCAGCTCTGTCAATAACTAGAGTGTGCATCAGTACCAGGTAACTCTGCTCACATGTATCTCACAAATCTTGCTGGAAGTCACAGGTGAAGGACCAGAAGCACATGCCCATGGAGAACTGAAAGGAGAGATCCGTGCAAATGCCAGCACCAGCTGAGCCACCTGCTCACCACTTCCTGTGGTGTCTAATCCCACCCCATGCCAATCCAGGCCGTTTTACAATGGATTTTTGCCAGCTATGTACTAGCAGTTGAACAGCAAAAAATGCCACAGCGAGGTTCCTACTGTCAGTGCACTGGCTGCCACAGACAAGAGGAAAGATATTGCCACCTGGATGTCTCTCTTGCTCAAGAGAACAAGCACAAGCACCTTCTGCTTCTACAGTTTCAAGACTCTTACATGGCAAATTATTCTTTTAGTTTTCTTTTTTTCTTTTCTTTTAAATTACCTTATTTATTACAGAATTTTGCAGGCTTGCTAAATGCAATCGTATTTAGTGATAGTTATAGTCCATGTTGCAATGTACTCTAATGTAAGTAAATATGTAGCTAAACATGGAACCACAAGTAAAATTTTAATTGCAACAGAAAGATTTCTGTCTGCCTACACATTGTGTTTGTTTAATGTCGACTTCTCTTCCCATAGTAGAGAAATGCCACATCCATATTTAAAATCAGAAGTATTGACAGAATCTACTGAGTGCATAAAGCTGTTCTGACAAAACACAAGTGCCTGCCATGCTGCAGCTACGAAAATGAAACAGCTCGTCAATTTACCAAAACTCTGCCTACAGACAGGATATTCTCCAGGCTTTAGGAAATCTGATGCTTTTCTCATGCAGGAAGAAATCCTCATCATGCTGAACTCAGAAAGAAACTGCTGCTGACTTGAGCACAGCCAAACGTTACGAGACTGACAGGGTTATCATTACGCTTTAAAATTAAGCTTATGCACATACGTTCACTAATAGGAACTGCAACAGCAAAAACATAATGCAAGAGTTATAAGGGAACTGAAAAATCCAGAAAGGAGATGATGCAGTTCAAGATGAATCTCACAAAAAACCTAATCTGAATAGGAGATCAAATGTTTAAAAATGTTTTCCCCTTACCATGTCAAAATCTCACATTTCTTAGGCTGTCTGTCACAGACTACTGTCAGAAATGGAGACAGAATCTGCTGGCAGAATTAAAGTGTAGTTTCTCAAGGACTGAGCCAGTATTTATTTTGAAATTACACATAAATTATTAATTACCTCCTTAAAAGTATAAGCAAGCCTTTGGCTTCATAGCATTTCTATAATCTTTCACAGTATCAAATGAAACAGTTTGTGATCTGTAATTACTTACCAAATAAAGAAATTTTTTGTAAGTTTTGTTTGTAAATATTTTATTAAAAAACATCTTTTAATGCTATTAGTCAATACATGTGTAATAATACTTTGATAAAGTATCATGTGGTAATATTTATTTTGGATTCAGGAATGTAATGGTTTTAACTAAATCATCAGAGCTCTGTTCTGCTCCAGTCTCTTCTAAACTGTCATTTTTTTCCAGAATTTAAACAAACTCATTCTTTGTCAAGGTACGTCATCCTTAAGGCCTTGCAAACGTTTTAGTAATTGAACCAAAACAAAGAGAGAGCTCGGCTTTCTTTCTGAAGACCACGTTGCTTTTGAGCATCAAAAGGTGCCTGCAGCTTTCAAGCAGTTAGTGGCAAATCAGCAAGAAAGAAATCAGAGGAGAAGAAGGGGCACTTAGAAATCAAAACAGTAAAGTGCACAGCTATACCATCCAAAATTGTATTATCTGATCCAAAGAACTTTCTGGACTGTGGATATTTAATACAATTTGGCTTGCATGAAACATACAATCACTATTAGACAGAAAGGATTTTCTTTTTTCTTCCTGAAGTCATCTACAGGATCTATGGAATTCAATTTTCAAGGGTAACATAGTGCAGCTCTTTGGATATTGATTGGTTTCCTAAGTCCACAAGAGATGAAGAAGCGGGGAAGGTGTGGACAGATGCAAGGTGTCCTCTTGCCATCTCTGTTTTATTTAGATGCCTGTACTCTCCAATTCCCCATCCTCCAGCCCTAATGCAGCATGTGACCTAGAAATCATAAAGAGTTTCTCTTTATTTGTGTACTGTCTTTGAGTTTGCTGGGATTGCTCCCCTGTTTGTTCTCTGCTGGTAGCCTTGAGGGGGTCTGTCTGCTCAACTGGTTCCTCCTCACAGTCCTGAATTTTACTGGCTG
This sequence comes from Toxostoma redivivum, assembly GCA_013397375.1. Taxonomy (NCBI): domain Eukaryota; kingdom Metazoa; phylum Chordata; class Aves; order Passeriformes; family Mimidae; genus Toxostoma; species Toxostoma redivivum. The sequence continues at coordinate 1,207,632 of VXBI01004268.1, forward strand.
CGGTGTTGGCAACTGACTCCAAGGAGGTGCCTGCCTCCTCCAAGTGGCTGTAGCCCTTATTGCTGCTGGAAGGCTCAGACTGGGAGCTCTGGGAGTCCGTCCTGGTGATGGCAGGAGGAGCTGAAGGGGGTGATCCCCTCAGATCTAGAGATTTGGAGTAGCTAGGAGATGCCTTTACCAAGAGGCTAGATTCCAGGACCCTCCTGACAGCTGGTGACCGAGGTGATTCAGGGGAAAGGGGCGGCCTGGCATCAGGCAAGCAGCTGGTGCTCTGCCGCCTGAGGACCAGCTTGTGCCTCCTTGTCCCACAGCCTCCTTTGATGTGGCTGCTGCTGAGGTCGGTTAGGCTCAGTTCAAACTCCCCCCGTGGGATCTCCTGGGCTCTCTGCTCACCAGGTGGTCTCTGCCAGCCTCCGCCTCCACTGCTGGGCCCCAAGGGCAGGAGGGTGAAGGTGCTCAGTGAAGAGCCGACGATGGAGCTGGCCGTGCTGCACCGCTCACAGCTCCCTGGTGGGCTGCACGGTGGGCTGGTGGCAGGGCGGCCAGTGAGGGCAGCACGCTCCCGGCAGATACTGTACACAGCCTCAGCCAGGCTGGGTGGCTGTGGTGGGCTGCAGAAGGAGGAACGCTGCGGTGAGGACACCAGATCTGGTGGGGAAAGGGAGACACCCAGTCCTGGTGGCCAGGAGCTCCTGGCCAGCATGGCTGCAGCACCCAGGCCTTCCGCACCAGGCTTTAGCTCCAGGCCCCGGGAGTGCATGTAGTTGACAAAGCCGTTGAGAGGGGCTGAGGCCGGGGTGCCTCCATCCTTGGCCCGCAGGCTGTGGGCATCAATGACGGTGGAGTAGAGGTCACGCAGGTTGATGATCTTGGTCTTCTTGTCACGGTTTTCATGCAACACCGCGTTGGCGCAGATGAAGAGGAAGATGCCGATACCCATGATCAGAGGGCCCAGCACCTTCAGCTTGTCTGAATGCAAGTAGCTGGAGAAAAGACGGAACAGGAAACCCACTGAGGCCTGGGGGGAGGAGGAAGTAGGGGCAGACCCAGCGGTGGCAGCAGTGGCAGAGGTGTTGGCTCCAGGGGGTGACTCCAGGCGGGTCCCTGCTCGCACCCTTTGCTGGCTCTGGGAGCGGTTCGTGTGGGTGCCACCTTGTGGTGCTGGGTGCCGGCCCTTGGCAAAGCTGCTTTCTCTGTACACCTGGCTGGGCTTTGGCCAGTAGCCCACCACGGCCAAGGCAATGCCCACCAGCAGTACCAGGATGCCACAGAGGGCAATGAACCCCGAGAGGGAGCACAGCTTGAGCTTGCCTTTCACCACCACCACGTCATTCTTGCGCTTCTTTTTGGCCTTGCGTTTGCGTTTGGGGAGTTGGTTCTGGGGTTTCAAGGGGTCCTGTTTCCTGGCCGAGATCCTCAGGAGGCCTCCAGTGGCAATCATGGCTGGCTACCAGTGCACTGCCCCCCACGGCCACTCCAGCTCCTACAGAGAAAGGGAGAAGAGAAGATGAGAACCAAGGACAGACCTGCAGCACAAGAGATGTCTCTACTTGCTCTTCCTCCTTTAAAGTCCTGGTAATTAAAACCCTGAACAAAACAGGATGAAGGTTGACACCAACAGGCAGATCTCCCTTGCCCACGCAGCTCCTGTGTGTGAGAAAGAAACAAGCAGATCAACAGCATCAGAGCAGCCACGTGTCCCATTACACTCTTGCCAAACAGCTAGTTAATTACTTTATACTCCAGGTAAATTACAGACCTAGTAGTATCCACTGAGTAAACAAGAAAAAAAGATCTTGCTCATTTCAGAAGGAGTTTGTAAAACACCAGAGCTCAGAGGACACCAAGCCCCACTCCCTATTATGTTCTGGGGTTACAGTGCACACTGACTGTGGTTAGTAATGTCATTCAGGTTTTGATGAGATGGGCAAAATAAAAGCAGGAAGACAGTATAGATATGATCTATAGACATCATTTGTTTCATTACACTACTTACACATTACTGGAGGGAGGATTTAGCATATTACTTGTTTTGCTTAAATGAGTGGGAAAAGAATTACTGTGAAATGCACAAAGGAAACATTTAAACACTGGAAAGTGGAGCCGTGTGAAAGTTTTTTCCCAGTCATTTGCACTTGATCTGCAATATTGGAAATTCATCTCTTGTGGTTCAGAGGCATCCCTAGTTTGGAAACGTGTGATGTTCCAGGTAACTGTTATGTAACACTGACAAACTCAACCCCCTTCCCCCCACCCTCAGAAAGGGGAGATGGCCGGCAGGTAAGAGATGGAAAGTCAAATCCTATTAAAGGAGAAGTGAAACCTCATGAGTCACCCGGGGAAACCCTAACGAGTGCTTGCAGGGAAACTGGTAGAGGACTTAACACTGAACATTTGTGGCTTTTGTTTTACTGGACCATCAGAAGTCATCTCTCTGTTCTCGTGATCTGAGCTAAACAACACAGTGGGTAGGAGCATTTCTGCACTGTGCAATTCTTTTTGGAACCTATTTCTTCATGCTACCGAGAAGCAGGATCCCCTCCCCCTTTTCTCTCTCTGAGCATCCTATTATTTTTTTCTTTGACGGGGCAAAAGATGACATCACTGAATATAATACGACTCACAAAGTTCAATTAATTGCACTGAAAGGCGATTAAGTAAGCACCAAAAAAAAAAACCTCCCTTGCTCCTCTTTCACTGTTCAGCCTTTAAATCTCATCTCTTTTTTCTTCTAATGCCAGAATTACCACATATGCAGTAATATTGGGTCCCATTTACTCTGTTTATATTTTCCCCAGAAAAAAAAAAAAGGGTGTTGTCAGCAAGGACGTTGTTAAATTACTCTCCGAGGTACTGCACGCTCAAAACAAAGAGCAGAGATTTCTCTTTCCTATCGCTGAACTATTTACTAAAAATAGGGGGGGAAAAAAGGGCATTTTGTTGATGCAAAAGTGTAATTATCGGGGCATGTGTTGCTGTAATTGCTGATTCTTTGATCTCGTTTTCTGCTGCCCCACTAGCCAGCTGCCCGTCTCCTCTCCACGGCGATAACAGATGGTCATCAGCTCCGAGGAACGCTCCCAGTCCGGCATCGCCTGGCACTTAGTTTCGGCGATGGCGAGAGCAGCGCTCGGCAGGCGAAGAAGGGCACGGCCATCGCCAGCGGCCGCAGTGCCATGGAACCACCCGGACAGAGCGGCGGGGACTGGAGCCACATCCCGCACGGACGGACTGCGACCCCCCATCCACCCCGGCAGCCGGACCCGCACGCACCACGACCTCGCCCGGCAAAGCCCAAACACCGCTGTAACACTAGGAACAAGACCCGACTAAACTCCTTCCCC
>VXBI01004268.1:1211073-1224002 GCA_013397375.1 Toxostoma redivivum
CGCCCCCGCCACCTGCGCACCTGCGCCCGCCGCCGCCGCCTCGCCCCGCACCCCGGCGGCCCCGCCCGCTCAGGCCCCGCCCCGACCGCCGCGACAGCCCCCGGGCTCCTTTCCACCGCTGCCGTCCTGGCAGTCTCGTCTCCAGCCGCCTCACCTTTGGGGTTTTCCCCCCACCCAAGTTTGCCGGAATGCTTCGGGAGAAAGTCAAGAAGCAGGTGAAGAGATGAAGCAAGAGGTTGAAGAAGAAAGTGTCAGCTGAGATCCATGGTGTCACCCAGAATCTCTCAGTTTCAGCAGAGAATGGGAGACAATGTTCTCTGTTGAGCTACTTTCTGAAAAGTGATTGAATTGAAGCTATCACCTTAGTGAGACATAACCTAACCTGTCCCTTCACACTGCTGCACTTATTCTTGGGAGGAGATTGCTGCTGATTGCTTTAATGAAGTCTTAGCAGAGGTTCGCCATGATCTAGAAAAGCAAATCTCAAGCATGTTTTTCAGTAAATATGGAAAACTCATCCTGTGGCTTGGAGTTGCTCCTGAATGTGCATAGGAGGGTTTACAGGGGTGGATAGACTGAAAACCTGGGGTTTTGTACAGTCGCCTTAGAGTTCTCTTGAAGCTGAAGTTTTACCTAGCCTGAGTGAAACCAGCTTTCTTCTACCTCTATGTCACCTCTTGTGTGGAAGACTGAGGGTAAAACAGCCTGGCAGAAAACAAAGGGCAATATTGAAAATATTTGTCAAACGATGTTTTTGAAAATAAGGGTTCCAACACAGATTGGGAAAATTTTCAGAGAGGTTTTGCATATTCAATTAAATTGTATGTATTCCAGCCTCAACAATTCTGCAATTCTATGTTCACCCAGACCATGCTATTTTGCATCTTTCACTCCAACCATCAGTGCTTGGTTTGAGACCAAACAAATCCTTAAGCTGCACATATGCATTTTAATGTCATTTGCAGTTTGTCTCAGCAAAATCATTTGGGACACATTTTTTAGTACATATATAACTTTTGGTTATGCAACAGGCTTGAAATTTAAGATTTATTATTTAAGAACTTCTTTTAAATATGTGCTTTGAACCCAAGTCTTCTGACATTCAGTAATTTGCTTTGTGTTCAGCCTAGGCTATCAGAGGAAACCAAACATATCACATCTGTTTCCACTGGAGACCTGTATCACATCAATAATGCAGAATCACCAGACTCTCCCTGAAAGACTCCTGTGTAAGAGAGAAAGGAAGAACAAGACTGATTTTTTAAAGGGCAAAGAACTCTTTTCCCTATCTGAGTCATATTTTCTATTTCTGTCAAACTAAACCATTTTATTTAGCTATCTTCTTTATACAACAGCCCTTTTTTGCCATATTTTCATTCCTAAAGTTTTGAGTGATTGGGCTATCATCACATTCACAGTTTTCAAATAACTCTTAGCAAAATGTGTTGTAGGTGAGGCCAAATCCTGGAAAACAAGAAACATGTTCTTGGATGAAAAGCTTCTGAAGGTGTTGTGCCATGGCAGCTATCAGTGTAATCTTAATTTGCTCTATGTGTTAAGAACCAGTTGTACAATGGCAGGCTGAATCCCTCGCAGCAAACTACTTTGCCAAGTTATGTATCCCTATCTATCCTACAGATTCTTCTTGTTGAAAAAAAAAAAAAAGTTTTGGGGGCTTTAATGAAGCATTTATTTTATTTTTAGCTGATATGGATTTTTATGTTCCCAGAAGTGGAGTGGTTGCAAAAGGCAGCTTCCCTAATGATCTGGTTTACTGGTTGCCTGAGTGAATTTGTAACTCTGTGTTTGCATTGACTACTAAGTACTGCTGGCAGGCTCTGCTCCTGCCTATTTGTATAACTTTCTATATGATGTACACTTATCATTAAACTGTGGTGAATGTGAATAATTATTAGGAATTGCAAAGAGTGTATTTGAGCTTGGGTTTTTTTCTCCTTTCTCCCTTCTCCCTTCTCATTTCTCATTTTTCTTTCCTCCATTCTCCTTCTACCTTTCTCGTCTTCTTTTCTATTTTCCTTTTCCTTTTCCTTTTCCTTTTCTTTTTCCCTGCTTCCTCTCCTCTCCTCTCCTCTCCTCTCCTCAACAATCTAAAATTTCAAAGCATACACTTGATTTGGTAGGTTGTTTGTGCATATGATGATAACCTTTATCTGGTCCTTGTCAGGGCATACTTCAGTACATCAGTACTGCCATCAGTTTTAGTATATCCACTTGAATATATTCCATCCCAGGCTGGCTGGGTACGCAGGAGATGTGTAGCCAAGTTAATATATCTCAGCCCTCAGCAGGCTCAAGGTCCAAAAGCAATTCAAAAGACAACCTACAGTACTTGGTGTACTTCTCTGAAATATTGTAACATCTCTGGGTTCCAGACACAGACCTGCAGTTCCCAGTTTAGTGGTCCAACAAAACAAAATCAGAGAGAAGGCTCTTACTTGTTATAAGTGCAATCTGAACACCAGATAAAAAAGATAAATATGAAAAGGGCCCTTAGCGTAGTATTAAAAGTATGAGAGACATTTTGCATAGGTTTCAGGTTTTCCCCAGTAACTTTCCTTTACAATTTCCTAGGCACAGAGTAACAGAAGTACAGAATGGTCATGGCTATCTTAACTTCCACCCTACTAGCAGAATGAGTTCCAGTCATAACAGTGGCTCTAGCCTGAAAGTCCATTTTTAAACTACAAATAATAGCTTGCTTAGCTATTTTTAATTAGCTAATTTATTGCATTAATAAAAACAAGAGCTGCTATGCATTTTCTACATATGCTTCACAGTATATTATGCTAAATGCCAAGGTTTCCTGAGTCTTTATTGCTGGAATTCATAGCTTCATCTTATTCAATAGCTGGGAAAGTTGTAAGAGCATCACTCCAAGTCTGGCCACTGTTCTCAGAGGGGTGAGTGGTCTGGTTTTTTTTTTCTAATCTTAGCCTCATATACTTTGTTTGTTTGCTTGTTTCCCATGGCAGTAGAAATTCTGATATGATTAATGGTGGAGACTCTGGTATAATTAATGATGATTTGATAACAAATGCAGAGGAAAAGAGCAGCATTGAGAATGAACCATGAAAAATCATCCTCACTGAGAAAACATATGTTTTAATTCCTTACAAACCTACATCAAACACAGTGAAACTGCATTGTGTACTAGATTCATCCAGCTTATTTGACATGTGGTAAAATCAGAGGCAACTTTGCTTTTCATTGTGTAGCAAGTCTGGGTTTAGATAATCTGCTGAGAGGGAATGGCAATTTGCATGTCTTCTTCTTTCAGAATTAATTACAGCAGACATACACATTTCTGGGAATGTTTGCCTGGGTAAAGTAATACACAGCCATAAATTCTGGTGATTGAAAGGTAAGGGGCATGAATGTTTCCAGATGGACAAGCTTTTTCACAAAAAAAGAAAAAAAATAATTAAAGGAATTACTAGTTTGTCATACTCAAATTCTTATTGTCATTCTCCATTAAAAGTTTTTTTTATTATTTTTTGAGGCATGAATTCCACTAACCATTTTATAAATATATGTATTTTAATTGACATCTGGTGAAAGACTTGAAACTAGAGGAGACAGCATGTGAATCGCTCCCGGGTCAGTTGTGACATATTGCAGGAAGCCTGTGATGGTCACACCTGGAGGTTATGAGCCATGCTCAGGGGCAGATGTCAGTCACTTTCTTTTAGATGTTCTGTGCTTGACTTCTCAGCTGGTTTAAAAAGAAGCAGGAGCTATTCAGCCATGTTATTTGCCTTCACTTTTGATTTGTTGATTCAAGACAACTGCAAGTAACTGCAAAAAATTGTGTATGCTATTTGAGGACAAAACCACATAAAAGATAATCAGGAAAATCTCCCAAACTTCTTGCCTGGAAGGGAAGAGCAGTGCAGTATTTCCCCAAAATAATTGAAATTACTTCTTTTTAAAATATATTTTTTCAGATCATTCTCCTTCTGCTTCTCTTGGTGCTGTATGATATAAGCTCTTTCAGAGGGAGACCATCTCAAAGCTTCTTGACCCTAGCTCCAATGAGATATGTATGTAAAATTGTTTCATACTTAGAATCTTCTTATTTTTTGAACTTTTTTTGTTTTTAATCGAAAATCCAAGCAAATTATGGGAATGTGCATTTTGTAAAGTTCATAAAATAGCTTATTTTATCTTCTAGCCTTCAAATCAGTATCTGGAGTCATTGGAAGAGCACTAGCCAATGAGAAATAATGCCAAAAGCATTAAAAGTACACTACATGCATGCAAAAACACTTGTTTGTAGGAAGGGAACATTAGAATGAATCAATAACCTCTGGCTCCTCCTGTCTTTTTTTCATCTAGGACAGTAAGTTTTAGAGAGGTTTTAAGCCTTGGTAATTTAAAATTCTGTATGTTCAAAAATAAATTTGATACCAGCATTTTTTCAACTCTGTGCAAAGGTTTTTTCATTCAGGAGAAAGATGGTCCTGCCTGTTATCTGATTTGCCAATTACAAGTCCCAATATCAGAGAGTCCTGGAAATATGAAAACAGCTCAAAGAAGTGATCGGGGCGGAAGGTGAGCAGTTTGCCTCCTCCATGTGGGGATAGGACATCCATGGAGTAGAGTTAGTCCATCCAGTCCATGAGCTGGGTTAGTCAACCACAAGGAATCACCATCACACAGACACCAACTATTTTACAAGTATTCTACAATTTCAATTATATCAATGTTTCCCTCTGTTTCTTGGGGATGAACCTGCTCCTTCCCAGCATTTCCTCAGGCTGCTGGGGAACAGGACTGCCTTTTCATTATACAGAATACACAGTGCCTGTGTCAGCTGGGGAAATTCCTGACTGGTCTGGTGAGACACTGGAACAAAGCAAGCAATCATAATCACATTTGGAATTAATATTAAAATGACTTGCAGTAATCTGCATGGAAACACAGTCTATCAGTCAGGAGAATGAAACACTGATTGCATCCTTTCTTTTTTAAGGAGAGGTTTCCTCAGACCAGCACTCCCTACATACTTACATGCTTGTGCAGTTAGGTAGGTGTTTTGCCCTACATTATTAAAGGATTAACTTAGCATTTAATAAATTGAAACTATCACAGTATCTTTTTTGTATGCTGTCAAGAGAGATTAACCCAAATTTTTGACCTGTTTTTTTATTTTGTGGTTTCCGTTCCTCCACAACCTGCAGTGTTTTACTCTACACTAGACTTATGATCACTGTGGAGAGACAATAAGATAACATAGAGTACTCATTCAATAGAAATAGTTGTTAAGGTCTATTTTTAGGGTCAGTTTTCCCCAATGAATTGTGAAAGTCCTTTAAGATTCATTGCTATCAGTATCAGGGTAATACAAGACCTGCTTAAAACTCAAGGTCAAACTCAAGGTTTAATGGTACATGGGAACATGAAGGAACACAAAAAACATATTTAGGACTCTTGTAGGAATTCTTGGGTTGCCAGAAGAAGAGTCACCTTGTTTCTGCCAGCTTTATTGCACCTTCTCTATAGGAAAGGGTCTTTGGGGTAAAGTCAGTAGCTCTTCTTAGAGCACTTCTTAAACTTGAAAGGTACTGTTACTAATCAGCACAGGTGTGAACAGCCTGGGGGCTTCTCATGTGTGATAGGAGCTAAACCCTTCCCAGACTAAGGACAGCACAAAAGTGAACTATGGAGTTCTTTGAGCTCCTCCATGCTCAGGACCCAAGGGCCTGGGTCAGTATGCTGATACATTTTCTCTTCAGTTACACTTAAGTTGTGTTTTGAATTATTATAGTTGTCAAAAGAAGCAAAGAATGTTTTCATAAATAACAGTGAACTTTGCCCTAAAGTTGTAGAATGGTGATTTAACAGTGATTAGTAGATGTTAAGTCCTAAAAGTAGACAGGAAAAAAAGCTCCTATTCAGAACTAGAGCTTGAATTCTGTAATTATACAACACTTAAAGACTCAGATTGTAAGCCATTGCTTATAAAATATAATTCATAGCATTTTACATGGACGGCATGATTATTATTCTTTTGGTATACATGACACAGATCATGCCTCTGCTTTTATTTTGAATGTTAATCTTGCAACATTCAGTTATGTTAGTCAAATGACCAGCATGACACTAACTGTTCTCAAAGAGATTTGTAATTTTAAAGGTTTCAAATTTTATAATTCAAATAATGTACAACTTTGTAATGCTTTTCTGCACTGATGCAAGAGAGCTGAATATATGGAATATAGTAGATCTACAGGAAACATTGTGGGTTTGCCCAAACCAGGGAATATTCATAGCAGAAAGCCTATAGAAATCTTCTGTTCTTTAATATAAGAAACATTACCGTGAAAGAGTGAAACAAATTAAATTAAAAAGAACTAGCAACATCATGTGAGCTTGCTGTTACTTTTGCTTTAATTATGACAGAACTCTCTCTAAATTGAAAGGGAAAAAGCAAGGGTACATTTCAATTGTGCCGGCTAAAATACTGTTGCTGGTTTTTTCAGTGCTCCCACTGGGGTAGGTTATGACCTAGATAATCTATATATCTGAAGAAAAGACAATTGACTTGCCATAAAATTTCTGCAGAGATACTGAAAAGAGAATCTGGCCTGTAAGTACTAGGGGATTGTGTATGTGAGTAAAGCAGCAAGGCTTTGGTCCCAGCTGTCAAGCACTAACTGAATTGCTCATGCAGCAAGGCAGGAAGAGCATTGGGAGGTTCTATAGGCTTGGGTGTTCCTGAAAAACACAGGTATTCTAGGCAGAAGCAAAATGTGTGCCTCATCTTGTGATGCAGAACATGGCTGATTTTCAGTCTTCTCTCTATATCTAGTTATTTTTTCAGAGCTATTTGGTTGAATTTTGTTTATAGATATTAATGGTGCAGATTAGGTAATTTTGCCCTAAAGCACTCAAAAAGACAGAACCTGAAATAATGGTTTGTTTTCCTGAAATTTATTTGTGATTACATCAGGCTATTGAGCAGAAGGGTGGGAAGGGCCTTTTCATATTAATTTTTCTCTTAGTTGGTTTGAATATTTTGTGTGTGAAATGAAGCTTGTCATGCATGGGGGTTAAAAAGCCTCAATACCTCCATTTATTATGCATTCTTTCTTGGTGAATGTTTATTACTCATGCATAGCCAGGAGATGAGGATCACAGATATGTTAAGAACTCTTCATTTAGCTTTTAACTAACTGATCAACATGGAAGAAAATATTACACAGGTATTTCCAAGTAAAACCTGCAGGTATAAATCAGTACATGGAGAAACAATTAACTGTCTCTATCAGAAAGCATCTAATGATGTCTCAACCACAGCCAGAGCACTTACATTCTTCATTACTTTTGCTTTTCCTAGGTGCTCTTACCACAAAAGACTGTGTTAGATCCTGTCTCAAATATAACATATTCCATCTCAAGTGTGCAATTTATCTCACCTAACTTTGGAAGGCTATGACATGCCTACCTCACTTTCAGAGTAATGACAGATCTGGTCTTCTGTTGGAGTGGCAGTTTGAGGGGAGTGGATTTCTGAGATTACTTGTTTCTTCCTGGTGATGATAGAACTACTTAAAGTTTAGGTTTTGATGTTGCAGATTTTCACATTTCTGACTTTTCCCTCTGCTTATCTTTACTGTTTACACTGCTTCTTCTGGAGCCTTTTTCCATAACATTATAAGAGTTCAGCAAAGCCCTAGATCTCAGGGTCATGTTCAACAGATTTCTATTCTGTATCTCATAATGCTTTTGACATCCCAATATCTAGTTCTTTACACCACTCAGTGACTTCATGCATCTCTATTTTATTAATGGGTCCTTGAGGGAATTCTGCACCTGTCTTTCAGCTTGGCTCTCTTTTCTCTCTCTATTCAAAAATTTAATTTAGTTCTGATTAGAAATTTGACTGATGGGTGTGCTGAAGTGTAGACAAAATTTTTTGAGGGAGAAGAATGGATAAGATAAACATTTCAGGAGAATGGCAAATTGTTTCATTTCACTGGGCAACAAATTGAGAACAGCAAGTAACTCCTGAGTGGATCACATTTTAAGAGGTGACTTAAATAACAAGAAATAGTTGCACAACATTTGGGTAAGGAAAGACATGTCCTTGAAGTTGTACAATGAGTCTTTTACCACAGATATCAGAATGAGTGGTGCTTTGCTTACAGGAAAAATTGGCTTGGCTGCCCTCTGAAACTCTGCTGTCCTTATTTACTGTTGCTCAGTAGGCAGTATGCCTGAGGTTGGGAAAGCCATGGAGGAGATTGTAGGTAAGCATACATGTAAGATCAAACATATCCTTACTCAGAAGGATGTGATCCTGGAAACTTTTAATGGAGAAATTTGAAACAGGGATTATTCTGAATTGAGTTAGAAGGAATACCAAATGTTAGGTGTAGCCTATGGACACTCTAGTTCTGGCATTCCTCCCATTATTCTTGTTACACATCCACTCAGAGTCCTCCTTTCACTATTAGCCACATGCTGCTGAGATGTCAGCGTTAGTTTGCTAACTATAAAACAGTAAAAAGAAGGTGCATAAGGTTCATTTTAGCAGTAGAGGTGCAGACAGTATTCTTTCTTGATTGGCACAGGCAGCGTATTGGGGACTCAAATACATGCAGAGATTATGGAATGTTTACAGTATACTGGCTAACTGAGGAGTAAAAAGAAAACAAAATATCCTAAAAGATCAGGCATGAGCAGCTGAAGAGCATATTAAAGGACTTATCAAGCATGAGACAAGCCACATTCTCCTCATCTGAAAGGGAACATAACATAGTGAACTTGACCTCTGGATGATTAAATTTCAAGTAATGGATTTAAATCCAAAGACTCATGAAGGGGAGCTTAAATCTTAACTGTTTTATCTTTAAATTTTGGTATTTACATGACTCTATATCAGTATTTTCTCAACATGAAGGTAGATGATATCAACTTCAGTAAACACATCTTGGAAAAGAATCTATTTTGCTTAAAGGAGAATTCATCTCTTGGGACTTCATTGTGACAGGATCTACATCTGAGTACCATTACCTGTCTTCCAGAGACAGGCTGGTTCCCAAGGCTCCCATGACTGCATCTTCCCTAGAGGTATCCCATAGCACAGAGGGCAATGTGTGCTTGCAGCAAATACAATTATTTGGTCCCAGTATGTCAAGAAAGCACACTGTTCCTCATTCTGAATACAGAGATAAATTTTTATGTTCCCTCTCTGGTTAATGCTTCTCTGTCTCAAATGTCCCATAGTGGAGAGGCTTAGTTTTGGGTTTGGTTTGTGGTTGGTGTTGGTGTTTTGGGTTTTTTTATTCCATTTTCACTTTTTGAAAAGTTTCTCACTTCTAATGGTGGAAAAAGTCTTACTAAGGATATGAGACACATCAAATGGGATCGAGTAGAAACCTGATCCTCTGAGTTCAGTGCTGTCTTTCTCATAAAAGCCAGAAGAGTAAAACTGTTCAGATGTCTTGTTTCCCCTACCTCTCCAAGTACTAAAAAGGTAAAGAATCAACAATCTGAAAACAAGTGAACTAAAAAATGTCTTAAATAAGATGAATATTTTTTTTCCTATTAGAATATTCACATTAACTTAAATTTTCAATAAAATATCACTTTGAACTTGTCAAAACCTGTTCAATAAAAATATTTATTTTGAACCCAAAAATTGCTTAATAGTTTGGAGGTTTTTGATAGTTTATTGCATTAATTTAATAACTATCCCTCATCCTCAAAATGTTCCTGCAGCTGACAAGGCCCCATATTTACCCTGTTTCAGACATTGTGTGTGGCTCAGACAAAGATGCAGAGGAATTGTCTGAGGAAACTGAAGGGTCATGAGAGGGATCCATGCTCTCATGTGAAGTCTAGGTGGAGTCATACCTAACAGCTCACAAACAGTTAGGTTTTCAATTAATTTAATTGAAATGCAGAATAATGGAGCAAGGCAAATTTGGGTAGACTTTCCGATGGATTCAGGAAATGGGAATGTACTAGTTCATTAAACATAACTGTGGTGCAAGAAAATTAAGTGGATTTGGGTTCTTTGTCATTGGAATTAAAGACAAATGTCTTTCCTGTCTGTTGCTTGAGACAAAAGGGATGCAAAAATATTATCTGAGCAAGGAAAACACATAAGAGAGCATTAAATGCTGTGGAGACAAGAGACTGTGATGAATTTCTATCCTCCAGAACCTTGTGCATATATTTTATAGTTAGTGATAAAATAATTGGGATGCTTAGCATTTATGGAAAGGTAATCTGGGGAACCAGTGGAATAGATAAGCTATTTATTTTATCAACTTTTCACTAATTGAGGTGAAAAATCAGAGAATGGATTTTGTTTTAGTCATACACTTGTAAATCTTCTGAAGTACGTCAATGAATGATGAATTGATGTAACAGAACGTGACTTTTTTATTTCAGACAAGTGAAACTCAAAACCTGTATGCTCTTAGTTTACTTATTATAACATCTGCTTCTGTAATTTATTTTACCTAGAGGACAGCTTAAAACGTTCCATGTGGCTCTAACCACTCTAAACTCCTGCCAGGGATGAACAAAGTTTAAAAATGAACCAAACTGAACTGAGATTATTCTAAGTGGACTGTTGACATATTAATGAATAATAGACAAAACGAACCTCTGTGTGGGCATAATTACTGAAACACGTATTGAAGCAGAATTTATAGAAGAAATACGAAGGTGGAATTTGTATCTCTCATCTAACCATTCCTGGGTGTTGTATAAATTGGCACCCCTTGACACTGGCAGGACACAGCCATCTGCAGGAAGTCCAGGGGGATCCATGCTGTGATGAGATCCACAGTGTTGCATGGTCCTGATACACTACAGTCATCCTAAATCTTCTGCCACTGTAGTGGGGAGGTAAAGTTTATTTTAACAAGGGCTGTGCTACTCTGTGGAAGTGTTGTCAGTGAAGCTGCAGACAGTTTGTGACATGGGAAGTGATGAGTTTTGAGTTTGTTCTTCCATAGACAATTGAATCATTTCAGTGCATCAGCATGAAGAATTTCATATATAGATATAACAAGGATATCACAGAACTGGCAACTTCTAATCCCACTCTCACACTTGTCTAGAGGTGTTGCTGTTAGCTCCCACTCAGAGAAAAATATCCAACACTTCATATGTATTTCACATGAAAAGAACTACAGACATGAAGCAGAAGCTAACTGGGATTGCAACCTAATTTTCAATAGTTTCTCAACAAGACAAACTGCAAAATCTACTGATAAACGGAGATACAATGCCAATAGAAATCTGAGTGAAGATGTTCTGGGATTTGTCTAGTAAACTGTAGCTGGGATTTGTCCTAGTAAATTAGGAAAAACTAGATGTAAGGGAAAAATTTGTTTAACCTTTCATGAGAAATGTCAAAATACTTTCTTAAAACACTGTCTTGAAAAATGGAGAGCACAGCCATTTTTTTCTAATACTTTTCTTTTTTAAATCTGGGATTAAAAATGGATTAAAGTGATTAGTTTGGAAAGTGGCTAAAGTTTGTATTGAGAAAATGCTTACATAATTTGTATCTCCAACACATGAACCTCTTCTAGACTAGCCTCTTCTGAAGAAAATATGACTGCCCTTTACATTGTTGATAAACATAAGTCAAGCTTCTTTTGAATCTAAGAAGTAAAACACTTATTTGCAGCCACCAACTTCAACATAAGCACCCATAAACACTTAAGTCAAGGGGGCTTATCTGGGTATTGTTCATTTTTGTTTCTGTGGAACAAGCAGAAGAAATAGAATGTGCCTCAAAGTAGCATAAAATGAGCATTCAAAGCCAAGGGACACAGCCTGAATAAACACTGAGACTGTGATCCTGAGATGAATGCAAGCCTATACAACACAGCCTTAGGATTAATGTCAGCTGAAAATGGTCTGGAAATAAGGCAAAAGTGCTAGTCTCCTTCTTTCAAATACCTGTTTCATGCTTCCCAATATAATAGCTAGGGGTCAAAGAAGGGTCTGTTTGTTTTTTTTAAGGAGAGGACTTTCTAATTTGAGGAAAGGAAAACTCAAGAGGTGACACAGAGCCTTCAGGCTAACATGATACTCTAGTGAAGATGCTGTAACAATGTGAGATTTTATTACTGAATTTGGACCATTTAGAATTAGGAACTTGATATTTACCTTATATATATATTGTGTGGTTCTGTGGTTCTTTTAACAGAACTGGTGAAACTCATTCATCTTCAGAAGGTGATGGGAAGGTAACTCTTGCCCCAGCTTTGAAATTATCCTTCCAACTTGTGCCCTAAACACAACAAAGTGATTAATACATTATATTATTGCAAATTATTGTGGGACCCATTTCTTAAAAGTATGTGTGAGTCAAAATTAAGAAGCCTGGAGGTAATGTAAATATAATTTAATTTTTGAAAAATAATGCATGACATGAACATTCAAGTTCTGACCTTGAATAAAAGGTTATCTCTCAAGGCAAGGCTTTTTAAATGCAAACAACTTTTACTGACACTGGCATTTTAATAAGATGGAATCTTACTTGTGGAAACTAATAAATATGAAAACAATGACCCTGCCATCAATATATCAGATATGACACCTAGTGACGTATGTGGGAGACACAGGTAAAAGGACAATATGCCAGTATGAAAATCTATTTGCCTTTCAATCCATTTGTACTATTCTGTTTGACTGTTTCAAGTGATGACAAACTGAGCCTTTTCACAGATGAATAAGTATTCTATAGGATATTCCTTTTTAACAAATTAGAACTCAAATTTTATGCTGGGCTGAAAATGAGTAATTAATCATGGTGGTCATTTGTCACAGGCTCTGTAACTCTGGAGAAACAAATCTTCATATTCAGAAATGCCTGGAATTTGCTCTCACATGTTAGCTGTTTCCACTTATATTTTTCCTTTTTTTTTTTTTTT
>VXBI01004268.1:1224104-1314395 GCA_013397375.1 Toxostoma redivivum
TTTTTTTTTTTTTTTGTACTAAAGAGCAGTGGGAATCCAGTGGCTATGAGGTGAGGCAGGTCATGAACTTTATGAACTTTGTGCTTTCAGAATGCACTGCAATACTGAAAAGAAAAAAATCTCAAACCCAACTCTTTTTTTCTCTTTATGGTTTTACAAAGTGTTTGAAAATGTGGTGAGAAAGAGCCATGGAAGTGGGCACTTGCAGTTAAAAGAAGTGTTTGATTTACTATAAATAATTGTTCCAACATTTAGCTTTTTTTGAAGATTTCAATCAAATGCTATTCTCAATTTGGTAAATATTTTCATGAGCTTGATATTTTCAGCCAGAAAGGAATTGAAAACAGGGCTGAAAAAGAGGTGTGCCTCTTACATGAAGTCTTGGCAATAACTTTCTTTTGCCATCCTGTCCAAATGCTTTTCAAAAGCACATTGGGGAAAGCTGCAGTGTAGAGAATAAAGACTTACCTGGTATTCAGATGAAGGGAAGAGGAAACAACTGCATTTAATTCAGATCTCTCACAATTCAGTTGCACTTACTGCTGCACTGTATCAAATATAAGTTTACCTTGGTGTAAATGAGAGAAGGCTTAGACCTAAAACTTGGATGTTTAGAAACCAGCAGCAGACTAAGTTGCTACAAAAACCATATGCTGAAACACTGGGAGCTTAGAACCTATTCTTTTTGAGCTGACCTCTTTGTCACAAAGCAAGAATGCTCAAAGGCTGGTCTTCACTTGTTCACTTGTCCTAGGCCCAGTTTTGTCACACTGAATAATACCTGAATTTCTAAGTAATGGACTCTAATGTGGGGTCCTTGCTTGCACTTAACGTGGACCTTGCTGAAAGTGAGGCTGGACCAGATGCCCCCCAGAGGCCCCTTATGG
Source organism: Toxostoma redivivum (assembly GCA_013397375.1). Lineage (NCBI taxonomy): Eukaryota > Metazoa > Chordata > Aves > Passeriformes > Mimidae > Toxostoma > Toxostoma redivivum. The sequence continues at coordinate 1,224,992 of VXBI01004268.1, forward strand.
TTTCAGTTATATCAAAATCCTGTGGATTTTGGCCATTCCTTTCCAGGAGAAAAACATCAGAGTGTGATGTTAATTCTGATATGATTTGTAGATTTATTTTTGCTACATAGGTAAAGAAAAAAACTTATGATTTGTTTTGGTTTTTTTTAATTGTTATTAACATACATTGAGATGTGGAAAGTTTTATCCATTTTTACAACTTTTTTTGGCAGCTATATTTTAAAAACTTTTAAATTTTCATTTAGTTAGAAATGACATTTCTATTGTCAGACAATATGTAACCATACCTAAATTATTATTTTTACTGCTCCAGTACTAAATTTGGCCTAACCCATTTAAGTCATTTTTAGAGACAAATTTGCATTTGAGCTGATTATATGAATGCCAAGTTTCAGCCCACAATGACTGAAAACAGCTGAATAGTGAAATAGTGAGTGACACTGTTCATAAAGGAAACAGCTCCTGACCCTCAATGACAGCTCTGTGAATATGACGGGACAGTCACTCGAGGATTGTTCACAGTTATTACTAAGTAGGTTCTTAATTTGTTGCTATCCTCCATCATCAGAACATGTTCTGTAGCTCACATTTTTAGAGAGCTGAATTTTATTTCTATCTGTTTCCTATGAGTGACATTATAATATTCATAATATCACTTGCATTTATTTTCATATGGCTGCACTCTGCCTTTGGGCATAGCCTTCAGACAGAGATGCTGCAATATGTTGTGCCACAGCAAGGGTAGGCCCAGGAAATCACCACTTCAGACAGTGCAATGAAGCAGAGCTATTCTTGTGTTTCCCTTTATCTGGATAGTAAGTCGCAATTAGCTAATGAAACAACGGGTTTGGACAGTCCTTAAATCATTTCCTCTGTGCTGTGTGCATGTGTGTGCATATACAGAGTGAGGGTGAGTGGAACAAGCACCAGTGCCTTACAATAGATTCATTACTGGGGTTCTGGAGCTGTGTCACCCCTCACTCCTTTTTTTTTTCCTCTTAATTTCTTTCTCTCCTGTTCTACACATTCTCATTCACTCCTGTGGAAGTAAGTCTGAGGTCTGGAGCAGGAAGGTTCAAGTTCACACCCACAGTCACCATGTTCCCCTCTGAGTATCTCACACCCTGGCTCTAATCTACAGTAAACAATGCACAATTTTGTCTCAGAAAGTCTGATGAAAAGCTCTAGTCGTGGTATATTAGTCCAAAGGGCAAAGTGTGAAAGTCACCAACGTATTTCATGGATTACATAGTCTATAGCTTTGATTATATAGTCTATAGTTTTTTCCTGAAGAACACCAACAAGATTATTTTTAGCATTTGAAGCATTTTTATCCTCTACTCTAAAAAACAAACCAAACAAACAGCAAAACCCAGAAAAAAAAAACAGAAATAGAAAGAAACATTTTTGGGGGATACCTCTATTATTTCTCTAAACTGGATCCTGAATATTAAGCCCAGATACTCCATTACCCATTCATATGTACAACAGAACAGATTCAGAACATAGAATTTTGAAAGACTTCACATAAAAATACACCTATTCATCTATAACTGTATGTATCATTTAGCCATGTTTGTCAGTGGAAAGGAGTTAGGAGCTATAGAGAAGGAAGTCTCTGTTTCTTCTACAGTGTGGAGTGTAGATCTGGTACTCAATGTATTAAATCAAAAATGGGGGTAGGAATTTTGTTGAAAATAACTAGCTTCACCAGGAGTTTTGCCTATCCTTTAGGTCCTCTTGGTTTTGGGACTCCCAAAAAAACATGGATTTATTTTTGAGGAACAATCACCCAAAAAATTAACCCCAACCAATCTATACCAGGAACCAACTCAATGTATATCTTTGTATATGTAATATGTGTGATCTTTATTAGTAGCTGCCTTTCTTTGTCCTTATTTTTTTTCTTTTTTGTGTGTTTCTAAATTCAGAGTTCTTAACAATATCCTTTGTTTTACTGAGGTCATAGCAAGTTTCTTGCAAAGAAATCTGCCACTTATTGGCATCTGTAGGGGAATGGGATGGAATAATCTTGAGAGTACTTGAACAATTGGTTCTACTTTTACAAAACCTTTGGTTTAGCCTTGTTAGACATTTTGTGCCTCAGATTTTATACACTGTTTGAAGTGTCTCTTTATACATTATTCATGTTCCCATCAGCACAATATTGAATTTTGGCATCCTTCCAAGGATTGGTAACATTCAGTTTCAAAATGAGACTGAAAAGGAAAAGAGGGGAGAAAAAGATCATATTTCTCATTTTTCACTGAAATTTATCTGACCACTGACCTACTTTATTTTCTTGAATATCATGATAGATAAAAGTAGATTGATGAAACAATTTCTACAGATATCTGAGTGAAAGTGAAATTAAATGGAGGGAATATAGTCTTAAAGAGACTGGGACAAATTTTCCATTGGGATTATGCCATCTAGGGGTAGTATAGAATTTACTGTAGTTTTCTTATAGCAGAAACTGAACATGTAAATTTGTATTAATAAACAAACACTGAGGCTTTGGGAAGGATCAGATGGAGTTTGAGAAGCTGACGTTTTAGTACTGGCATGACCCCTCTAATAAAGCACAGCTTTATTACACTCATTCAGGAGCTTCTGCCTAAAGCCATGAATGCAGGAAATTCTGGTGTTAATAAAAAGCTGTCTTATCTTCAAGGCTAAGCCATAAAGGAATGTTGCTACCACTGCCTTTCCTCCATGAGGACAGCATTTGCATGGCTCAGACTTTAGACGTAGAGAACACCAGCTCCTGCAGCTTTGTCAGACAGGATGCCACAGAGCATGGTATTCCTCTAGCTTGTGCTAGCTCTGAAATACATGCCTCTCCACTGATTTGATATTTGTCAAAAAGTCAGGTAACAGGTAACAGGTCTTTTTGAAGTAAATATAAATTAACTGTATGCTCTTAGTCATGGCCTGTTGAATTGCCTGCTATGGAGAAGAGACCTGTGACTTCTCATGATATTTAGCAAAACAACAACATTAAATAAGTGTTTGGACTTCATTTGAGTGAGAAGTGAACCAAGTGGGCACTCATACCAAGAACTATATGGACAAACCCAAAAATTAATAGCCATGACCTCTGTGCCAGCATCTAAGATGCATGATCTCAGAGATGGCTCCTCAATAAGGCATCCAACTAACCCAGCACTGCCTTCCAATGCATAACTCTCCTGTTCGGCCCCTAGAAGCAAGCATTTTTAGACAAAAATCATCATCTGGTTTAATCAAAACCATCAACTGTTACATTTATGTTGATAAACTAGAATAACTCTACTCTTTTTAGTGACCACTACCCCTGCAATGGGTTGCAGAAAGAACCAACACAATAACAGGGTTTTTTTTCCTCAGTAATGCTGAGTTGGGATCAAAAGATAACTATTTTTTCCAGAGTAGGAAATTCTTGGCAATTACATTTTTAGGCACCTTCTGCAATATCAAAGACATTGTAGATACTGTAGAACACACAGGATAAAAATCTATGTTTCATTCTCGTTAGGGATTATTTCCCCATTGCACTAAGAGGAGAGCAGATACCTTAAATTCAAGTTTTTACTGTGACCAAGCATGCATGGAGGAGCAACATCTTTGGCACTTAGATGGATAAATAGCTCAGAATATTCCATATGATCATTCTCTCATTCACTGCTAAGCCTATGCTCAAGTGCCATACTGAGCAAGGCCTTCTGAGAGCTTCACTCTATGTGGCATCCTTGACTTTGATGCTGTTGCCACCCTTTTCAGGACATTTTTCTTCTTACTTTGTCTTTTTAATCTTCAAAATTCATCTTTTCTTTAGGCTCTTAGGGAAGGCTGGGTTGAGATATGAACAGCCTTCAACTTTTTTTTTTCCTCATGGTAAGTTTTGAATATTTATGTGCTGAATTGTGATGAGCTGTCCTTTCCATATTGCGTATTACTGGGTATTTTAATTAATGAGATGGAATTCAGAGCAGAGGTGCTTCTAGATGTTTTTATAGCCCTAAATAAATCAATGAGGCAGACAAGTTTTTATCTTCTCATCTGCCTCTTCAGCAAGTGCATTTCTTTACTCCTTATTTTGTTGTTCTGCAGGACCAAGCTACCTCAATGACAGACGCCATATGAATCAAAAGAAACAACATCACCATGTTATTGGCATTCTCTCTTTTGAGAGAAGAGTAGAACAGAATTGAGGAACTACTCACCATTTCCATTTGTTTTCTTCATGAGTCTGGAACACAAATAGTTTCACCAGAGTAGTGCAGACAAAATTTCTAAGCCATCCTCAGAATAATTGCTAAGAAGTTCTCCCTCTGGCTTCTGCACATCCTGCGTTCTTCCCATCATGTGAGTATGAGAAAGCATCTTAAAAATGTGTTGCAACAAGAATTTTACCTTTTGATTTTTATCTTCCCCCACTCCCAAGCTGTTGTATTTTTCACTAACCTCACATATTTGCTTTTTGCAAAAAAAAAAAAAAAAAAAAAAACAAGAAAAATTGAATAAATATTCAGAAATTATGAAAAGTTTAAACTTTCCAGTATAAATACAGCATGCAATAAAACCTTTAAATATGAGCATAATAATCATGAGCCTTTCAGCTTCCTTCTGCAGAAACATATAAACCTGGGACAGGATTAAAGTCATGTACTATTGATAATGCTCTTGAGTGGAAAAAGTGAGTTGGTCAAACACTGGCCAAAAATTCTTAATAAATAAGCAAAAATGTCAGTGTAACATTTATTACATGCTTAAAAGCTGGGGCAAAAAATGTGTGATTCCTCTGGCTTTCTTTTATGATTGTGTGCTGTAAACTTCCTTTTTCCTTCCTTTTCTTTCATATTTCCCTTTTGTCTCTGAAAAGGACAGGGGAAGAACATGGCAAGTAATTATTTAGTTTTTAATACCTTAAAAATTGTCGTTCTTTTCTTCATTAAAAAATCAGTTTTGTCAGGATTAATTCTTAAGATACTTGAGAAGAGAAGTAAAAGTAGCTGTGACTAAGGCCCTCTGAGCTCCTTGTGCAGTCTTGAAGATTCCATATTGTTTGCCTGATGCCTACATTCTAAGGGATGCCTAGACTGCTGAGAACCACAGAGCTTGTGTGACAGACAGCATATTCCTCTTTGAAAAGTTCCTCTGAGCTTCTGAGATGGAAAGGTCTACAGCAGCAGGGAATATTCCTTAAGGTTATGTGCAAGTAAACTAAGGAGACAACTCTTCTAGCAGACAAGAAAATAAGAAATTAAGGTGCATTCCCTGAGTTGTTTAACCATGACTTTGCTCCTCACTTTTTCAACAAATACCAAACAATGAAAAAGGTTATTCTATCACAGCAAACTGAGCTTTCATGCCAAATGTTCTTTATTCGTGTATTTTTGTAGGTAGAAAGTCAAGGAATATTGTGCTTTTGGGGGGAACAGACTCTCCGTGCTTCACACTGGCAGAAACCCTACTGTAGGTACTTACATCTTTCTATGTCATGGATCACAGGGCTCACTTTAACAAGGCATGGTGTGGAGAAAAGCAGATACTGGGAATTGCCATATAGAAGCTGTTCATTAGAAATTACTGTTCTACTGTAAACACTAAAATCTACCAGTGCATATCTAGTTATCCACCCAGCTTAATTCCTCTGAAAAAAGTTGGGGCTTTTTTCCAGTATTTTCTGCACCTCAGTTATCTACAGAAAGAGATCTAATGATTTAATTTTAAAACTTGTCTGCCAGTGCATTGAGCAACAGGCAATATTTCTTGCTTGATTTTTAATTTTTTTTTTTTTTTAATGAGCATGAGGAATGGGATACAGCTTGACCAATAAACCATTTCACCTAAGTAGAGATGGGTCACTGGCTAGGGTTGTCATAGCTGGTACTGTATTGGACTGGTCACTGTTTCATCAAGAACAGTATCTAGAAGAGAATTAAGTATTACTTGATGTCAGTGTGTTAGGAACTTAGAGGTAGAACTTATAGGCAGAGTAATTTGCTATGGGAAGTAAAAACTAGTACTATTTAAGTATTTAAAGACTTCTTGTGGACAACAGCATGTAATAATATCAGAGAGAAAAATACTTTTGGAGGTCTGAGGGAAGCAAATGTGTAAATGTGGCTGAGGTGGAAGAGTAAGGTAATATGAAGTTCCAGCTGTATGAGTGTTTCCTTCTTTAACAATGCTTAGTTTTATTTAGGAGACCTAGAAGGATAGTGAGCTCCTGGGCGTATAGTTAAACATAAAGGAACACATTTCTTCAAGAAGAAACTAAGGAGCCAAAGGTGTAGTATATGTAAGATTAGCCTGCTCTGGTTTTGTGCCAGTCTATAGTTTTGTTGAGTTTAAAGAATTTGGGTTAGACAGAGTTTGGTACCTCTATCTATCACAAGCTGCTTGGGAGAAAGATTTTTAATGAGTTAAACACTGCCTGGAGTTGAGACATGAAATTTTAGGGTTTTAAATGGCTCTGTCACAGAGAAATCTAAAATACTGCCCAAACAAAGAGAAACAGAAAGGTCATTTTCTCTGGTTCATGCCCTGAGAAGTGTCTCCATGTGGCTCTTACTTCTAGTTCCTCTCCTTTACCAGCATTTGTTTTCTCAGAGGATGTCTTGTGTTTTACATTTACTTTCTAACATTTGATAGTCAGTCTAAATGAAACAAGAAAGCAATGGTTTTGTAATAGCCTCATTTGGTAGAAGTTGGAAGCAAAACAGAAATGTGGAAAATACAACTCCTTCAAGACCAAAACGTGTGAAGAAAGTCTGTTAAAAATTAACATAGAAGTGTTTAAGCAGGAGGGAAAGAAGGATGTTCCTGGTTTAGGGATCAATTCTAAACAGCATGTGGCCGTCTTGAAGAAGTGGAGGTTCAATAGATTTTAGAGAAGGGGAATTAAATGAATATTTTTACTTAATTTATATTGCTTCTCAGAACTAATCGAAGTGCAGGGGAACATCTATATTTTAGCTAGAGAAATGAAGGATGCAGAAGGAATGACTGAGTCAGCCCACTGTTTGCCCAACCTGATGTGGAGAAAATATGAGCTCTGAATGATAACTTGTAGATGTCAGTGACACAGTAACATAAAATAAATAAGCCTGAAAAATATTAAGAACAAATATATAATTCTATGGTACTACTAAGGAAGGATCCTTTAACTAAGAATCCTTTAATCAGGCTGGCCAGGAGCCCACTCAATCTTCCACAAGGAGGAGGAAGGAAGTGTCCAGGGTCCAAGAGCCTTTTCCAGTTGCATGGCAGGTCTTAGTGGAGTACTCACCAATAGATGAAATCTGGAGAAACATCCTTGGGGAACTCCAGAGACGCCATCCTCTGTCCTTTCTATTTCAGGAGTGAAGGGAGATCTCAGTGCAGTTAGGAGCTGTCCTCAGGCCATACTGTGGCACTCACAGGCTGCAGGGCATCCCCACGGTGCTTAGGTCCCCTGTGTTTAAACAAATATAGCACCTATTGGGCAGAGGCAGACAAAGATGAATGTCTGGGAGTACCAATTTTGAAGCTGTTGACTCTTGGTGTTGCCGTGGGTACAGCTGCATGGGATATGGGCTCCTTGCCTCAGATTCTCTGCTTTTCCTGAGCTCAGTAAAGAGAAGGGAGGGGAGGCAGGGCCAGAGGGTGAATCAGATGCCTGAAATTAGCTGCTACAAAACCTTTTCTCATTTAATACCAATCTCAAAGGCCAGACTGCAGTAGCAAGGAAGGCAATAATAGTCAGCATTAAACTCTTGTGTAGTCTATCTGGGCTTCAAGTCTCCAAGAAAATGCTCCACACTGCTAACACCCTGCCTCCTATCTCCACACAGTAGTAGGTGCATAAAGCTCCTGGTACCAAGTGTGTGCAGCACTGGATACTTAGTCATGAGAGGGAAGGCTGACAGCAAAGGTTGGTGCCTGCAGAGAGAAAACATTTACCAGCTGATGCTTCAAACAGCAGCTGCAGCATCCTCAGAGTCACCAGCTCCCACTCAAAGACCTTGCCTGAATCGATTCAACATGCACCAGGAAGGCCATGTATATCCATGGAGGAGCCTACTCTAAGCAGAGAAACATCTGGCCATGGGCATGAAAAAGCCTTTATCCCTCTGGGACCAACAAGGATAAAGGTGAGAGCTCTATGGGGTGTGGGAAGGGAACAGAGTATTTTCAGTGTCAGTGATGACCATAAACCCTCTGTGGGGGAAGGAAAGCAGTGAGAAATGCTGCTTTTGAGAATGGGAGAGACTGAAGCACAGATCAGTAATAACTCATTGGAAATTGAGGAAAATCAAGGCCTACTGCCTTGTTATTCAAGAGGTGAGGGACCCAGGCTTGCACTGGGGAGAGGGATATGTACAGGAACCAGGCACTGGTTCTCTGGGAGCCAAACACTGGAACGATGCACTGGAACTGAGCTGGGATCCCATTATTGGGTTGCTGCAACTTTGGCTTTACTGAGTGTATCTGGAAGGACACTTTGTTGGCACTGGCTTTTTTATACATAGAACTTGAGAATGTCTTTCCAAAATATACTATAACAAAATATGCTGTGTTCTCTACAAGATATTTGTGGGTTTAAGTATATATGTATCTGTTCTCCTGTATGTATACGTTGTATGAGTAGATATAGATGGAGAAAGAAGAAATACCTGACATAGGGGTAAAATATGGGTCTGTGGTCAAGCATTTGTTCTGAAGAGTGAAGAGATTCAGAATAGAAAAGGGCAGTATTTTTTAGTGACTGAGATGGACCTTTATAATTTTACGTGGATTTTTATACTGTATTATTTGTCCATTACTTTCCAGAGAGTATACATGATATATGGCTGAATGCCACAAACAGTTTTTCTAAGGAAGTATTTTCTAGTTATCAATAAACAGGCAGTGTAGCTGAGAAGAGGATTGCATCACACTTTCTCCAGATTTCCTAGCTGGCAGTCTCTGCTCACCTCTCAGCGGCCCTCTGCGCTGCTGCTCTGGCAGTGTTTAATGTTCAGTTGGAGAGACAAAAGAGGATTGTCCTTTCAGAATGTACATACATCAGCCCTGACTGAAAGAGAAATACAGCAGGAAACACTGATTCCAAATTGCTATTTAAAGTGTCGGACTTCTTCTGAAATGCAGAAAAAACAGAAATAAAACACAAGCTAAAAGCAGTGATTTTTGTTCAAGCAGAGAAAGGACTCCCTTTTGGCACCTTTTTTTGAGGCATTAATTATATCCAAAGAGCAGTTGAAATGGGGTGAGAATAAAATGGTACTTCTGATGTAAACAACTAAGCTTTGGTAGCAATAGCTACTCCTTTAGATACTGGTTTCTGCTGTACTGGAATTTGGGAGGTAAAAACGGTTTCTTATTCTTGGTGGTAAATCTGCTGAGCTAAATCTGAAGCTAAAAGCTCCAAAATCTCCAGGCAAAGCTTGCCAAGTCTAAAGGATCCTACTAAACGTATGTCATCTGGAGGCTGATACATGAGCTACTGCTCATATACTGCACAGAATTATGCCAGCCCCTTATGTAAGGCCCTCCACACAGGACATTGGGATTTTGTGGCTGAGAAGTGTGTCTGGATCTGCTCCCCTCTTTGGTGTGGGGAGAATGATCATTGCACACTAGATGGACAGTACTGTGTATTGCATATGACGTGCCTGCTCACTGGGTTCTTTTCTCCTACCTAGCCTGTCAGAAATCAGAGACCAGAACTTGCATGGCACAGTTTCTGGACTAATATCACTCGATGCACTACATAGATCTAAAAATTAATCACCTGCTGTGCTGCTCCCCAGACATTCTTTTATTATACTCCTTAAGTGATAGAAGATATTAGAGGATACCCCAAACTACCAAAATTTCTTTGGGTTTAGTGCCAATATTTAATGCTTTAAAAATGAGAAGATATACCTCGTAGCTATACTTAGAAAAGCCTTTTTGGTGATGCAACATGATGTCCAATTCTAGCAGAGACATATCTAGGGCTGCCATCTGCCACACTGAGCCTATGCCTTTCTGAGTCTGATCCAATGCCAATTAAATCTAGCATACAGAAAGCAGAGGTAAAGAGTCCAAAACAATCAAGAGGACATGAAAATCACAGAGGGCAGTTGATGCCTCATTCATGCATCAGTAGGGATCTATCCACTAGCAAAGGGCTTAAAAGAAAAAGCAGAAGCAGAAGACCAGAAAAAAATATAGTGACTGCATAACAAAAGAAATGCTACTGTGTTGGTGTTCCTGAAGCATTTCAGCCACCCCATTTGCTTAGAATAGACAACAATGACTTTATCGCACAGAACTGGTATGAACAATAGTAGGCTTTTTAATGGTGCTTTATTTAACTTACTAATGAACCAATATACAAACATATGTTTGTATGTGCAGAAAATATGGACTTTAAAATTAAACTGTGTTCAGAGAAAGCCACAACATAGAGATACAACTGCTCGTGCTAGGGTGCTAAGCATCTGATCAGCTCAGGAATCACAGTGCCCTGGATGGAGTTGGATGCAGTCTCTGGCATGTGGGCATCACTAGTACCACTTTCTTCTCCCCCATTGCTCAGAATAATCAACTCTTATTTCAAGCTGGAAAGGCAGCTGTAGGTGGCTCTCTGTGAGAGCTAAGGACAGAACATAAGAGCAAAAGAAATATTCAGACCATGAACAGGATACTTCCTCTTACAGCTGCAACTGCTCAGGTCACTGGAGGTTATTTTCTGAGGTTTTCTAGTTTGTCATGGTGTTGTATAGGGTTTATCTGCCAATTGCCTATTTATGCAGTACTTGCCTGGCTTCTTTTACACCTATATATGTTTTTTCATAGCCACGATAGGAAGGGTTCCACATGTACTATCCACTTGCATGAAAAACTAGCTCCTTTTGCTGCTTTTGAACTCAGCTCTTGCTTTTTTGGCCTTAGTTCTGGTGTTGAAAGTGACAGTAAGTGACTGGTCTCTGCCCCTTCTTTATGTTGCTAAGGATTTCTTGGACCTTTACTCTAACCCCTAAGATGCCTCTTTTCCATAATGAGCAGTTCCAGACTCTCCTTCTTACTGAAGTTTTTCCTGCTTTTATTTAGCTCTGTGGGTCTTCTATGAACCGTATATGTCCCTTTGCAGATGAGGAGAGCAGAACTGAACACAATATTCAAAGCATGGGCAAAACATGGATTTATCCTGCAGCATGATGGTTTTTGGTTTGTTATCTATTCCCTTCCTTATAATTCCAAATATTTGTTTTGCTCTTTCAACAGCTATAGGACAGTAACATGATGCTTTTTGTGGACCTATATAGCATAACATGAAGATCTTGCCCCCAAGTGGTAATAGTCAGTGCAGAGCTCATAATTTTTGTGTGAAGCAAAGACTGGTTTTCCTCACGTGCATAATTTTACGTTTATCTACATTGAATTTCACCTATCAATTTATTGTCCAGCTGTTTGGCCCCTTAAAGTAAGAAAAAGCCATCATGGTTGTTCTTGTTCCTAGTGCCTTGGATATTTTTGTATTATCTGCAAATTTTGTTATCTCTTCTCAAGGTGATAAAATCTGAGTATCTTAAACAGTACAAGTTTCAGCACCATTCCATGCAGAATTTGACTAGTGATTGCATTGAAAAATGACCATTAATCCCATCTTCTCCTTTGATTTTTGTATGCAGTTTTATTTTCTGTGCATGCTTATTTTCTTTCTCTTTGATAAAAGTTTTAAGAAGCCTCTTGGAAATCCAGTTGTATCAATTAGACAATTTTCGGCTACCTACTTAACCCTCTTCTTGCACCTTAAAGGAGCCATGCTGACTACTCAAACGAGGCACCCTCCATGGATAACATGTCTCTAATGAATCCTTTTCTCCCCTAACATGGCTGATGCTGTGCTTCTGTAAGTGACTCATTTTTGACAGGCAATTATTTTAGCTATGCTCCCATTTCCTGTTCTCAACAATAGCTCAAGAATGAGCATGCATCAGCTCTTGGAAGCTGGCCATGGCAATCTCATGGGGAGCTGTCATGTCAAATCCACTAATACATTTGTTGTGAAGGTCTGTGAGCTGATTTACCCTGATGAGCATCCACAATGTCCATAGTGCTCTGGCTGTGTGTGTGAGTGCACCCTGTTGCAGCAGCCTGTTTGCCCCACAGAATATCAGCTTCCACAATGGCAAGGCACCCACCTGCATGCATCTTAGCAAATTGTTAACTTCTAGCATGGTGCCTCAGTACCTCATACATGTGAGAACTTCTGTCAGTTCTCATTTTCTGTAGTAACCACTGAGTGTACTTTCAGGGCAAGCCATTGGGGCTGCTGGTGAGATTGTTTTCATACTAGCACAGAAAACATCATCAAGTTAGCCACCTCAGGGTCTGCAGGGAACTGTTGTAGCTCCACTAAAGAGCAAGCAGCTCTATGATATTTCTAGATTTGGCCTCTGTCATTAAACAGGAAAGACCTCTTTCTATTTGAAGGTGCACTGGTGTGTTATGTGGAGATTAAGGTACAAATCAGCTATGCCTCTGCCTGCCTCAAGGTATATAATCTTTCTCCAAACATCTACCCCATTTAAGACTGAAAACCAAGAAGAAATATTTGCAATTAAAATAGTCTGCCTTATTGTGGATGTTGAGTACTAATCAGACTCCATATATTTTCATGTACATGTACCAGAGCAAGGATACAGGCACAGGCTAGTCCAGAGAGTTTGCACACAGGCTGCCTCTTCCTCAGAGAGACTACCTAGATTTTCTCTAAATCTTTCTGGATGAAACCAGCTGGCATTTCCCTCTGTGCCAGAGAATGGGCACGCCCTTGGGAAAGAACGGTTACAGGCAAAATTCAAACACCTATAAACAAAGGTTGTTCATTGAGAACCAATCAATGCATGGATAAGCATGGATCAAAAGTGAGTGGTAGACTAGCTTAAGAAGGAGAGTGAGAGCCCTAGCTGCTGGTAAATTTGGGGATGGTTACATACTCTTTCCCTTTGAGGAGAAGAGTCCAGCTGCTGAACAGTGCCTCTTGACAAATCCTGATTCGTATCTTCCTTTCAAATGCTGGTGAAATGCTTCCAAATGACTGCTTACCACTTCTCAAAGCTGCTGCTATGACTGGATAGTAGCAAGCATTGTTTTTCCCATAATTTACCTAAAGTGAAAGGAAGCCCTGGCTATATCACTGTGATTTGCTACTGTTCTTTGCCATGGAAACTTCTATTGGTGTGGCCCCTCCTGACAGCTGACAGAAATCCCTCTATGTGATTAAACAGATGGGTCATTTAAACAAATTGTGAGAAGAGCAAGCAGGACTCTGAGGTAAAAAAACCCCAAACAAACAAACAAGCAAACAAACAAAATGTACACAGGTGCTGGTGTTCAAACATTTCTGCTAAACCTAAATAAGATCTACCAGGGATGCTTGAGCTATTGAGACCTGCATGAGGTATGTATTTCTGGACAGGGGATGTAGGGATGTGATATATGAGACTCCTTCAAAAGGGCATCTGCTAGGTTAGAATCATTTGGAATAGGTGCAGATGCAATAGTGATCTGCACTGTGCTGCTGCACCTGCACCTCTTGCTTGTAGCTCTTTCATTTGGATTGTTCTCAGGGCTAGCTGGAAGGGGTAAGCTGTGTGGAGGGACATAGTGGTGGAGTGTGAGGAATCTAACAAACATAGCTGTAACCTAGAAGATCCAAAAGACAGTCTTTGGGTCTGTCTTGTACTGGATACTTCTGGATAAGGAGGTCTTTTTAATGGGTAATGAAGGAGAAGGAGGTAATTTAAAATTGTATTTGTGCTTGAAGTCACAGGCCTTTGATATTCTTGGGGAGCTACCTCTTATCGCCAAAATTCTACATGAAAATAATAAAAAATTCAGAGAACATAAACATATGCTTCTATATGTCAACAGTTTGTTCAGTTTAATCTGAATACACCTGTTTTGTGCAAATGCTCCTGCATCTCAGTCTTCAGTGAAAAATATCTACATGGTTACATGTTTGAAGGTGGCAGAGTTTCCATCTAACTTCCAGGTTAGTTCCAGGGCAGTTTTTGTGTAGCAAAAATGCTAACCAGTATAAAGGAAAAGGGGAATTATGAAACCATGAGCAGATGTGTTTTATTTATTACATATGAAATAAAATTAAAAATTTCACACTTTAAGTGCAAACGATTCTCACTTTGATTATTTTTAAAGTGCTGAGTTATCCTGTCTTTTACAGATATAAGTGAAAACTCCTCACAGTCCAGATGGAAAAAACATCTGAGTATTGCTCTGTTTTGCTGATAAAAACATTTAAAACATATTTATGAATACTACTTTTACTATCAACAAGCTGAGGATTTTTCTCACAAACATTTGAAATAATTTTCTGGTAGAACACTGCTTTCACAGCAATGCTTCAAAGCTTAAAAGTGTTCATGAAAGAACACAAACATTTACATGTGTGGGCCTACACTGTTTTTAGCTCATGTTCGTCAGAATCTCTTAAAAGTACAAAAGTTTTTCTTAGTTGGTATATGTGACCCAACCTGAAGGATAAAATCTGACATATTTCTCAGGTTCAGAGGATTGCCAAAATGTATACACAAACATGTGCAAATATTTGTAAGCCTGAAGCTCTTTTGTATAAAACCTATGTTACGGGTATTTTTAAGTGCTGAATCAGATTGAACATGTCTTCTTTCACCATTCCATTGGACCCATGTGCTGAACCATAGCTATTCCCAATCCATATCTATTATGTGTATTATAAGATTTTTCTGAAAGAACTCAGAAAGATTAATATAAGTGATCTGAGCAATAAATACACCTATACATCTGTTCTTCCAATACAGATCTTGTAACATAGACAATCTAATTTCAGAATTCTCCAAATACACATCTAGTAATAATATACACAATCTAAGTTCAGAGACTTTTCAGCAGCTGAGTCAGATTTAAAGTGGAATACATTTCATTGGCTGTGGAAGCTTGGACACCTTAGTTAACTCCTGTTTTTAGATGACTAGGGACTCTGGCTAAGTGCTCCTCCTAA
Source organism: Toxostoma redivivum (assembly GCA_013397375.1). Lineage (NCBI taxonomy): Eukaryota > Metazoa > Chordata > Aves > Passeriformes > Mimidae > Toxostoma > Toxostoma redivivum. The sequence continues at coordinate 1,240,014 of VXBI01004268.1, forward strand.
TATTTTCTGATATTATATCTTCCACACCTGATTGTCAACTCAGACCCTTTTTATTTCCTTTTATCACTTGATTTTCAAATTTGATGTGAAGTCTTCTTTAGGTTTGATTTTTCAGAATGTAATACTGGGTGATTTCAAACTTCTTTCCTGTAGTAGTTTAGAGATCAAATCCACATCTGTTTGTCTTACACCTATTTTAATTCCCTCTTTCCCTCACTCTTTTATTAGACTCTTTTAAAAGGATGATCTGATTTTCTTTCTCCTTTTTAGGATCTTGTTTTCTTCATTACCCAGTAGGGTTCTTCATATACCAAAAGAGCATCCAATGCTGCTCTTCCTATCTCTTTACTGATGGTGGCCAAATACCTAGATAAAGTGATTTAGTAAATTATTGCTTGACTCCATTATCACAGTATATAATCACTTCTACTAGTGAGGCTTTCTATGCAAGCAAAGAGTGAAGCTCTTTTCAACACTCCCCTCCACCATGCTTTTCATTGCCCAGCCTGTGACAATTCAAAAACTGCAAGGTGAAAGAAGGCACTCTTTCTCCCACTGTGATTCTGGAACCAGCTTGAATATTTGTCAGCACAATATTCTCAGTTTTTAATATGTGGTAACAATAGTAATAGATGTCCTGGAGAGATTTCTGTTCTACTTAGTGCATTTTTGTTCTTTATCTGGGTGTATTGCCTCTATGATGAACTAAATAGCTTTAATAAATACTTATAACTATTATCTTTACCATATGTTTAAATCAACAGGTAGGATATTTTCCCATTAACCTACTAAAAAGTATATTATCATTAACAGACATGCATAAGACACTTTTTAGAAACCAGTAGGTAATTCAAGGAGCAGTGTGCAAGATCTGACTTTCGTGGCTAAAAGAGCTTCAAACTAAATTTTACATAATGTTGTTGGACTAGTTAATACTGAATTATTAAAATTGACTCGATTATAAACCAAAACCTTCATGAGCTGGGGTTTCTTGAATTATATATATTTTAGTTAAGCTATGTCTTACTATAGGAGATTGTAATTAATAAATTACCTTTGCGATTCTCTTCTGCAAAGTCCCAATCCCCGCCTGTGTCCACATAAATAATTCTTGGCAGCTTTAGGTATTTAGAATTTAGGCATTTTAAGGGTATTTATCTTACTAAGTGGAATATACATAAAAGTCAGCCAAAATGAAATTTCAGCAAATGTAGCAAATGTTTTCTCGGGCATCACTCTGGGGCATCACACTGAAGTAAACCCATCTATTTTACTGCATGCCAGTCTCTTGTGTCTTGTGTCTCACTCCCTCCTCACTAATTGCCTCTTTGCTTCTGAAATTCTTGCCTGACACTGGATTAAGCAAGCATTCTCCAAATACACTCAGGGATTACTGCATCTATGTGCTTGATTCTTGCTTTGAATTTAAAGGAAGTCGTTTTGTCTGTGTAAAAAGGGGATTTCCTCTTTCGGTCTGAATTTTATTTTCCTATAATCTTCTATTATCAACTTCCTCCTTGTTACCTGGTTGGTTGAGTGGGGGTCTGAGCAACCTGGTGTAGTGAAAAGTGTCCCTGCCCATGGCATGGGCTTGGAGCCAGATGATCTTTCAGGACCCTTCCACCCCAAATCAGTCTATGATTCTGATCATATACAGCATGACAACAGCACTCATTTAGATGCAGAAGAGGAAAATGCCTAGGAATTAACCTTTTAAAATATTTATACATAGAAATGCAGGTGGTACAATAATGCATTTATAATTCCATTTGAAGAATTTTGGTGTTGATACAGAAATGTCCTGTTTCTTATGAAAAGAGAGAATTTGCTACGTATGAAAAAGAACAGATATTTGGATTTGAGCAAGTCAGCTAAAACATATTACTCATGGAAACTTCTTTCCCTGGCAATATTGCAAATATTTCTCCAAGTAACTACTTTAGAAATCAATTCCATTGGAAAGTAACAATGTGAGATAATGACTGGTATAACTAGACAGTGGGGAGAAAAGGAATTCCCTCATTTAAATTATCTGTTTAATAATTTCCATTTCCAGATTGCCTAAGGACAGAATCAAACTAAATTTGTCACAGTCATGAAATAATTTCTATGCCAACTATAACATTTGTAAACAATGTAAAAAAGGAGTCACAGTAGGCACTTAGAATATATTGTAATACCATTGTTATGTCACTTTCCTAGGGCTAGCTAAAAGAAGAAAAATATTGTTTGCCTTTTATTTCTTTACGTCTATCTGCCAGTGTCATATGATGCAATTCAATCCTCTAAAGATAGTGGAAGAGCTTCTGTTTGGATTTGCCCTTGATAAATAGTATTTTGTTAAATCTACACCAAATTTATATTTGCAATTAGAACAGAAAACACTGTAAATTTAAGAGTTGCATTTCTAAAAAGGAGAAAATGAATTGTTGTTCCTTAATGAAAATGCTGAATTACAAACACTCTCAATCATGGTAGATGTAAACACACAGGCAGAATTGATGTTTCAAGTGTCTTTTTCCTGGTGTGAAACCACTTTAATCACTTTCAAAGTTTCATTAATTTTAATTTATTTTTAATTAGTTCAGTAAACTTGTAAGTATGATGAAGAGATGGCAATCAAGCTTCTTAATTTTAAGTATTAATATCCACTGTGGCATCAATGCTATAGGATTGTAATCAGTTAAAATGTTGCTTTTGGGGGAATTTACTGACTGGATATAACTCTGAAAAATTAATGTATTTTGCTCAATCAAAGGAGGCAATATTATTTGAATCTCAGAAACAAATTACTCTTTTCAACAGCACACTGGAATTGCATCCCACATATTCCACTTTACTTGGTGAAGAAAGGAGCCATCAGGGAAGGCAATGGCTCAGATGAAATTATCATATTCTGCAGTGATAAATCAATAAACTTGAAAGAGGAGGGAGAAGTAGAAGCTGAGATTTGATACATAATGTAAATACATCCCATAACATTACTGGATTGGATACTCTAAATGAAGCACTGAAATTTAGCTGCTTTTAATGCTCCTAGATGTTCCTAATGCTTTTATTACAGAAAGATTTTACTACTCTTTAAGGAATGCTAGGGAAAAATTAGAAAATCAAGAATTTCATTCCTTAATGACATTAAATAGCTAAATAATACTGTGATGATGCATCACAATTTATTAGTGATGCAGAGTTACTTCTTTAGAGGTTTAAGGACATACATCATTGTTTATCTGGAACTGTGTAGAACATCACACAGGTCTTTTAAGAATACATCTCTAGGTAAGAATACGTGTTTCCCTTTATAGTCTTCACTGCTCATGTTTATGGACTACAGCATTAGTTATTCTTGAATGAATTTCCTTACAAATATTGACAAAAGGGCACAGACCTTTAATTATGTAACAATGGACGTGACCAAACCAAGCCAAACCTAATTTTAAATTTCCTAGTGGATATTCAGACTAAAAAGTGTTACAGCACTGTAAATATATTTTCATTCTGAATCAGTATATTTGCTAGGGTACATTCCTCCCTAATTACATCAGAGAAGCACAGTGGTGTAGGAATGTTCTTGTTCAAGCCTGAAAGCTTACATAATAAAAATTGTTAGTGGATATTTGCAGCTGAAGTACCTTGGCGTTTGAATCTGCTGTATTCCCCCTTCTGCTAGAAATTACAGGATGCTTCACAAGGGATGCCAGGCTTTATGCAGTGTTCTTTATTTGTGGTAAATTAGGGAGATGTTCTGGAGTGCTGAGGTTGCTGAATATATTTACTAAATGCCAGGTGACTGCAGTTATCATTTTACAGGAGAACAACTAGAACTATCTAATTGTGCTTTGAGTGTATACATCCACAGTAGTCCAAATTACCCCAGCAGTAGTGCTGCTATTTATACAGGTGGTAATAACACTGCAGAAAATTCTACCCACCTGGGAGTAAAAGTCCTTATTTATCTGCCTATCAAAATACTCTAAGGCTGAATTTACAAAATGATAGTGTTTATATGAACAGTGGAAAAACTGTACCTATGTTCTTTTCACACATGGAAAATGGTTTATGAGGATTCTTTTTTTATCTGTGCAAAGGAAAATCACCACAAAAATACAGTGTACTGGATTGTAAGGAAAGCTACTAAACAAGTAAAGATTGGAGACCCGAAGAACAGGTTATAGAAGATCAAGGCTAAAATTCACTTATAAGGATGTCTGTTCTTACCCTTTCATGAATACCTACTCTGACCTGTAATGGAATGGTATCATGTTTTAGCATATAGCTGCAAATTGATATATTGGTCTTTGGTAGCAGGGGGGGTACAAAAATGGCTCCTGTGGAAGCTCCCCACCATGTCCATCAGAGCCAATCCCTGATGGACACACTTCTGGCCAAAGCTGGGCCAATTAGAGAGGTTGGTAACGCCTCTGTGATGACATATTTAAGAAGAAAATCAAAACAAAATCATGGGGTGTTGCTTCTTGTCAGAGAAGAGGAGGAGGTGAGAACACATGAGGGAAACAACATGGAGACACCAAGAGCAGTTCAGAAGGAAGGGCAGGAGGTGCTCCAAGCACCGGAGCCGAGATTCCTCTGCAGGTTGTGGTGATCACCATGGTGAGGGAGCTGTGCCCTGCAGCCTGTGGGGATCCAGGGGGGATGCAGAGATCCACCCACAGCCCATGGGGAATGCAGAGATCCACCCACAGCCCATGGGATCCATGGGGAATGCAGAGATCCACCCACAAGCCCATGAGGATCCACAGGGATGCAGAGATCCACCCACAGCCCATGGGGGATGCAGAGATCCACCCACAGCCCATGGGGTTCCATGTGGGATGCAGAGATCCACCCACAGCCCATGGGATCCATGGGGGATGCAGAGATCCACCCACAGCCCATGGGGATGCAGAGATCCACCCACAGCCCATGGGGAAGGTGCCCATGCCGGAGCAGGAGGATGCCTGGACGAGGCTGTGGTCCAGTGGCAGACCCATGCAGAGAGGGGGCCCTGCTTTCAGGCTGGAGCAGCCTGTCCTTGGAGGACTGCACCCCGTGGATGAGTAACCCATGCCACAGCAGGTCTGGGGAGGAGTTCCTGTTGCACTCGTGAGAGTGCACCCACGCCAGGGAAGTTCATGGAGAGCTGTGTCCCATGGGAGGGACCCCACGGCCTCCCAGGGGAGGAACTCCTCTCCCAGAGCAGCAGAAGAAAATCTCAGTGATGAACTGGCCAAAACCCCCCCACCCTGTCCCCTGTGCTGTCGGTGGGAAGGAGAGAGGGGCTGGCGGGGGGAAAGGTGTTTTAAGGGCTTATTTTACATCTCATTATCCTCCTCTGATTCTGTTAGTAATAAACTTCATTTTGCAACCTTAAGCTGTGCCTGCTTGGCCCTTGAAATATTTCTCCCAGTCCTTATCTCACTCAGCCTTCATTAACTTTTTTTTCTTTTTCCTTCCTCTGCCCAGCTGTAGCAGGGGAAGGTGAGTGAGTGACTCTCGTGGGTGCCTGATGTTGGGCCAGTGTCAAACCACAGTGGTGGAATACATGTGTAGACCACACATGACCTCACTGAGGGTAGTAGTAACCCTGCTCTGTGAGTCCTGCTGAGGAGCCACTCCAGTCAGGGCATGCTACCGAACATGTCTGTGCTTTCCAAGGGGCTGAGAACACTGAACAAGCTGTGGCTGTGCAGGGTAGAGTGGCTTGGTGTGTTGCCAACACACAAGCTGTTGAGACCCAGGGGAAGCAGAGGTGTCTGCACAATGCCCCTACAGCCCCCCAGAGCAAGGGTGAGTGCAGGCAGAAGCCCTCAGGGATCTCTCCACTCCCTACAGACTAAACATACCATAGATCAATGGGCATTCCCATTGAACTGCAATACTTAAACACTGTTTAGTTGGCTTAAGATGAGAAGTGCTGCAGCCATAATGATGTGATGATATTTTTCTACATTGACTTCTTGGGGGATTAGAGAGAGATAATGCCACTTGTTACAGTGGGGAAAGGTAGACAAGCTTACAGACAAGTGACCCATATACTTTCAGGTATATAGGTATGTTTTGGTGAAAGCTAGAATTTAAAAGCTCTACAGACTTGGCTGGTAGAACTGATCTTCCAAGAAATTCTTCAGTTCCTCAAAAATTAGGGTATTAGCTGTTTGTTGGTGTAGTTGTATGACTAATAGAACTTTCCAAATCTTGCCTGACTTCACCATAGAATGAACTACTATATACTGGTATTTGCTGTAAGTTAGCATAGTCCCCACTATTTCAACTCACAGAACTCTCTTGTGTAGGTCCTCAAGAGCCTTCAAGTGTAAATTTCCTGTTAACATCTTTATAATTGGAAAGGCTGAGGGGAACCAATGGGGTTAATCCATCAAAGTATATAGTAAATGTTTCTTCTAACACCTATTCTATTTTCTAAGTGGGCTATTATGGTTTTTATAGCTTCACTGATAAATTTTATTTTCTCATAAGTAGTTTTGTATTAAGATGGGAATAGAACTTAAATGGTAAATGCAGTACTTTCACACGTGATTGTTTTGGCCTGGAGCCCAAGAAGAAAGAAGAATTTTTCCCTAGTATAAGCTTCAGGATTAGTATTTTTCAAACTCTAAACACTTCCCAAAGAGCTAAAGATGCCTCTTCTCTCTCCTTCTATATGTTTTGAGTTCTATTGCTTTTTGATGCACTCTCTTATGGCTTTTAGTGTCTCTAAATAGTTTAATTCTGGAAGTGGGATTAAGTGAAATATGCACAGATGGCTAAAGCAGAGGCTTGGTCTGGTGATTTGTCATTAAAGACAACTGTATTTTGTCTTGGCTATTACAGTCACCAGATCTAAACGTTGCCCAGGGAAAATTAAGGGTACTAAAAGGCCTACCTGACCAGATTGTTATATGCATGAGAGTGTAGTTCATTCATTAATAGAAATATAATTCAGGACACCTAAATTTCATTCCAGTTGTTAGCCAACAGTTGACCTACAGCCCCCTCCAAGATGTTACATTTTTTACCTGGATGGCCTACCCTGGTGCCTATAGAAAACTTATATTGGAGAGGGAAAGTCTAGTTTGAGTAAACGGTGTTACCTCAAGATAAGTGTAATGGAACTGAAGTTTGAGAGAGAGTCAGTCAATGGCACTCTAAGTTGTTATAAATTTAAACATTTAAAGTTAATTTGTTTGGGGTCAAATTCTGCTTTAATGTTTAGGATTTAGAAGTAGCTAGTTCATGATAGGGCTGATAAAGCATTTTAGTAGATATAGGATGTGCCACTGATACATGGGAGTGGAATCAAACATGGAAAAGCAACTTGTGTGGAAGGATCCTGGGGACAGGAGCAGGAGCAGTGTGCAATGTTGTTCCTGGTGCCTTTGCAGGAGTGAGGTCTGGAGGAGAAGGTGATAATGAGAAGCAGTTGGTGTGCCAGTCCTTCATCTATCAAATGTGTGCCGTGTCCTGTGGTGCCCCTGCACCCTGGCACTATCAGCAGGGCTGTGGCAGATGCAGGCAGTCTGAACAAATGTCTGTAAGTGCACTGAAGGCTCATTGCAAGACAAAGCAGTGAATGTCACCTCACATCACCTCACTTGCTAGAGACAGAGGGTAGAGTTTGATGTCCTGCATAACATCCCAGCCTTGGCCTAGACCTTTACAAACCACAATGTTCAGGTTGTAACTGAGATGATCCAAACACTTGGCATCGTAAAGGTCTATATGCATCAAAGAGAAACCCTGCTGGATTTGTCACAGAATATATATTGTGAAGAGGGCTTCCTCAAGTGACCACAATTTGTACTAAATGCCTTGGTTCCAGTAACAGTGCAAGTCTGTGCTGGATCAGCCACAGGTTTTAATTATCAGCATATGCTTCCTTGATGAGTTTCTTGCAAAAGGTTTTGCTACATGCCTTTTTCCGTGTGTAAGTACTGATTATATTACATGCTTAGGCCAAAATTGGCACTTGCTTCCCCTCACTGACATAGTTTTATGTGTTTTGTATTTCTCCTCTCAATTTGCTTTTGAAGATAGTCACACTTCAGTCAGGTTTATCCCAAATGCTTAAGCCTAAGGTGCATTGATAAGATATCACAAGGTGCATGATGTGCATTACTTACATTGGGAGCAGTGGTGGTATTTGCATAATGTCAAGTGTATCTTTTTGACACTTCTGTACACGGATTTGCAGAATATAAGCTTAATATTTGCAACGTGTTGCATATTGCACAGCAAAGGGAGGGCTTCACGACATGTATTTGCCATCAAGGACAAGATCTCGTGATTTCATTGATCCTTCACAGAACAGATGAAGAATTCAAGAATAACTTACAAAGGTTAGATTTTACTGTTTACATTGCTTTGTTCAAATTGTAATGAGCAAGAAAGTAGCACTATGGGGGATGGGTCAAGAGAAGCTCAAGAGAAAACGGGGAAAGAGTTCAGGCTACTTTTCCCCAGTTCTCAGAGTGTGATTATTTTCCGTGTCTAAAAGTCTGTGGCAGATTTTTAGGCACTAAGTGTTAATGCAGGTACAGACTCTTCTGTGAGCTGATAATATTGGGACACAGGGCACTGACCTAATAGCATTCAGACACCAAGACACTTCTGAGCAGCAGAAGTGAGTAAATTGAAATCCCCATGATCCGTGGTAAAACTATCCAGGAGTGTCTATCAGGTCAAGCAGCCTCTGGTGGTAGCTGTTATGCAGGGTTTTGGCATTAGCTCAGAATTACAGGTCCTTGTACCCAAATTTTCACCCTCTTGTTAGCAGCAGGAGAGGTAATTTTACTGCAGAGCACAGAACACTTCCCCTTTACTCTTCTCCATTTATGTCTGAAGAGCCTGGTGCAGAGGGCTCTTCATGGGATAACAGAATCAATGCTGGTAACACTTTTAAGAAATTTTAAAGTGAACTGACTGCCCAAATGAGCTAGTATAAGGGCAACTTGGTTATGTCTGCACAATCTCAAGTATCTGTAGTGTAGAGATCTTTCCAGATATGCGAGTTCTCTTGGCTAAAGCCACAGTGGAACATACTACTTGCCATATTATGATACAATTACAGTGGGTAGACCTATACTGACAGTGAAATAGTATAAAATAAGATTAGAATGTTTTTACTTTATGTCGAGTAAAAACATCAACCTGAAATCCTGCTGTGGAGTTTCTATCACAGGCAGAGGTACATAACAATCTGTGAATATTCTTCTACTTTATGCCCTATAAATTCTTTCCTTCTGGCAGATCTTACAGAAAGGCTCTGTATGGTGATATTTGCTTTTGTGTAAGTAGCAGCATTCTGTTCAATCATTTCCTGGAGAAGGCATACAAAACACAGCCTTTCCTAACCCTTGTCTGCTTCCTTCATCTCCAGGTCTGTCTGCTTCACCATCAGTTTCTCTCCCAGCTGGAAAGAGATTGTTCTGTTTCTTGCTAATGATTACTAACTTTGCATTTAAAGCTGTTGGCTTCCTGCAATGCCCAGAGGATCCCAGTTTAAAGAAGAGTGGTAGTTGAAATAGCCTAAAGGTGATGAAATCCATTTCCCTCATTTGATATTGCCTCCTACTCATTCAATTTTGGTTTTTATTGCAACGAGTGGAAAGAATAAAGTGGACCCCTCTGGACTTCTAAAATTTCCCTTGCAAAGTAACTTCTCAGTAAGAGATAGATCAAAAGACAACTTTGGCACTGAAGTGCAGACTAGAAAAAAGAAAAGGTCTCAAGACTGTAAGACTGCTGGTGTTGCAAAGCCTAAAGGCAGGTGCTGAGCTCCAGGAGAAGAATTCACAGCATCACTCACTGCCTGTTCCTGTACCAAAACCTGGGATTTACAACAGGCACTGAACCAAGCCAAGAGATCCTGTGGCTAGGAAATGGCTGTGAGGTGCTGTACCCTCATGGTTTGGGCACCTTTGAGAGACTTGAATTCAGATATTTGCTCTCTACTTCAGGATTAGCTATTTTTGGGCAACTGCTTTCTTTTGAAATGCATGTGTCCAGCACCCACGGAGTCTGTCAGGGCAGGGTCTGGCAGCCAGTGCCTGTCCCAGCAGCAAGGCCAGGAGCAGGGCAACTGTGAGACCTTGGGGCAGCCCCAGCTCCAGGCTTCAATCACCTCCCTGGAAACGTGGGCTCAGTTTGGAGCATGCCATGGCCAGGCATGGAGACTGACCCTGCTGTGGTGTTGGAGGGGCTGACAGCCCTGGGGAGCTGAAATGCAGTCCTGGCCTGTGGCAGGGTGGGGATAACACAGAGGGGAATAAGCAGGGACAGGCAGGGCTGACAGTGTGTCAGGGCCATGGTGGTGTGATATTTTGCACTCAGCCTTTGTGTGGTGCCAGGCACTGGGAATGCTCCCTGAAGGAGAAGGTATGGTCCCCAACCCTTCCCACACAGAGGGGTTTCCATTCATCCTTCCCTTATTACTGGAAGACACCCATGTGTTTCAGCACTTCCACCTTTTTTGTCCTCCACTATGCAAAACCCAGTCAAAGGTGGCCAGGTCTTCACATGGGAACCACTGTATCTCAGTCAGGCTTGTGGAGCCCAGCCTAGTGTTGAATCTGGGAGGTTGCCTTGTCAGTACAGGTCTCTGCAACTTGCCCACTATAATTTCAGCACCAGTTACTGGAAATGTGTGCATGTATTTCTGTTCTTTCATGGAAAAGCTGAAATTTACACTGTTATATCTTATTACTTTAGAATAAACTCTATGTGAAAAATTCCATTTTATTGAACTTCTCTTTGCATCTCTTTAAATATCTGCTTTAGTGGAATACCAGTGCATTAAAATCATACATGGCATTGAAAATCAAAATCTCTTCAGTATGATAAAGGAAGCTGATTTATATTAAAGAACTTTTTCAAAGTCATAGTTCAAAATTTCCTTATAATGAAGTATATGAGCCAATAATATCTTAAAAGCTCCCCTACTTCCTATTTCTAAAGGATCTGTGAAGGAAGTACAGGATTAATAATTCTGGTGAGTTTAGAACCCAAGCACTGAAAATTATAGAGGACCTCAAAACACTGAAACTTTTAACTAAGTCCACTCTAAGCCTGTATTGTGAATGTAAAGAAAACTATCATTTCTTTAGAGGTGGGGAATAAAAGGTTAATGGGTAAAAGATACAACAGGGGAAATTCTGATTAGATATTAAGGTAAGTTTTTTTGACTGCAATATTTGTCAGATAGTGTACCAGATTTCCCACAGACTTCTATATATCTATCCTTGGGTATATTCTTGGCTGTAATGAAAAATTCCCTGATTTCTCTAAATTGGTTCAGTTTTGAGCACTGTGTGGGTCAGTTCATACCCAGAGGACCATTGGAACCTGCATAATTCTATGGGTGGGTAAGATCCAGAGGATTGCATATGCAAAGTGGTAAGAATCAGGATTAGTGGGACAAATTCTCTATAAAATTTTGGTCTTTGGTCTTTCACTGAATAGCACACATTACTTAAAAGAAAATTTCAGCAAAACAACAATTCCAATTAAAATTGCCTCTGGTGACATATAACTGATTGCTACTAAAAAGGGGTATTATAGGACCTGTAGACCCTATTTTTTAAAAAGGCTGTAAAGTAATATAGAACTGAAGAACTACACATTCTGCAAATAACTCTCCCCAGGATCTTTATCTCGGTGTGAACTGCTGCATACAGATGTCATTCCTGGAAAGGGAGGTAAGGGATTTACTGGACAAAATTAAAAGGACCAAACATAAATTAAAACATTAAAAATTATGGGCTTGGCTTCTTATCCTTGAGGAGCTGAGTGAATGAGGGGAGTCCATTCATGGCAATAGGTTCTTTGATTTCATAAATCATCAGCTGTGGTTGTTGGAATCTTTTGCAGGGATCTTTAATCACTTCACTTGGTGAAACAAGGTGTTGTGGTCTTTAGCTCGTCCTTGAATTCACTTGATTTACAAGCAGATCTGATTTGGATGTGGCAAAAGTGACAGGACCTTGGAAATGCTGTAAGAAGGGAAAATGTATCAGTAAACTACCTAGTGGCAGTCTTCCCTGGCTCGTTTGAAATGTTCCTGTTCTCTTACTTCAAAGTCAGTCTTAAAATTATTGACATTACCTAATGGTTGGAAGAGCTGATGCCTCTGATATTATTATTAACATATTTGATAATCATCCCTCTGAGAAGTGTCATGGGGGGGGGGTGGTATTTTTTGACAGCAAACCAAAAAACCATGAAAGAAAACCTTAATTAAGAACATTATAGCAAAGAGGAGTTTTGTGATATATTTTGTATAGCCTCAAAAAATGCTAAATTGTTCAGTTAAATTTTGTTGAGATTTTAAGATTTATTTTTTGTATTTATGTGGTTCTTCCCCCTGCTACTACTGCAAGTAAGCAATAATGCATATACTTTATTTCCTAGGCAAACACAGGAGTGGTTTACCACACTGCTTAAGGATGTTTGGAAGGATGAATGGAAGGCCTGAGGAAGAGTGGGGCTCTGTCAGGGCTGTCAGGGAGGCAGATGGCTGTGTTCCCTCAGAAACGAAATTCTGGAAAAGAAAACAGGGCTAGAGAGGGTATTTCACTTTCACAAAAAATTCCTCTTCCTGGAAATGTTCAACCCTTTTGAAGCCCTGCCATGTAGCGTGTCCCAGCAAAAGATTGCTAGCTATTAGGTATTTTCTCCAACATTATGGAAGATTTTTTTTTTTTTTAATATTAGTAGTAGTGTGCCGTATAGGAGTCTGCTTGAAATTAACTGATGAACTGATGAATACTCTAATCCCTGTAGAAACAGGATTTTTAAATAAAGGAAATTATCATAGAAGCAAGAAAACACTTGATGTAATAAGAAGTAATTACATTGGGATTCATGAGAGTAGAAAGAATTATATGACAGGAGAGAGACCATGTGAAAATAACAGAATAACAGAAGGAAACCAGAGAGGGAATAGCAAAAACACAGCAGTTATTTCTTAAACAACTTTAAGTGAAGTCCATAGGTCTTATGAGATGTGCTGTATACAGAAGCTGCAGGGTAGAGGTTAAAAAGAAAGGACTGGATGATTTTAATGAAAGTTGCAGTAGTAGTCTAGATTTCCTGTTGAATCACAATCTTTGTGTCTTTTACCACAGCTGATCCATTAGACCACGATATAGCAGAAAAATATGTCAGAGGTACATCAGCCTTGCAGAGTTTATAACTTCAGCTGACAGAAACAACATGGTTGCATTTATACTTTAATTAGCAGGGGAAAATCACATCAAGTACAGGAGCTATGCCAATTTACACTAGAAGAGGAATTAATCCTTAATATTTTGGATAATCACACTTGAATGCAAATTTATAAATATTTTTAGCAGTCTGTATTCTAGTTGCATTATTTCATGCAGTAAATTAAATAAACAAGTAATGTAATTCAAAGCCTATTATAAGAGCCTGTATTCTGCTAACTGGTCTGAAAATAAAAGGCAGCTATTATGCAAACATTGCACCCCCTTGAATTAATTACATATTTTAGATGATTAATCTAACCCATATTTTATGTTGGTTGCTCTACTCTTTTTGTTCCTGTTAGTAATCAGAAAGGTTTATATTATGAACATGCTTGCCAATTGCTTGACTTACCCTAACATACTGCATTATGTCTCCACAAAGATGTCTCAAGCCAGTGTACATAGAGGTAAAAAGGCAAATGAATTTCCTGGGTTCATGCATTTTTATGTTTCACTTGAATGCAATGATTATGCACCTTTAATACAGATTTTTTTCAACATTGACCTTTTTAATATGTAAATAAATCATCTCCCAGCACAGTGCAATCAACAGGATACAGGGTGATTGATTCAGGAGAAATTCACTTGAAAACTTCAAGTAAATGCTTTTATGAAAAAGTTTGCAGATATAGGATGGTCCAGTCTAATGTGTAAGATGTGTTCACGAAGCATGCAGTTGCAGTGCTGTAGTCTCTGCCTACCCATCATGTCTATAGCCAAATGGTAATTCACTGTTTCTGTGGTTGTTAGAGCATTTCTATTTGAAAAGAAAAGCAGCAAAGGCAGATGACTAAGAGTTCAAACTATATGATAAATAAATGCCTCTATATTTTACAGGTTTATGGGCTGTGTCATAACCGATGAGGTGTGAACCTTTCAGAAACCAGATATTTCCATGATGAAGGACAGAAATAACACAAACATGGGAATTCTTTGTCATAATTTATTGCAAAAAATGTCTCCTAGCATGCAGATCCCTGGATTCCTGCAGTCATGAAGCCTCTATTTCTCCTACAGAAGGCAGGCTTAAAATTTTATAAACATGGTTTGCACATCAAGGAGTCAGATTCAACCTCAGCTGGTTTATTATTGTGGGGTAGGACAGAAAAATGTCACTTAAGATTTTCAGGGTCCAAATTTTCTTTCCCCTACGAATGCTTGGTTGTGACCAATTTGAGAACATTTGGGGTCAGTGGGCTCCACTGCTGGAGAACATACCTGTGAGGATAATAGTGTGTGCTGAGAACAGGTCCTGCATGTATTTTAGGGGAATAAGGAGAAACCATAACAGAAACACCCAAGTTCCTGATATTTGCTGATCACAAATATCAGCCTTGAAAAGAACAAAAACATTGCATATCAAAAGGAGGTCCTGTTTTTCAATCACTAGAGCTCCAAACCTTGTCAGTAGCTGCTCCAGATGGCAGCTGCTGATGCTGCTGTTGTCAATCAGTTCTCTTGTTGGAGCCCAGGTTTCTATCAGAAACATCACCTGAGGGTGACACAAAGGTCAGTCCTCTGTGCTGGCAAAGTGCAGCCGTTGCTAGACATAGAAGATAAAATAATTGTATTCATTTTTCCTGGTAAGATGAAGGAAAACCCCTGTGACACTAAGTTCCCTGTCTGCTGAGACATCACGATGTCAGTCTCTGACCTTGCACATGAAAGGCCTTGCATTTTCTGGCAGCAGTGATGTACTGAAGGTAACATGGCTTATCTTTTGCTGCTAACACCTTATGCCTCTTGTCAGGAATAAAAATGGCAAGGTTGAATTTCATCATGCTGTACTAAAGAAAACAAAGAACTATTCATAAAAGTGCTGCCACAAATGGATTTGACTTTTAAAAGCAAAAGCTTTTAAAATATTTTATTTTAGTTTGTTAATAATTGTATGGTGAGCCCTTCTCTTAAATTAGAAAGATGATATATAATATGCTGCCTTGCATTTAATTAGAACATTTTATAATACCGCTTGTATGAATGAATAGCTTTGGACAAAATACAGTTGAGTTATTCTTAATTTGGTCACTGGAGAACTGCCATTTTTTTACACTTACAACAATAGAAAGAGTGAAAAAAAATATTACAAAAGTGGCTGGGCCAGAATCTCAGCTATTGCTAGGCAGCTCTCAGAACAGCCTGGGAATGACAGTGTGTGGGCATATAAATATAGACTTTTCACTCCTGTGGATGTCTGTATCAGGATAGTTCTCCATATTTTCCAACCTCTATTTTTCTTGTAGCTGTTAGTAAATGTTTAAGTCCATCAAAATACAAAAAAAAACCATGAAGGCAAGAAAACTGAATTGAACTAAAACCAAAATAAAATAGTGGGTTTTTTTATAAAGCATTGGCAAATGGGCTGTAAAATTTCTATGCTTATCTAGGACAATGAGCACCTGTAATGAGCTTGCCTGTGTATTTTGTATAGGTTACAAAGGAACACTGTACTAAACTGAAAGCAGCAAAACCAAAAATATCCAGAAAAAAGCACTGTATGGTATGTGAGACAAATCCTTCTTACTGTAGCAAAATGCATGTTGAAGTCAGAGAGAAATTATCCCACATGTATTTTGTTCTCCTAAAAAGTATAAAATAGCAAGATAATACAGGTTTCTAAATTAACATCCTCTAAATTAGCTGTGTTTAAATGCATTAAACTAGAGGAATTCTTCATGATAAATAGTATCTCCTATGGCAGAATGCTTCTAAGCAGAATAAAGAATCCTTTCCCTGAAGGGACCAGTTCTGCTCTTCTGTATCAAAAGACACCGTGCACATCTAAAGACAGACCTTGGCAACTTTTGTAGTCACAAAGGACTGCATAGCTTGGAGACATGGCGCTGACAATGCTAAGCTTGGCAATATAACTAATAAAGTGCTTGTTTTCAGCATTTTCTAGCATTACTGTGCTCTCTGAGACCTGCAGATGGGTTCCTTTAATTTTTTCAGAAGCTCAGTTAATCCCATGTCTAATCTCACATACACAGAAGCAGCAAAATGGCTGAAAAAGAAATTGCATAATGCTGCAGTCTTTGCCAGAGATAAGCACCCTAATTCTCTCTGTTATGCTGACTTGATGCCAGTGTTACTTCCTAACTTCAGTGTAATTCCCTCTACCCCCATGTACAACTAGTTTGGCAGAATACATGAGCAGGTCCAAGGGGAAGATGTTTGCAGGAGCTTGGTGCATTTGCTGCATTATTCTTACATTGAAAGTGTGTAGTTTGCTTTAAGCATGTCCTCCCCAAGAACTAGGTAAGCTGGAAATGCCTCAGCTGAGCAGCAAAGAACGTGTTTACCATTGCACTCAGGTAATGCTGTCATCTCAAATAACTCCAAGCAAATCATTTTAACTGGCTAAACCAGTGTTTCTTTTACTGGGAACTCTATTTCAAATTATTTACTCAGAATCAGAAAGCTTTTCTAATGAAGAAAAAAATTGACATTACACTGAGGCATTACCTGGAAGAATATGTGGAGTTTATTAGGCATAAGAGAGTTGAAGTGCAGCAGTAATCCCAGGAGTGAATCAGATAGGTTGATGTTCTGGTTAGCAGTTTTCTCTGAAAAATTTCACTTCACTGCTTCTTCTCATTGTTATAACCTGGGCACTGAAATGAAAACTGAAAACAGTCTGTAGCCCTTCTCCCTTCTGTTTTGGAAAAATACTTGGTGAATCATTAAACAATATTTCATTCGTTTACCCTTGAGAAGCTGAATGCTTTTAAGAAGCCAAGACTGGGATATATTGCATATCTAAGCAATTTTATGTTACCTTGTTAGTTTGATGGGTTTAAATGTAAATTCAAAAATGCAAAAAAAGAAAATAAGCACTTGGGGAGAGTAATCTGTTTTAAAAGGAGAAGAGAAGGAGAAGGAGAAGGAGAAGAAGGAGAAGGAGAAGGAGAAGGAGAAGGAGAAGGAGAAGGAGAAGGAGAAGGAGAAGGAGAAGGAGAAGGAGAAGAAGGAGAAGGAGAAGGAGAAGGAGAAGGAGAAGGAGAAGGAGACGGAGAAGGAGAAGGAGAAGGAGAAGGAGGAGAAGAAGGAGAAGGAGAAGGAGAAGGAGAAGGAGAAGGAGAAGGAGAAGGAGAAGGAGGAAGGATTCCTCAGACATACATTGAATGTCCTTGTCCTTGAAGCAACTCACAATAAGTTCTGCCCTTATTTAACCTTCCTACTGCACTGCTAGGCTGCCAGCAATATGATCTTCATCCTATTTTCTCATACTCACTGGACAAAATTTATTTTATCTTATCAAGTTGGCATGAATGAAAAGAACAGTCCCAGGATCTGGAAAAAAAAACCCATTAATCTGTAACATTAAGTGGGAGGTCTAAACGAAGAAGTGTTGGACAGACTCAGATGCTCACATGTGCATCCTGTCTAATAAATACAGCACAAATAAAAAGGTATCAGAATTGCTGTATTCAGGTATTTCTGTCAGCACTGCAATCACCTTTTAAATAGAGGACCATATGAATTGCCATGCTAGATCAGAAAAAAGGTTTATCTAATTCCATGCTTCCAGAGGTGACTAGCCTCTATCTGGCTGCCTATAATCCCCCTTCTAACCCTCCAGATTTTGGCCTTAAAGGTCTGTTTATACCTGTATGATTAAAAAAAATCTTTCTGTTTTTTTTATTTTTCATATGAGGCACATGTTTTGGTGGAACCAGAATTTTCTTGGATATGAGCAGTACTGAAGGGAGAAAGGAGGCATGCATAGAAATAAGTAATCCCTTTATGGAAAGAAATTGAGGTAGTTATTAATTTTTATGATTCTTAAAAATGTGATTAAATGCATGTGTTATATGACATCTGTGAATGAATCAGAATTGGTGTGCATTGAAATTTGGAACTTAAAAACCATTTTGCACACACGATTTTTAACTGTATCATAAACTCTCCAAGACAAATTGCTTAATACAACCTTAAGTATTGCCTTGGAAGTTGTGTTCTCTTTTATTTATTTTTTTTTTCTCTTTTGGACTTTTGTATAATTGATCTATGTCTTCAGATCACCTTGAGCCTTGTCATGCGTTGCTCTATTTACGTGCCATAACTAAAAACAGTGTTCTTGGTTTCTGGAGTCAGTTGACACAGCTTTTGTAAATTTTCCTTTCAGTGCAAAAAGAGTCTTTATTTCCAAAACATGGGGTTCTTTTTCACAGCTGTGTAAACAGAGAACTTAGGAGAAACTTACATTCCATTTCCGACTTTGCTGTAACTGCTAATATCTTTATTGAGTTGTTGTGTTGATATACAGGCTAATATTGAAAGACTCATAAAATTGCATGTTTTCTGTTCAGCTGAATGAACCAACATGATTTGAAAATTCCATCACCAGAGACGCTAGCAAAATCGACAGTGCTACAGTGTCTCAAAACTTCAAAGGCTTAACAAAAATAGCTGTATTGTGTTAGCACCCTATAGTCAGCAAACTCATATTCCCACAAGAAGTTTTGCAGTAGGCCTGAAGACTAGTGGTCTTGCCTGGAAGTGAAGAGCTTTGGATTTCATTATGTCTTGCTCTGCATCTTTGATATTCTCCTGGGTAAATCACTTTTTCTGTGTGCTTTGGTTTCCCATCCGTGAAATGACCTTTGTGAAGTCAGTGGTTTCCCAGTGTGATACTGTGCTGTGTTATTAGAGCAGCAAGTAAAGCTCTCCAGCATCGATTCCTGGCTCCCTGTAAATGGGATGTGAGGGGTGGAAACAGCTGGTAAATACCACACACAACTCTTCACACACAGCTGTGGCATTATGTTGAAGCCAGTCACTAGACATCTATACTAAGTCTTTATTTCTGGTGTTTGATCCTGTCACCACCTACAAATAGACTTGCAGCCCAAACAGTTTCATCTGAAAAAAAAAAAAAAAGAATGAAAAAAAAAGTATTTGCTCACAGAGTTTCTCTTTAAGTAAATGTCAGACAAGTCAACACATCAGACATGTCCCTTAGGTACTCTCAATTGCACTGGGGCAGAAAAGCTCATTTGTATATGAGAAATTAAGATTTTACTGTGGAGGACCTTGTAGTATTTGCTGTAGCTCGTGGCCAATAGGAAGAGAAAAACTTGTCTTGAAATAAACTTCATTGTGTTGATGAATTTTTAAACCTCAATATTTGTGCTGGTTATTGTTATGAGAAAGGGTAGTTAGAAGTGCAGTATCAGTCTGGGATGTTGAAGAATTGGATGGTGTTTTGAATTTTTCACTACTTAGACCATAATTTTTGTTATATATTCTCGTTCTGTGCCTCAGTTTACTAAATAGGATTTTAAATGCTTGTTTTCTTGTAATGTCAGATCTAGAGCTTAAAAATAAAAGGAGACAAGATATGCATATTATTGTTATTTTATAAACACTTAGTAAGAATAATGAAAGGTATTTCAAGTACATTCTTTCCCTTGCACTATCCAATTAAAAAAGGCTTAATTTTGACATAAAAAAAATAAACCAAAACAAAACAAACTCCAAAAAACAACAAAACAACCCTGTTCTATTCATTTGAAGACAGAGACCTCTTCTTTGATTTGTGAAAACCAAAATCTATGACATGCTTGGCCCGTGCTTGAGGAGTTAAAACCTCACAAATATTGGAAAGAAATAGGTAGAATAATCTGGTAGACATATTTCAAATGAAGGTCAAATACCCCTTTCTTTTGAAAAAGCAATTGAATATGCCTCCAAATGCAGGCTGAGGGGTAGACGGTTGACCTCATTTCACCAAGGGTCGCATTTTGGTTTCCTTGAAGAAATTTACTCTGAGGAGATTATATGGCAAGGCAGGATGTAGCTTGCAGGGAGACATTTTGTTCCCAAATGAAGAACCACTAAGGAAGTAAAAGTAATGGAGAAGACATTGAGAGTGCATTTTGTAGAGTTATCTGATACGCAAGTTTTGGATCATTGTCAATGCTTCCTATGGAATCTTTCTAGATTTACCACAGACAGTTGGTAGCTTAAATCTGATTGCTTAGTTTTCTCATTTAAAGCTGCTTTTTTCTCTATAGAAACTAAAGCTGTGACAGAAACAAAATTGGCATTCAGCTTGTCAGTAAGTAAAGGCATCTGCAATCCGTAAAGGTAGCAGTGCCAATATTGGCATCTGTCTTGTTTCTGGTCTCACAGCTCTGCTGTTGAGAGCAGTGTGTATTCCAGCCCTGATCTCTGACACAAAAATTGCTCCGTTCCCTGGAAGAAAGGTTTGTGCTGTTGTGGTGCCAGCTTTTATTGGCAGGCTGCTGGTGTCAAAAGGGACATAAAATGAACAACCAGTATGGATTCCTCAGGAAGCCCGTAGGAAATGTCTGTGGCTTAGGGTCTTGTTAGCTCTGCCACAGCAGAGGCACTCTGTGACATTGTCAGCTGTAACTGTGCACATCCACAGATGCATCACAGCATTCACTTCAAACAGCTTCTCTTGTTATTAGGCTGTAACAAGATGAGAGGTGTCAACTTCTGTATTCTAATTACACAGATCTTCTAAAAAAAAAAAAAAGAAACATCCCAGAGAGTCTGGTAAAATGGAAGTAGAATTTTGGAGTTGAGGGCAGTTCCTGACAATCCTTTTTAGGGTTCACAGTTATTCAGGGTAAAAGTGGCAAAAATAAAAGAAGAGTTGTATGACAACCACAACTTAGCAACATAAAACACTTTAATAATGATGAAAGTAAATGTGGGATGAGGCCCAAAAATCTGAGCACAATAACCGAGGGGATAAAGTGTCTTCAGGAGCCAGTGGTCAAAGACAAGGATGAAGGGAGGTCCAGGGTATAAATATGGGGTAAGAGAGAAGGTGGAGTTGAGGTAGGGTGCAATGGGGACAGGGGAAAGTGGTGCAGAGGTGGGGTAAGGGAAAGTAGGGTCCCGTGGGGTAGGTTGGGTGGAACATTGCACCAACTGAGGGCCAATGGGGATACAAGGAAGGGAGAACATTCTGGAATTGGGAGTGGTGATAGTTGACTGGGAAATGAAGGTTAGGAATATGCATGAGGTATTAACATGGACAATTCCATAACTCTTTGGAACTTTTCTTCTTGGGTCACCACAACTTAACAAATGTCTCCCAAGGTTTAGGGTTGGGATACAACCCCTCTTCAGTGATGGGTGCCTGACCTGGAATACCATTCAGGCTGATTCCCACAGTAGTATTCAAAATTTTGAACATTATGATTTTTCTCCTTGATATTCTGTTTTCAATCATCCTTTTTTTCTGTCCAGAATAGTTTTGCTCTCTGATATTGGGCACAGTATGTATGATTTTAAAATCTCTGTGTTGCTATTGATGCATTTTAATTTAATGTTTATAAACCATCTGGCATCATCATCACACTGCTTGGTATGATGGTTTGAATGAAATCCATGGGCTTGTTTCTTTCCAGAAGGATCCTCATGTGTTTAGTGTGGCTGGAAGACAAAGCATGTCTTACACATCAGTGGGACTTATATATTCTGTATGTCTGAATCAGAAGGCACTGTGCAAGGAATTAAGTGTTAGAAGGACATTTTAGAATAAAATTGGGTGAACAGTCTGTTCTGGAACTTGTAGTTTTAGGCTATCAAAGCTGCTAGATGTTGCAGTCTTTGAGCAGCTGTCTCTATAGCAAGATTTGTCTCTTCTACTCATATGTCCCTCTGAAATGCCTGAAGCAGTGATGACCAAGTAAAAGAATATTGCCCTATTTAGTCACATTCTCTGCCCTGTCAACTCTCTTCAGTATTTCTTCTTACACCAGATATTGTCTCCTCCATGATAACTTATCTATGTACAGGCTTTCCTTTCCTTAAATATTTTTCTGCTTTTTGCCCTATTTTTTTCCTAACCTCTTTTACTAAATTTGCAAAATTACAAGTTAGTGTGAAGATGCATCAGCTTAAGCTTAAGAGTAGGAGCAACTGGACAAAACTAGGGAGTCTTACATTCCTGAGAATATTTGCCATATGCAGGTAGCTTTCCTGTGCACAAGCTGTTTGGTGTCAGTGGCTGCATGCACTCTAAAGAGATGTGAGTTTTGGGAATGCACAAGGATTCTCATGTGAATTAGTATTGACAATGATCTTCGTGACATATGGAGCTCCTTCACAAAGTGAACTGGCTACAGAAAGCAGAGTCTACTCGGAGTGAATCATTTGTGTCTGCTCAGACACAGTCAGACCACATCACCATAAAGGTGGGAACAAAACATGGAGGTGGCTGCAAGGGAAGTGATCTGTAATCACATCTTAATGCTAAGGGTCCTCTGAAGATTTTTTATTTTACCTTTCCTCCAATCAATAACATAGCTGGAGGTGTTCCATCAAGTTAGAAATACGAATGGTCAAGTAATTCAAGCCCTGAACCTTAGCTTGAAGTACTAGAGTCCTGCTACCTTGATACAAGCATGTGAAAATACAAAGACTCTTGGATGAAAGATTAAAACAAAAATAAGGGAATTTTTTGAGAAGGGAGATATTTTTGTATCTTAGATTTGTCTTTCAGTGAAACTTCCTGCAGGACTGAACTGATATTTTCAAGGATTTCTGTTTGAATAAATTAAGAATTAAAAAAAATAGCATATATATTTTGCTCTATTATTCAGGTACTTTAAGTATGTACAACAGCTATTGGATTCAGCTACCTCCTTAGCTAAAAAAAACTTTTTCAATTTTTTTTCAATTTCTTCAGAGAAACAAAACAATTGTATCTTCTTAATACAGATCTGCTTTAGAAATCAAATTACTTTTATATATTTTATAAAGCAATAATAAAACTCCATATTGTACTAATGCTGTGCAGAGAATTTTTTTTTGAGGGATCAGTAGTATTATCTACATACATTGGATATCTGAAGTAAAAGGTTGTCCAGGAAAATAAGAGAAGCTGATACTGAAAATTCAAGCCTGACATTTTTTTAGGAACTTTGGGTACTGCAGACCTTTTCATTAGGTCTTGAAGAATCTCAGCAACTAAAGGAAAAAAAAAGAAAACAACAACCACTAAAATGTTTCTCTCTTGTTAAAATCTAGTGAAATGCCTTTTTAATTTTTTTTTATTTTCTTTTTTTCTGCGCAATGAATATGCCCCCTGACAAGTTCCTTGAGCTGTACTCCCTTATTACTATCTTTGCCTCTTATGTTTATACAATGCAAGAATAATTTTTAAGAAATCTGCTAGCTGACCAGCATGGACATAGGGTATTCTTGATGCATGTTTGCACTGGTGCTGATGGTAAGAACCTGGTCTAAACCACAGAAATATGTACTGGATACTGATCTCATCATTATGCAGTTTTCATTAGCAGTAGCAGTACAGACTAAAAGAAGTATACTCTTAGAGTGTAATTTCTCAGAAAACTGACAGTGAAAGTGGTTCAAGTATTGTGAAATACTATTTTATATGAGAAATCCTACTGTCCTCCAACAGTGTACTGAATTCTCCTTCCAGATTACCTGCCTGTATTCTGTTGTTGTCTCTGGTCTTGATGACAAGCCCTCTAAAGACATTCTTCTGTGCACAGTGCCCTCATTCAAGTACTGCCATACAATAGTGACATCAACTAAAAATAAATTGAAGACCATCATAAAATTGTTCCTGAATTCTGAGAAAAAAAAAAAAAACACCAAATATTGGATACATGTAGCTGAATAGAGGGCTTAAACATGCATACTAGGTGGTTCAGGATCTTTGCTTCAGGGAATTTCACTTTTATGACGGTCCGAGTCAGATGTAGCTTGATCTTGACAGGGATCTTTTGCTTTTTGAAATCGCTTTGGTAGTCTACATAAAAGTCCTAATGCACACTGAATGTCACAGAACAGATGACACTTGCTGAGCATATCAGGAGTAAAGATGAAAGACTGGACAAAGCCAAATTCAGTTGACACTTGAACATGACTGCTGGAGACAGCTCATCTTTCAGTCTGTGTAGCAGAAAGAAGAGCTCACCTGGCAGTAGATCTGAACTCAAATAAATACCAGTTCAGACTCATAAAGCTTCCTTCACTGAGGCATGCCACAAGGCACATTGACAAGGCAGGGCAAAACATTTCTAGTGCACCTAGCTGCACTGCAAATGTTCTATTCAGAACTAGGAGACTGCTGGGGGTGGGAGAAATACTCAGCTCTCACAAAAGTCCAGTGATTGAAAGGGAGTGTTAAAACCCCTACATGTAGAAAACAGAATTCACCTTTGAATGTTCTTTCTTCAAATGAGAAAATAATGGCATTATCGTCTATGTGTTTTAAATTTAATTTTAAAACCTCTAACATTCTTTCTTTATCCATTATCTTTAGGTCTTCTCTATAGTTACTGAAAGCGTCAAACTCTCCTGATGGAGACATACTGTAATAATTCAATGTCTCATTGTTCTTGGATAATGAAGCAGATAAAAAGATGGAGTGGGAAAATTTCAGATCTACCTTTTCATAACTTTCAATTTTATTAAACATATTTCTGCTCTGTTACATTACAGGATACCAGTTAAAAATTAAATTCCTACAAAAACACTGAGAGTTTTTAGAGCATATTTGGATTTAACTTGAAATAATTCGAGATTTAATTTTTTAATACTACTAGAGGGGGGTTTTAGTGGGTTAGGTAAGATCGGATAGTATTGTAGCTTTCATAAAGAATCTTTAATTCAAAGTTAATTTTCAACTGTAATTTCAAATTTCAAAGATGCTGTAGAGGTTCAAGTGGAGTCCAGTGTAATTCCACAGGCTGTTGTGTGTTCCCTGAGCTGTGAAGTGCTGGACAACCTGTAAAATGCAATCTGACAGCCTTCTGCTTACAACCCTCAGCACCCATTCCTGGTTGCACACCTTGATGTTTTTGGATTGGACATCAATGGGTTTGTATTTGGGCTATGACTACTCTGCAACCAACTGGGAAGCTTTTTTTCCTTCAATTTGATGTCACATCTCATCATTGCAGTTTATGTCCAGTTGAGGCATCCTTGTGTTCCTTAAGGGGAAGGGAGGTGTTCAATCACATCAGTTGCAGTCCTTACTGCTGCCCCTCAGCATCATCCAGCCTTGTGTTTCCCCCTTGCCTTGGGTTAAATGGAAAATTAAACCTGTTTGTCTTTCTTTCAACAAGGATCAGCCTAGGTGGACAATCAGGGCCAATGAAAGAAAACAATCTTTTTTAAGAATTCCACTGAACTTCAGTGATGCTGATACAGAATTTTTCCCAAACACAAACATTTATACAAATTAAATCAAAGACAAGTCTAAGAATGCAAATTGTAGGAGTAATCTTAAGAAGGGACTCCTAACACTGTTCACATTAGCACATTTCAGTGCACTTTTTCTTCATCACAGCTATTTTGGGAATGAAAACTTTTGCTTGTTTCACACAGCAGTTCATTTTCTGTATTACTTTTTCAATGGGACAATTGGAGGGTAAGTTGCTACTCAGCTGGCATCTTTTTCTATCTTAAAGACTCACTTCATTACTTTACTAAGTGCTGTGCCCCAAGGCCATTTGTACTTGAGGTGGACTTTGCAGTGTTGGTCTGTGAGTTTATTGCTCTCACATCACATCTTCTTGCAGGGATTCTTTCTTTTTCCTAGTGAAGCAGAGAGGCGGGACTTCTGACTTGTTTTAGAAAGTGCAGTTTATTTTTCTTATCTTCTACACAGGCTGAAAGGGTAAGTTTGTCTTGCAGATGTTCACAGCACGGCTCAGAAGTCACAAGACTTATGGCTACAAGATCTTTTAAGGACTCATTAACCAATAAAAGACTGCCAACAAAGATATTTATGTTTCTAATCCAATACTAAAAATTTCATCTAATTACAGTGTGACCTTTTTCAGCCAATCCTGTTCTAACACATAGGTCTATTAAGGCTATTCTTTCACCTTTATACCTACTTTATTCTTTCTATAGCTTTAACTTTATAGCTAAACTTTTTTCCACTTAATATGTCTCTACTTTAAGCTTTCAATCTACATTTTTACTTCTAGTACCTAAACTTGGAAGCTTTTCCCAAGGCCTTCCTTCAAATCCTATATTCTTTTCCAGGCTTTGATTTACAGGCCCAATGTTTTGAGAATTTCTTGCATTCTGAATTCCAGCGTTGGTCCCTTTCCAAACTATAAACATGATTGCGGTTTTTCACTGCTGTGATTTAAAGTTCTCTTTCTGCAGACAAACTTGAAGTTATAAAACCCTGAGTAAAGACTCTTAACATCTTAATAAGAAGGAATGAAACACACTCTTTAACAAGTCCCACAGAAGATTTTAAAGAAAGATACGTGCTTTAGAAAACTGAAAAGGAAACCAAATCAAACCAAATCAAACCAAACCAAACCAA
Organism: Toxostoma redivivum; assembly: GCA_013397375.1. Taxonomy (NCBI): domain Eukaryota; kingdom Metazoa; phylum Chordata; class Aves; order Passeriformes; family Mimidae; genus Toxostoma; species Toxostoma redivivum. The sequence continues at coordinate 1,266,582 of VXBI01004268.1, forward strand.
ACCAACAATCCTTAAACAACTAGCACTGTATTTTCTATGGAAAGGAGTCCCAAGATAAACCTCTAACAAAAAATAACCTGCTTCCAAACATTGGCATCTCCAGAAGACTGCACCAAAACAAATATCCTTTGTATATCTAAATCATTATTGTACAGTAACAGGAATTGTACAGCTATTTTAATGCATAGGATTAGGGATTAGTGAACCAGTGAATATGGTCATTTTAGCTTGGATACTGGGATATTGATCTTTTTACTTGGATATCACTGTTTCAAACTCTCCCTGGAAATAGAAGCCAAGGTGTGATTCCTTGCCTTATGGCCAGGCAAGAGTATGAAAATATTCCCTGATCACCTCTCTGGCTTTGTGTCACATTCAGAGATTTTAGGAGAGTATATTAATTTTCTTTTTCTCTTAGGGAGCAGTGTCACAGGGCCTCACTCTTCCTTCCATATTCTTGAGATAGGACTCAGCACATGGCATCATCTCCTCTGTGTAGCTCTCTTTGCTACCTTACCCTTTCCATCTTCTGACAGCACTCTGGGAATGCAAGTAAAGCTTTTTCTTACTCCTCTTTCATCTTCTTGCAAACTCCTCTGCTCATCACAATCTCACAATGTTTCTCTGTGACCCCACAGAGCAGAGTGTCCACCTCTGCTTTCCAACCTGTTTTTATCCCCATGTCATGCTTACAGCTTCTGAGTGTAGTAGGTGAATGCAGAAGGAGTCAGCCCAATGCAGGACTGTCCATCATCCTCACTTCTTGTCTGTACCGTGAGCCTGGAAACTTTTTGAGGCAGGCTTTTCAAACAGAAATATTTTGAACATTGTTGTGTTTGTTTCACATTTTGAATGGAAGGATGGAGGTGGCTTTTGGGTCTTGAAGTTCATGATCACATTTCAAAAGCCCTGCTGATAGTTAGCAATATAATTAGATTGTTTCAAAATTTTACATATTTAGGAAAGCTTTTTCCAATAAATTGCAATAGAGTATTGCAATCTGCTGAGAACTACAAATCTACAAATAAAGGAAGATGGTGAAAAACACAAAGTACACACTTTTACAAAGAAAAAGCAAAATAAAATTAATGGTAATCTAAAGCATTCAGGTCTTGTTTTCAGATGATTGATTTACAGCCCCACAATTTTTATTCCTTTTTTCTCAAGAACAATAAATATTCTATACAAGAGATTTATAATAACTTGCTAGGCCATCTGGAGGGTGGTTTGCCCATGTACAAGATTGCCAAAGTGCTCATTTACATAAATGAACCAGTTGAGCAATCGGCTGTCTAGAAAGAACACTTTTTTTTTGTTTTACTACCATCAGATCATCTCAGAAAAAAAAAATTCCCCAAAAGTTTAAGACAAACAGCTGTCAAATACAAAAAAATTGTCCAGAGAAAGAAAGAACAATCATTTAAGAGAAAACTAGCACTCTTTAGGCAATAAGACCTCTGTTTTTCTGAAACACATTTAAAGGAAGATTTTTCCTAAATGGAATTTGAGTAGAAAAGAATTATGTAAGAGAAACTTTGAAGAAAAATGAGCATTTCTATAGTTATAGTTCGAGGTTAATATCACAATACATCAGTATGCCACTGTCACTAAATAGCACTCTAGATCTTTTCCTGGCTCTGATCCCAGCAATTAAAGCAATACTAGAATGAAATAGACAGATGATGTGCCAGAATTCTGACTGGCTTTAAAAAGGGAGGAATTGTACCCTTTGGTAAATGACAGTGATTGTAATCTCATGAAGAGCCAGAAATCAGAGAGCCTTGTGGCATAGCCGAGACCATCTGAACCCTGAGGAAATATTTAAAGGGAAATTAAAATGCAACATCTAGTACTCCAGTTCTAAGCAAAGCCCCACACTCCTGGGTATTTGGTTTACAGAGGAAGAAAGCTTTCTAATTATGAATATACAGGTTTGTTGGACAAGAAAATTTGGGCAGAATTCTGCATACCTTTGGACTCCTCTTGAATGCCCTCAGCCCTCTGAAAAATAGAAAAGGAATAGGATAGGACTCAAGGAACCAAGTAAAGAATATGACCATTTCAAGTGAGAACCTGCTGACATTCCCCTCAAGCCCATATAGGATGCAGTATCATAAACACTAATGACCATCTTGAATTATAGATGGTGTTTTTACTTTATATAAACTTCGTTTATATAGAGCACAGCAACCCTCATCCTGCACTTGCCATATCCCAAAATCAGACAGCCCTCCAGTTTTAATAAGTCATAAAGACCCACTTAGCAGCAAAAAAAGTCAGCCAAAACCTAGCTGGGATATAACATAACTGTTCTCTTGCTGTTTTAGTTGTGTCCAATCAGGGATACCAAGCAAGCAGAATCAAGCTCTTGTTTTCATAACAATGTATTTTTCTCATGAGAGAGTATCCTTTGAGATAAGAACCTGACAGGTAAAATTGCTTAATATATCACCATAATTCTTCCCCGTTTTTTTTCTTCTATAACCCTCAATTATGAAGTGATGAATGCTTGCATAAGACACAGTACATTCCCTTCATTTTCCAAGACTAAATTTAAGTCTCTTGGCTTGTAATGTTTCACAAAGTCTAACACTTTCTTTTCAGCAAGTAGGTTCATAATCACACAATAAAGCAATTTTTATCATAAAGATATGATAATATATTGATTTTCCACTGAAATTATAAGTGTCTGTAGCATCTTGTCACTGATAGTTAAAAAATAACACTGGGCACATGCTGATTGAGTAATTTGAGATTAAATCATATTTATCTCATTTAGATTAGAGGAAAAGGGAACTGCTGTTGGTTCAGCCCATTACAGAAAATGAAATTCCCAACATGTAAAGTAAATATCTACTTTGAAAAGTGTTTTTATTGTTATTTATAGAGAGATACAGTATCATAGTGATAAAATTAATGGTTTCAAGGCAGTAATGAGTAAGCTTCATTATACTGCCTAAATTTCTAAGACTTTTGCATGTCTTCTCTAGAACCTTACCCAAATTCATGTTATGTTAGCATGCCATGAATCTGATGATTTCTTACTGGAAAAGTCATAAATAAACTAAAGTACTTCTGCCTCCCTGGGTGTTCTGGCTCTCTGCAGAGGTGAAAAGTTCCTCAGGAAGCCATTGGCAGGAGGAAAAGAATAATTTCAGGAAGTTCAGCCTGGTTACAGAAAAAGAAATCTGAGATCTTGCTTAAAATTGCATGATGCTTTCTGCACACACAGTTTCCCCAAAAGCACACATCCCGTTCCTAAGGATGACTGACATGAACAATGTGTTAAAGATATCGTTATGTTTAATCTTGTCATTCAAATGATAGATGTCTTTCAGATAAATAATTTTCAGCCTGTAAAATCTCATCTTGCATGACTCTCCAAACTATTAAAATCATCAGATATCAGCAAGAAGCCACCATTTAAAATAAAACAAAAAATAAAATCATAAAAAAAGCTATTTGCAAGACAATTGTTTATGTGGTTTAACTATTTTCACTGACAGATTTTATGCTTTTTGAGATGACCATTTGCTGCATCTTTATGTATGCACAGATCTGTTTTGCTAAATTGTCACTTGCTCTGCCCTCGGATTATGGAAATCAAATGGCACCTCTCCATCTGTTGTAAATTGCTATTTGTAGATCTTTGGGTGCACCAGTATAGTAAGGGCATGCAATATTATCACTTGGTGCAGATTAAAAGTTGTAACATTATATCAGTGCCTCTAATAATTATAATGTATGGAATTGTTTATGTTTGAATCTTCAGCAGTTTGCCTGTGTAAGACAGGACCTGTCTTTCATCATTAATGTGTTCAAGTCATGGGTTGTTTAACAATAAGAAGATTGTGGATGTTCTCATCTAAATAACTTCTCAATAGCTTCAGAAGGTTTCACTGCTTCAGTTGCTCAGTGAAGCCCTGTTACAAAAATGCACATGCAAAAATGCAGATGCAACCTCTGAGTGAACCCTACCCTGTGATCACTTTGTCTGCTCCTATTGGGAGAACAGACTTTGAAAAAAATGTGCCTTGTGACGGGACCTCATCCAGGGAAAGGTGATAGAGAACTTGGAAGTAAGTTTTCACTCAGCATTAAGAGGTTCTTGCAAACCCCCAGGAAGGGAAAGGGATATGTTTTGTAGTCACTGGATAGAGCCCACCATTGGTAAAAGTGTGAAGAACTCCCTGAAAATCTGCCACATAGAAATTACTTATTATTATGCACTGTAAGTAGGTGCTATGTGTAACAGTTATGCAAATGTGTCTAAGAGCAATAGGACAGTCATGCAATGTTTCCAAAGGTTTATAGAGGAATTCCAAGCAGGAAAAAGAAAAATCAAATGTCTGTCATCTGCAGATCTGAAATTCATATAAGCAAAAACTCCAGGCTTCAAAAAAATGAATTAGTTACCTGGTACTCAGCTAGGAGGTGAAAAAAATTACCATTTTAAATTTAGGACTGCCCTATTGATAGATTTGAATACATGTTTGAGGAATGTTTTTCAAATTCTTTTCCTTAAGTACTGACCATAGGCTGTGTGCAAAGATGCACAAGAGTCTGATTGTCTGCATTTACATGGGCAGTTACTAATTATTAAATCCATTATTTCAATTTGCAATGAATAAAGGACTAATGATTTGTATATGTTGATAATTCTTCATCCAAACAGAGGTTTATATGTACATTTTGGCTAGAAAGCAAGCCAATGCAGTTAAAGAATTCTAATGCCCCCTGTGCAATTAACAGCTTCTCTGATTATTTTGCTCATGTAAAATATTCCTTTGCATACAATTTTGTATTTGAGTCAAGATGTACAGTAGAGAATACTCAGGATATCCTTAGCTGGTATAAATCACAGCAACTTTACTGATTTCTTGCCTTTTTTTATAAGCTGAAGCATTAGACAATTTTTTCTCCCGTGTCTGTTGTACAGAGCTGTAGAGCCATGCTGATATGTTTACCTGAATTGTCTGTGCAGAAGCTTGCTAGTTTATCTCAAGGTCAGTAGTGAGAGACTGCACCTTTTTTTATTATTTCCGTAGGAAGTGAAGAGGACAGGTTGTACTTCAGCCAGAATAATAAAGATGAAACAAGAAAATATAACTAAAACCCCATGGAAGCTGACACATTTAATTTGCATTTTAAGGGAAATGTAGTGCTGCTTTTGATAATGCAATCATTTAAGCATGTGCTTAATTTAGAAATTAATCAGACCAGAGAATGTGGCAGAGTTTATATACATGTTTAAAGTGCCTCGCTAAATCAGAAACCTCATCCTCACCACATGGTTAGATAAATCTAACTTTTTTTTTCTTCAGAAATCACATAAAGCCAGGTTTGGATTTATATAACTGTATTTATTCTCACTGGATTCGTTATACAACATTGCACTGTCTAGGTCTGAATTTCCTGCTTTGGATATATATTTTCACAACACTTGTGACAGCTTTTTGATTACCAGAAAAAATTTATGTTGGAATAATGAAGAGCTGAAGACTAACCATTTTACACTATATATTTATTTTTTTTATTTTTTTTTTGCATGCACACACACAGTCTTTTTCTTTCCTTTCTTTCTCCTCTGCTGTTATGCTATTCATCCTAATCATTGATACACCAAGGTAAGGGTTCAATTTAGAGCCAAGCAGGATGATGCCGATTCAGTCTGTAATCAAATCCACACTACCCACTGCTGTTTTATTATTACATGTTATTTCCACTTTCATTTTCATGCATAATGTAGCTAGAAATGTTAACACATTTTATTTATTTTAATACGAGATGAGAGTTCAGCAGAAGTTTAGAATTCTTTGCACAAGAGTACTTGGAATTACTGAACTTTGGCAGAAGTCGAGAGACTTGATAAACTTTCTACAAAATAAACACTATCTTCCTTTTGATGGAAATAATGAAGCATGAAAGTATCAGGATCCATTTAGTTATCATGTCAAGTCTTCTTTCTTAGTAGGGAATATGTTCTGCTACCCTCTTCAAATTTATGAATAATTTTCTCCTAGACAAAAATTGACAAACCAGGTCCTGTTAGTTCGAATGGATAATGACATTGATATGGGATTTGGAACAGACCTGGGGTGATATACTCTTTTTTTAAAAACACATTTATATTTTTGCCAATACACTTTAGCTAGTCCTGAGGATTGCAAGCTATGATGAGGAAAGATGCCTCAATGATGAGAATGAATTTGATAGTGAGGAGACGTGCTCTTACCACTTTTCCTGCCATGGGCTTTAGAGCAGAGATTCAAATGTCTAAAAGAAGTCATCTGCTGCCAGTTCTGATATCCTGGCTTCTAGCTGTTGATGCAGAAGAGCACAGGTTTCCTGTGGGTTCTGTGTCATCATTGGCTGCCTGGTGAACTTTGGACATAGCAGTGTCTCTATACATGCATGAGACATCCCAAATCTGTCCCTCAGCTGACTTGAGCAATTATTAGAAGTCATACAGGGAGGTCATTTCTAGTGGACTTGCAAAAGCCAAAAGCTGTCTGAGTCCATGGTACTGCTAAGAAATGCTTGAACAATATTAAATACATCTTTGGGTACCATAAATACCCAAGTATCCCTTTAATAATGGAACTTGCTCTGCTTGTAGGAATTTGTAAGATGCAAAGAAACAGGGGCAGAAGCATGGACCCAGGCTGGTATCTCTACAAGGTGGTCCTGAACACCAGCTTAGACTGGTGGGCACTGGTATGTCCCCAGAGTGCATCACAATGCAGTGGTTTTTTATCACAGATTACTGGCTGGTGGAGAGTCTTTCTTTTACAAGGAGATGTTGTGAGAATTAGGCTCTCTAGAATATAGAGAACAGGAAAAACATTTTCAAAATAGACTTTCAAAATTCTTACTTTCCAATATGTCTCAATTAAAGCATTTCCAGTAAGGGCCTCAGTTACTTTAGAAATTGTGACTGGAAAGAATATTTTTTCTCAATGTACAGAGGAGAGAGAGATTCTTTGTCTATGCTCGTTACTCTCGATCAATGCAAAAAGCAGCTGAGGAATTATTTTCAAATGTTTTGTAATATTTAAAATAACTTGTATTGAAAAATGTGGTGTTTTTCTTCATATAAAGAGCAATGTGTTTTGCCTTTGTGACTTTTATCGTGGTTGCCCTAGATTTCTGTTATAGAAGTGAAAGGAATGATTCATGTTCTCTCCCTTTAATTTAAGCAACATGATATTTGGCCTTAATTATTCTCTTAAATATGTTAAAAAAGAATATGTTGAGATTTTGATAAAATTTTATATTATGATAGGCTGAAGCAGCAAAACAAAGCCAGAATTACGTAGAGCATGACCTTTCCTTGTATGATGTCTCCTTGTATAAAAATAATTCTCATCAGACTGTGATTTAGATGCCAAGCCAAAGGATGGTAACTGTAATTAGAGGCTTAAAATGGCAAGATGAAATATCCTTATGTTAAATCTAAAATGAAGCTTTAAAAAAATCAGGCAAATGTTTGATTTTTTTCCCTCTTTATTTATATAGTACCCAACCAACTTACTTCTTATTATTTGTCAGTTCTGCAGTATCTTATATTATGGAAATATCCTCATTAGTAGTATTCTGAGTAGAATAATTGGGGCATTATGATTTTTTATTATCTTCTTCAGAACCAGGCAAACGATTTCTGGGCATTTAAAATGTACAGCGAAAACATACATACACAAAAAAAGCATTATAAGACTTATTTATATGATAGGTTTGAAAATGTGGGAGAAATGCATCATATTATTTGCTGCAAGAAGATTTTGAGGGAAAGTAGAGCAGAGAATACAGTTTCATTAATTCTGTGTTGGTATGGATTGTTTTAAATTCATACCATTTCTATGTCATCGTACACTTTATTATGCATTGGTATCTTGAGGATTTTTTTGGTAGCTGCTCAGTTACTGTGTGGTTAGCAATGAAGTTGCTGACACAGCTTTAACAATTCAAGCTTAATTAAATTCAAATGTATGAGTAGCATTAGTCTAACAATATGGATAGTCATTTCAGGAATAGGTTTAGGCATTTGTCTTGGAGTAAAGCATGACAAATACCTGTAAGCTAGCAGTGGAAAAAAATAGAGGTAAAAATCTTTTTGACCATGACTGGAGAGTACAAAAATCCTGTAATCTCAGTAATAGCCCTCTGAAAAAATATTGCAAACACAGTTTAAGATATAAAAAGTTCTCTAACAAGTGTAGTGTTTTGGGAATAGATGGTGAAATACAAAGAAGAAAGAGAAAATTCTCCTAAAGAACTAAAAACTTTCCAAAGCAGGGATACAAAATCACTTTCCACCTCCCAAAGAGAGCAAGGTACATTTGCAAACAATACACTGAGATTTAACCAAGCAATTCTTGCTGACTCTAAAGAGATGTCACATGCCTACATTTCTGAACTCAACTTTGAATATCTACCCCACAATGTGATGTAGTAATTATTAAAAACTTCTAATAAGGAATCTGATTTTTAAAATTATTTCCTCACATAAAGCATTGAGACAGTTTAGATACCTGTTCATCCTATATTTTTCACATGCAAGTGTTTAAAGTGATTTCTCTCTGTAAACAGGCCCACCCATCAAATGATATATGCAGTTTTACTGGTTTCCAATCATACTGTGATGGTTCATTTCAGTTGCCCCAGAATCTCCATTTCCTCCTTCACAGCCTCCAGTCTGTCATTTGAACAAAACACATCCACAGAGAAGATGGGAATAAGAGCATTCCTCCCAGCATGGTGCATCCATAGATCCATAGATCCTTCACCCAGTTTCTCCACTTGTCTCCTTCCTAACCACATAATTGGCATTTAAAGGTCAGGGCTAAATAACACATTTTCTGATTTCTCCCATTCTTGCCTCTTCCTTCTCTTTTCCATCCCTTGTCTTCTAACATTGTTTTAAAATGAAGTATTTTACTCGTTGCTTTTTATATGGAGTATCAGGAAAGTAAAATAGAATTTTATATACAAGATTGTCTCTGCCAAACCTGTGGATTGGCTATAAACAGAAGAAGAAAAGTATTTTAAAGAGAAACACTGTCAGAGTTTCTGTCTTTGTCTGAGACCAAAAAGGACTCATTAACGCAACTCTGCTTCCTTTTGAGAAATACACAATAAGTTTAGAACAATCAAATACTGCCAATGGAAGATCTCCCACTATTTTAATCTGTTGAAAAATAATTTTCTTATGCAAAATTATTCTGCTTCTTTTTTCGAGACTGTCACTCTCATGATTATAATTCCCCAAGTCAATGTCTGTTATTTATATCCACATGTTACTCCTGCTGAAAAGGCAGAAGCTTAGATATCTATTCAGTGTTTTCTGGAGACAGAAAGTGAACTGAGAGAACAAATTCAGGAGTTTTGGTGAGGGGGTTTATTCAAAGTAAAATTAATTTTATGTAGATGCTTGATATAATTTCCCCAGTATGTAAGTAAGGTTTTCTGGTCAAGAGTAAAGACAACTGAATTTTGCAAGTGTAATTTCTATTTGAATTTTAACAATTTAATTATTAAATTAAATTAAATTTATATTTCATTAATGCATAATAATTTTCAGGATATTTTTCTTGAGACTTTGTAGGGCTAGACTTTTCATTTCACTGTTGGACAGCCAGGGTATGTCAGACAGGCATGTGTAATTCAACCCAGCTAGACTTGTTGAACAAGTGAAATTCTGGTGTAACTCAACATCCTGCTATTTGGAAACCAAAAATCTTGCCCAAGTGGCTTCAAGCCAGCATGCTGTACCTCATATCCACTCTCCTTATTCTTCCATCTTCCTTCTTGCTTTTCTCTTTCTTTTGGCATCAGAGGTGGAGTGACAGATAATCACAAGATGATGTTGCACAGCATCTGCCAGTATTTCACGCCATGAAACTCTCCCTGTTGGCCACCTGCCCCAGAATATGTTCTTGTTCATGTGGCTAAGGGCTTCTGCAAAATGCTAGCTGGTGAATCCAAACTATATTGAGTACCTGATACTACATTCTGCCATTCTGCTGGCTGTTATGGCTTCAATTAATGGTAGTTTAAAAAAAAAGAAAACAACCCAACCCAAAGAGAAAAATTTGAAGAAAAAGGAAAAAGGACAAATAATAAATTAGTCATTAAATCATTTTCATCAGACGAAATATTTAAGTTTTTATATAATTTCAATAATACAAAGCTAAAGACCAAACTCATTTTAGGCAAATGTGACAGAAATTTAGAGTAATCTTTATTCTTGTGCAGCAAAGAAGAAAAATGACCCATTGTGTTATGTTGACCCTAATTCTAGTTAGGATCAGACATGTGCACAGTGCTAAATTTCCTAGTGCAGCTGAAATCTAAATGCTTAGGTTCCCTTTCTGGTTGCAGACCTTGGAACCAAACCAATATGGCTGGCAACTTTTGCTTTTTTAGTTTGTGCTCCAGACATTTCTTGTTGTACCTGTGCATTGAGTTTGCATGGCAAGGTTTTAGTTCAGGGGGAGCTGCAGAGGTGGTTTCCATAAGAGGATGCTGGAAGCTTTCCCTATATGTCTGACAGAGCCAGAACAGACCTGTTGCTGGCCAAGCTCATTAATGATGATGGCAGCCCCCCTAAGATAGCAGATTGCTCTGTTAGGAGGGAAAAAACCATGTGACAGAGAGAAGAGTGGAAATAAGCAAAAGAAATAACTCTGCAGACACCAAGATCAGTAAAGAAGGAGGTGGAGGTAGTGGTCCAGGCTCTGGAGCAGAGATTCCCCTGCAGCTTGTGGTGCAAACCATGGTGAGGCTACTGTGACCCTGCAGCCCGTGGAGATCCAGAGAGGAGCAGGAATCCACCTGCAGCCTGTGGAGGACCCCATGCTGCAACATGTGGATGCCCTAGAGAAGGCAGTGACCCTATGGGAAGCTGGCTCTGGAGCAAGTTCCCGGCAGGACCTGTGGCCCTGTGGAACAAGAAAACCTCGTAGGAGCAGGTTTGCTGACAGGACTTGTGACCCTATCGAGGACCCAGCGTGGAGCAGTCTGTTCCTGAAGGACTGTGTTCTTTGGGAACAATGCAGGCTGGAGCAGTTCATGAAGAGCTGTTGCCCATGGGAAAGACTCATATCAGAGAAATTGAGGGACTATTCCTTGCAGGAGAGATGCCATGCTGAGCAAGGGAAGAGTGTGAGGAATTCTGCCCCTTGAGGAGGAAGGAGTGGCCGAGAAAACATGGGATGAACGGATCACAGCCCCTTATCCCCATCCCTCTGCACTGCTGGGTTGGGAGTTAGGATATTTGCGAGTGAAGTTAAATCCAGAAAGAAGGGATATGGTAAAGTAGACTCAGTACAGGAAAGATCAATGTGCTGTATATGCTTAAGGACATTAAATTAAATACACAAATATTAATCAAATTAAAGTCAAGGCCGTGGAAAAGCTCTGGCACTGAGCTGTTACAGTTAAGACTGAATTACAGTCTCTAATGCAACTCTCTGCCATTGCTCCCTCTATTTCTGTATATTTCATCTTTTTGGTGGCAGTGTTCTGTGGCTGATTCCTACCCAAGGCCAATTTGGAAAAATAAAATAAAAAAAAAAGAACTAGGAATAGTACTTTTTTTTCTGAATATAAAGAGATAGCTAAACTCAAACTTTTCCCATTATAAGAAAAGAAATAGTGTCTCTTTTCTGAGTAGCTTTATAGACAAAACTACTGCATGCTGTAAGATCCAATACAACACAGGAAGTGTAAAAGTCCTTCCAATTCCTTCTACTAAACGAAATTAATTCTAATCTGCCTCAGTCATGATCCTACTTTTACCTGTGTCTTAGTGCAGTCAGAACAGATCGAGCAGCAGAAGGCTCACAAATTCCTTTCTCAATCTTAGCCTATTCTAGGATTAAATCACAGTCTTTATAGAGGTAAGCCCTTGTTCCCAGAAATAATTCTTAAGCACTCCAATAGGTCTGCTACATGTGATTAAGGCTTATTGAAACAAATAGGATTGAACAATTTTTCTCGTAATTGTTTTGGTGCTTTAATCCCTTTTTACTTAATACTCATACCTCCCATTTCAGGAGTTCTTCCACTTGTGTGAGATATTCTGAACTTTGAATGGCTTATATAAGAGGCCACAGGATATTTGCAAGAGATGCTGATTTTGCTGCATTCTGTGACAAATCACTAATTACTTTCAAAGAAACTAGAATTAAAAATCATAGGTATTTGTTTACACAGAACTGTATTGCACTTGGCAGACCTTGTAGCCTCCATGAAAACTCTTCAGATTGGCGCACTTGGTTTGCCCTCTCTGAAAGAAGAACATATCCTTCTGACAAGGACATTGGTCTCAGAAATAAATATGCTATGCAGCTTTAACACACTGGTATTCATTTTACTGACAGTTAACTTGAGGCATGCTTTATCTGTATTTACATCCTTCTCAAAGTGAATTCCAAATTTTCAACCTGGAAATTTTTGTTGTTGCTGTTTTGGTGATAGGGGTTGTGTGATTTTTCTTTTTCTGTGGTCTTTCAAGACCACAGTCTGATCTGTATTTTCCAACTTCCTTCTCAAAACTGTTTTGTGGAATCTCATCAAATATGTTGCTGAAGTCAGGTATACTTTGGTACATTTGTATTATATGCAAAAATCTTGGGTTTATATCTCTGAAGGAGATTAATTTGAACTGACCAGCTTTCAGTTTGACAAGTGCTAATGTACTTAAACTACCTATCTGCTTTGGTGATCAGCTCATCCTGGTTTTAAAACCAAGAGTTTCAGTTTCAAGTTTGCCAAGTCTTGGGTTTTTTTTACTTTTTTTCCTGTGTGCAAAAATAGATTCAGTGTGTTCACTTTAAACTTGAAACTGACATGCAGATTTCAAACCAGCCTTCATAAGTCATATGTACCAACTAAAGTATGTTTTCTTATACTCTCTTGTTTCTAAATGTTATCACTGTCAGTTACTTCTCATTGAAAGGATGAAATCAATTTACTTTTAAATAACCACATCCTAAATTACTTTGCAGTTCATAGAGCTGCTTCCCATATTAGCTACCACAACTGGGTTTTATAGGGAAAAACACAGCAGTCCTGTACTAGGCTTTGTTTGAGGAAGAATTGCTCTCCTCTGCTCAGATGCCGTTTCCCTGTGAGCTCACCCATGTACCTCAGGCCTAATTTGGTCCATTATATGTAAGTAAGAAAAAACAAGGAATAGAAGGAAAAAAAAAAAAAAAAAAAAGAGAGACTGGGAGAGCTGCATACAGTCCTTGGTATCCAGAAGGCAAATCAGCAGGAGACAGAGAGCAGAGCCAGCTTCTGAGCCCAAGTCTGACAACAAATCCCCGCGGGACTGAAGGAGTCTGTCACTGATAATGACATGGAGCTATTGGCAGTAGAGGCAGCTCTAAGGTGCCTCCTCCCTTCCTAGTAACAGCAGGTCTGCTGCTGAAAGCACTGAGAATCTTGCATAGCACATTAGCCGCTATGCAAAATTCAGAGTGTAAGTCAGCAACTTCAGCAGTCACGTCAATTTGGTTTGCACTTGGGAGATTCTTCACAGCTCCCCATGCACAAGTGTTAGAGTTTTGGGGGTTTTTACAAATGCTGTTAGGACTGATTAAAGTTTTGGTTTCTGATTATGAATATGAGGTGTCATAGCAATCAAACGGAAAATAAGGACACATAAATCATATGCTACAATAAACCTGTCTCTAAGACAGACATCACATGTCAGTTCAGAGATTTGGAGACAAAAAAATCAGTTGTCAAACACGTTAATTGCAATGCTCTCTGAAAATTAGTGCCTCCATTATCCAAAAATAGGAGAATGTAGCCTGTAAACAACATATTTATGTTTTTGTAGATAAGCCATTTTAATTCATTTTAGGATCAGCACAGAAAAGACCTGAGCTATATCCTATGGCTTATGTCAAACTCACTAGAAGATCATAAGAACAGAAACTATTTTTATTCTTTTCTAAATCAATAGATGCTTCTTCCTCAAAAGAAGGCTGAATTTGGCTTGTTTAATTTATAAAAAATAAATTTATTGAACATGACTAGGTATTTATATTGCAGTGACAAAACAAACAAAACAAAGCTCTGATTTTGGCAGCTTCAAAGTCCAGTGTACAAAAACACCTACCTAGTTCTGCAAAATAGCTCCCATCAGTCTTTGTTGATTGAATAGCCACGATCCCCAGACCACCAAACTCAGAAGGGCAACTTGCCATGATCTTGAAGTATAATGCAAGCCAGTGGGGTGATCGCACTCCCACTTGCACTAACTTCAAGGTCTAAATTAGGTCTTGTTCATGAGTACCAGGTGCACCAGCCTTGATCATAAAGACAAGTTGTAAGGATCAGCATTACTTTAAGCACTGCCATGAATAAGTGGCTTGTCCAGCTAAGAAAGTCCATGGAAATTGTGAGCTGCAGAAAAGACAACAAAGAGAAAGTAAACACAACTAGAGTGAAAGAGGATAGCAATTGCTTATATCCTGGGTGACAGAAAGTTGGATGTTACTAATGTTTTAAATTAAATTCTTCCTGCCTCAGCCTAAGACACAAGATTTCAATCTCACTTTATCTAATCCGAGGGAAGGTGAGACAAATGAGAAAATGGTAACCAAAATACCAGAAGGAATATGAAATACTAAAAAAAAAAATTATAGAGACAGATAAATATGTGAATACTGTAGTTGCCCAGTGCAAGCACACAAGTATGTTAACCAACTACAATGCATAGATTTCTTTAATGATTTTATAGAAAAAATATTTTATTCTTCTATAAATCTCTCAATGAAATAAAAAGAATAATCCTAGACTGTAAAAAAGCAATCACTAAAATATTAGTAGATGTTCAGTTTAATGAGAAGATCTGAAGTGCTTCATCTTCCTTCTTTTGTCTGCCCTCCACTCAGCAGTCTTCCTTCTTCAACCTGCTGAGTTAAATCCTGTGGCTCAGTTCCTCCTGCTCCTAAACCTCCTTTCCAACAGTCTGTACCATAGGAATCACATTCTTTTGATGGTACATTTTTAATAACCTTTCTTAAAGAATTGACAAGAATTGTACTAGAATAAGGGCGATCACCTGATTCAGTTTCTGCAAAACCATACTGAAAATCCAAGGGGAGTTTCCATGTGCAGATGTGTCACAGCACATGCAAGTGGCTCATTTGCCCTCAATTCCTCTCTGCAGTACAACCAAGGAGGCAGGAGATAAACCCTTTCCTGTAGTTGCATGGTAACTTGCTGTAGTTGTGCAGTGACATGAAAGCCTCCAACACCTCAATCTTGCTAAGACCCGAGATACTGCTGTGGACTGGAAGAGAATACTGCTGTTTGGAAAGGGTGATTCAGCCTCCCAGAGTAAATGCTTACTGTTTAATGAAAGCTTACACATCTCTGAGCATATTCAACTCCAGGACTGAATCCAGTAATGAAAAAGTAGGCTTCCCATGTAATTACTGCTTTGCAGTGTGATGTATCCTGCCTTCTGTTGCCTGTCTAAAGCAGACTATTCTTTCTGGAAAATATAATTTCAACTGCTGCTATGATTTTTTGGCATATTCACAGGACTTTCTGTGAATAATATGATATCGATGATGTTATTTATGCAAGTTGCCCATCTAAACTCAAAATACCCTGGCACCCATTCCTACACCAAAACTCCCAATCAATATGTGAACAGGCTGAGTGCCATCTGAAAACATAGACATGAATGTAGGCAGCCAACACATCCTTTTTTATGATCATATGGGTGCTTGGGGCAGGAGTGCCAGCAGACAGTCTATCAGAGTGATGCTTAAACTCAGAAATACATTCATTCTCTTCTGAATTTAAACTTTTTTCCCCCCATTTTAAGTTATACTTGAGTATTCTTAAGTCTCTTTTAAAATATCAATGTGCTGAAAAGCACATCTTATTTGTTATAATGCACAGATTTTTCCTAGAAGAGAATATTTTCCAAGAGAGAAATTCTTATAGTAAATATTTTTGCTTCTTGGCCAAGATTTTCAAATGTTAAAAAGTTTCAAGCAGTTTTTAAATAGTCCCGAAGAAAATGTCAGTGGGTCCCTGCTATGTGTGATATGACACAGGAAATACTGAATTCATTCTGACTTGGCGTAATATCACATCAGGGGCACAAGCAAGCCCTGTTACAGATAGATGTGGAATTTCTTACTCTGTGCAGGCTAAACCTATTTCTGGCCTCTTCTGAGCTGGACATGATTAGAAAGGATTAGGTCTTGACACAGTAGTCTGACCTCCTTCTCTCAGGGTATTACACTAACTCTTTGTACCAAAGTAAAATTCTCAATTGCTCTTTGAATCTATCTCATCTCTAGGACAAAATGACTTTGTGTGTAATGAGTTCCTTGGTTTGGCTGCACCCATGCTGGGTGATAAACTATTTTTCCTTGGTTTTAAATTTTGAATATTCTATTTTTTGTGCATTAGGAAACAAAGACTTATCTGATTTAAAATATTCTGAAACTTGATTCAGTTCTACCCAGTTATTCTTCTCTGAATCATATTTGCTTCTTTATTATGCATACTTTATACATTATTCCAGATAAGAATAACAGAAAACCTACATCTAATATAATTGTATTCTTCATACTATTGATAGTTCTGTTCCTTATACAGCTTAGCATAATACTTGTTCTCTACCTGGAATTGCACAGTGAATAGAGGTCTTCACCTTATTGACTACAATGGCATACAAGATCATTGATGTTAATGAAAAATCCTCTAAACTGCATGAATGTTTAATTTCTCTCCCCCTCTTCCCTCAGACACTTAATATTACACATTTATACTGGTACTAAAATGTATTTCATCATTGTTGCAACATGTTTGAGTTTTGTCTGTTAACCAAAGACTACTATCCCTAGCAGCATGGAACACCTCGGAAGTCAAAAGAAACTCTGGTATCTGAGCCTCTTGTACACAGGGGGACATACTTTACCCATAGGAAAAGGTTCAAAGTATCAGAGAACATAGAGGAGAGGCGCAATATTTCTTCTCAAAACAATGCCAATCCAATCTATCATCACACACAGGCATTCTGCTATACTGGTTTCTGTTCCTGTATCAGCCAGGTACAGGTATAACAATTTCTTTTCTCATGCACTTGAATGAATAAGAGGAACTACAAAAATATTTAAAAAAAACATAATTTGCTATCTGTTAGTGCTTTAGAGCAGCAACTTTGATTAGATACTTCAAATTTTGGATAAAAAATAAGCCATTTTGATTCATGTGTTCCAGAGCTCTGAATATATTAACTCCAGGACTGGTAGTTAATTGCTGCTGCTTGAGATATGTGTAAAAATTATTCTTTTATCACTTGTTCTTGTTTCTCATTATTTTTCTTTAAAAAAATAATTAAAAAGTAAAGGACAAGAAAACTATTGCTTCTCAGCAATATGCCTGATTGCTGCTTGATTGAATATTCCATTGGGCCAGTCTCTTCTTTTAAAAGCTTTCCATTTTTGTTATACCAGAAAGTATGAAACAGTCAATTGAATGCTATATAGAGATTTTGGAATTAGGCTCTAAAATATTTAAATTTGGAACAAAATTCTAAGTTTAAGAAATTCCAGGACCTACCTATAAATATCCTGAGTACTGGGATTCCCCTTTCACACAATATAAAAACCAGTAATAACATATATATAAATTGCATATGGTAACATATGCATACACATGTTTGTGAATGTTTAGGGGTCTAAGCTCTAGTTTTGTCATTCACCTTTGATAATGTTGGTGTCAAAAGAAGACGATATCTCACAACTTCATTAGTCTAACTCATGATTATCTGTAATATTTATTAAAAATAAATAAATAATAAAATGTTGCTGTAATGCTTAAAGATAATTTGCTAGGTAATATTTGGTCACTTTTGTTCCTAGAGCTTGGGCACGTGACAAAATCACATGGTATTACAGCTGACTGTATATGAAATCTGTTAGCCTTATGTATTCTTAAAATTAAAGACTTTTTCAGTATGTTAAATGTGATTTTAAAAGCTTTTCTTTAAATGTTCTTCTGTCATAAATTTACAATCGAGGAAAAGTAACTCTTGTTATAAGGTTAATTCTGCTTCTTTTTATGTGGATGTGAATGTAGAAGAAATGCCTGTGAAATTCTTAAGACAGGAAAAACTATATAATTAATTTTTTAATACAAAACAATTACCTTTTGATTATTATTGAAAATTTTGTATCAACAGCAACTGATATATCAAACTTAATAATTCTGTTTTGAAAGCACAGACTCTCAGCTTTTGATTTCTAGTAATGTTTTCGATTAACACAAACCCCTTTCCTGGAATTTTCCAGTTCTTTGTGGACCAAAAGCCCCAAGAAGCCCGGGGGCACAGGGTGTATGAAAGGATATAGAATAAGGGGTATCTCTATGTTAAATTCTGCAATGAAACTAATATTTTAAATGATTCCCACTTCTAACCATGCTGGAGAGGGAGAAGGTAGGTGGAAGAGTCAAAGCTACTTTTTTCCTGTTTGAGATGTCTGAGTTGTCACTCAGGATGATATCCCTACATCCTTAATTCACAGAGCAAGATGGCATGCTGGAGTAAAACCAGTTTCTCCTCCCTATACCAGCTAGTCCCCACCTTGTTTTTTCATAAAGCATCCTAGCTACCAGCATTGCAAGCAAGCTCTCCTGGCTGCAAGAACTGAGCAACAAACCCCTTCTGCAACTTCAATGTATTTCAGGTCCTTCCTTCTCCAGGGCCACCCCAGCCTCAACCAGGCTGCAGTAAATATCCATGAGCTAACACCGTGACTGTTTATATGACATCCAGAATTGATAGCTTCAGGGAAGGGTTTTGTGCCTGGAAAGAGCTTGCAGCTCTGGGCCTCAGCTGGTGGAACTAAATGCTGAAGTGCTGTGAAGGGTGACTTATTCCCAGTCAGCCAGCTATTTGGTGTCTCCAAGGTTTCTGACGCACGAGCAAATCTTGTTGCAGTAGTTTAAGACATTATCATTCCCAGCTGTCAGCTCGGCTCTTCTGCTGGAGGTTATCCCCTCCATAGCAGCATTTGCTATAGGCAAAGAATCAGTCCATCTAATTTTTAGCCTAGCAGCTTGCTCAAACTCAGTTTCAGTGGAAAATTAAACTAAAATACTGTATTCCTTACTAGGGGGTCAGAAATTCAAGCAGCTACAGCCTTCTTCAAAGTAAGAACTCTCCTGACTTAACCCTAACAACTTGAGATCAAAGGAGTCTCAAAATCTAGTTTTGTCACTCATGGGTACTTTCAAATACTGTTTCCATCAAATTCAAGCCATTTTTATTATTGAAAAATTATCCCACTTACCTTCATTCATCCCAACCTGAAAGATAAAACCAATAGTATTAAGGAGAATTCAAATTGTTTGCAATATCCTATTTAAAAACCTATTTTGCCATGCTTGGAAATGTTTAATCTGAAATTCTTCCCAATGTAAGCCTGAATTTTCTTGGAAATTTTTTTTTTTATGAAAATTTCTCTGTTTTCCTGAAAAAATGAGATAAAAGAAAGAAATATTTTGTTTGGAAATGTTACAGAAGAAGTTAGTTCTATCAGCACAAGTGTCCTTTTAGGACACCCATTTTACAGTAGGGAAAGACATGCAACAAGAAGTGGATAATTGTAGCACCAGCATGTCTTCTTCTGGGCCCAGGAAACTAATTTTAGAAAAATTGAAGATCTTAATGTGGGTTTGCTTGAGTCAAACCACGGAATCTACTGAAGTTATCCTTTCTAAGGATCACCTTACCTTCAGTTTTCTGCAGTTGTTTGCTCACCAAAACTTCTGGCCTGCTCTCAGCAGCTTACAGCCCTTATTTTGGGCAGTACTCTGCAGAGGCCTTCACAAATTGTATTACTGTGTGATAGATGGTTGGAATTGGATTATCTTTAAGGTCCTTTCCCACTCAACCATTCTATGCTTGCACAGCCTCAGGCTGTGGGGATAGAGATGGTGTCTAAAATAGCTGAAATACATCATTCAGTGCAGAAAAAAGGTTTTCAAGAGAGAAGACACGTGTATGGTCCCAAGGGGTCATGCAAGACTGAACTACTGGTACCCAAAAAAAGTGTAAAATCATGGACCCATGGGTACAGATAGGAATGTACTCTCCCTGTGATAAGAGAAATTTCTGAACCAAATAAATTTCTGGACAATACAGATTGATCAATTTAACTGCATCTTGAGTCCCTGTAAATTTTTGTCCTCTGTCTTCCATTTCAAAGAGTACTCTACTTGAACAGTGTGCTGTTTGAAGGATAGATTTTCCATTGCTTTGACCCTTTCACCTGCTAATTTCTTGTGATGGCTCTTAGTTTTGTATCATGAGAAGCAATGTCATTCCTATTTTTGTGTTCTCCAAGCTGCTCATGACACTAGACATCTGTTATAGTTCACTTCAGATATGTTTGTCAAGACTGAAGAATCCCACTCTATACAATCTCTCTCCACCTAGCTGTCTTGCCTTGTAACTCTTCTCCTCTTGACTTTATTGTTTGTATAACATCCTTTCCTGGGATGGGACAGGGAGAGGGGAATAAAAAACAATTCAATATCAACATACCTCACCGATTTGAAATGTCATATTCACATTGTATGTTCTTCTATCTTTTCTCCTCTTGCTGTTTCATCCAACATTGATAGTTCGGAGTTTTTTTGTTGGTTTGGTTTGGTTTTGGTTTGGGGGTTTTGTTTTTTTTTTTGTTTGTTTGTTTGGTTGGTTGGTTGTTGTTGTTGTTATTTTTGGTTTTGTGGGGTTTTTTTGACATTGTTATTTAGTTCTGACCTGAAACTTTGAACTGGTAAAATTAATCTAAGGGTTCCTCTCTGAGGTTGGCAGCCAACTTAGAGACTGCCAGTTAAGTATGGTTAAAAATACTTTTCTTCATGAACGATGCTTTAACTTTATAGTAAATAAATAGCACCCACACTGCATTGCTCAGCTACCCAACAACTTAGCAACCATTGGTATTTCTTGTCAGTTGTATTTTGTTTTTACTGTGTTGAATAATTTAATATATCAACAACAAAACTTTTGTGTTTTCTATCAAGTACCTCTTATGAAATTCTTATAGCTACCGGCTGTGAAGTAGCAGCAGTTTCCTGAGCAACTGCTTTTTCAGAAAATGGGAAGATGTAGAGTGAATGAGCTGGGACTTTGTCAAGAGGAAAAACAATCTCAGGTGTCATGGTATATGTACATTTAGGGAAGAACATCTGCTTGACTTTGCCTGACACTTGATGGTTTTCTTTTAAGGTAGCAGCTGCGGAAAGACATTAATCTTGTATAGACTGAGTTACTGACAGTAAATATATATATAATTTTATGTAGAAGTGAAGTCAGTTGTGTTTTTACAGTTTGCTGGCAAAAATCTCCTTGCAGACTGAGGATCTAAGGATTTCTCTGTTTCTGTGGGTTACCCTGCTTACTCACCAGCTCTTGAAGCACTGCAGTTGCACTAATATTTGCAGAAAAACTGTTGATGTTTGAGACAAAAGGCTGGATTTCCTCTTCCCTTGTATGTGAAGAAAACATGAAAAGAATAAATTCTTTTTTGTCTGAGCAATCTGATCACTACTCTACTCCATACTTGTGCTATCATTTAAAATAAATGTTGTTCATGAAGTTACATTCAAAGTAATTTCCATGCAACATATAATTAGGTAAGAAGTAGTATATTCAGAATCCATTTGAAGATTTATATTTCATCTTCTGTAGTGTATTTATTCATGGAGATAAGTAATGTTTAGATTACAGGAATTTTTCAGCCTGTGGCTATTTCACTTGGGACACAATAGGTTTGTTTCCAGCACTTCAATGTATCTGATAATTAATCTATCCTTGCAATCAGAATTGCAAGACCCTATATTTTCTTCCTGTTTCCATTATTTAGGGATGAAGGGTTTTCTAAAATTGCCAGAGGAAATCAAGGGCAGCATGTGTCTCATGCTTCTTTTTTGCTTAACACAGCATGCTACTGACAAAGCTCAAACACTTGATACAATATTTGGAAAGGGATTTAAGTCCAAAAGCTGTCTTTAGCTAAGGGGACAGACCTTTCTTTGGGTCTGCACTAACACCCTGCTTCAGGCAGAGGCATGACCACAGCAGCTGGTGTGTACGTGGCTGCCCCACTGCCAGCTCACTTCTGGCACAGGTTTGGCCTGGGTCAACCAGCATACTCCAGGTAACATCAGGGCATGCCTGAGGCATGGCAGAGGGAAAGGAATTGTCTCCATAGCCCACCTGGGTGAGGAAACATCAGAAATGCATCTGAACACACACAGTGCTGCACCAGCTGTGATTCACCAGTGCAGCGCTCGATTCTCCCGGTTATGGAAACTCCCCAGAGATGACTCCCCACTGCTTCAGTCTCAGCTGGAGCTCAAGATGTCCCTTATGTGCCTGTGAATATTTGCAAACAGTCTTTTATTTTCACACTCACCCTTTTAAGAGGTGAGAAAAATCTCTTGAAAAATAACACGTAACCTTTAATGAAAAATGTTCTACGTTGTTCTGGTTGGTCCTACTTTTCATAGTCTTGCTAATGCAAATATCACACTTTGTACACTGCAAGATTACTGCAGTCATATAAGTACAGAAATACAAGAGAAGTGCCATCTGTGATGTTGAGAATCGAAATGTACACTGTTTATTCAGCCATGAAGGGTTTATTTTGCAAATACGCATCTGAATATTTGTAGAATAAAGTATGTACAGAGTGTTTCATTTTGCCAGAGTTATGCATATCTAATGCCCTCCCCTTCACTTCCCTGTTTTGCTCATTCTTAAAAACACAGAAAGGGACAATTTGACTTCCCAGTGGAGGCCATTACTCTTCTTAAAAGATTTTCAGAGCTGTGGACTCCTTCAGACATTTTTTCTGATCCGTATGGGTTTTCCAGACTTGAAGACCTCAAGGATTTCCAAGCTTTTTTTTTTTTTTTTTGCTGCTTCTCTTTTATGCTGGATCAGATGTGCTTCTGCAAAGGAATTGTGGTGTTGTACTGCAGTAGCAGTGAGGTTTACTACCCGTATCAAAACCATGAATAATCTGTAACAAACATAAAGTTTAAAAACTAAATCTGGAAATCCAAGCAGTTTTTCATGTTTCCTTGGCAAAACATTTCTTCTTGAAGGCACATCTCCGGTAAACTGGGGTAACAACATTTCCTAGAACACAGTCTGATATTAGAGAAGCATTTAGAAATATTTTTCCCCTTATTACTTTCAAGGACTTGTGAGTTGTTGCTTTTTTCAGGCGTGGGGAGGGGGAGGAGTACCTTCTATCTATCCTCCCTACAAGTCAGAGAAAGCAGAAATACAGTGCTGTACAGGCAGTTCAACAGTCTGATGAGTTTGGCCCAGAGACTAAAAGTAACAATTGTTTCGGTCTATTGTTAGATATCCAAACAAGAAACCTGCAAAACTACTGAGACACCTTTCTTATTTTACTGGCTTTACAGATTCTCACTGTTGAGATATCAATATTTCTGTTTAGGGTAAGGATTAGATTTTTCTGAACTTGGTATGAAGGGTCTTTCCTTTGGTATTTCATAAGAATGACTAAGTGAACACAAATTCAGATAGCTTTATATGAATAAGCATAATATCAAGATATTGTATGAAGATCAACAAGGTTTTGAAATTTTTGCTGCAGACTTCATTTTTTTTTCAACAGAGATAAAATTTAGTCTTTTTGACCTGACCAATGATTCTCTCCAGGGATTAAATAGGTTTTACATGGGGATTTTGTACAAAATTTATTCTCTAAATTAGCTGAATTTCAATGTACATCTTTCTTGCTCTTTCTGCCTTGGGAAGTCTGAGGCTGTAGTGATGTGAAATTGGTGGTATTTTATAATTCCCAAAAAGAGTTGCTTCAGAGAATCTTTTTTCTGACTTCTTTGTTATTCACTCTTTCCACTTTATGTAGTAATAATTTCCCGCAGGTTTGTCACTGTCAATTCAGAAGGCCCAGGACAGTTTTGTCTTTAGCCCTGAACTACTCATTTTTCAGCTAACTGTTCTAGAATGTGTCACCCTTGCCTCTATTTGTAAATTAATTATATGCTAATGAGCTGCTTTTATGCTTTTGGAAACAGCACATCTACATCATTTCTAATTTACTTATCTCCAAGTATATTGCATAAGTGCTGGGAAGTATGCTGCAGGATCTTTCAAAAAGAAAGTAAACAAAGTACATCAGCCAAAATAAAAATCTGGATACAAATAAGAAATTTAAGCATTAAAAATGGGAGAAAATGCAAGAATTTGTGTGGTCAAGATGCAGGCATTTTTCTTCTGCTTTGCTATCAAGTTCTTTAGCTCCATGGGTACTGTCCATTTTTTCTTTGACCCATGTTTATGTTTTTCAACATTTCAACCCATTTTGTGACAGATTCAGAAGTGCTGTAGTTTCTGCTTTTTTTTTAACTCACAGTAGAAAAATGATAGTTTAGTAATTTTATGGCTCACTGACAATTCAAGGAAAACTCCAGTGTTTCATGTGCTGAAGAGGTTTGGGGCATTGCCCTTTTTTTTCTCAGAGTGGGGTAAATTAATCATTAACATAAATATACTTTCATTTAACCCCCATTTGAGTTTAATACTGATACTTAATTGATTTATTTTGCATCTAAAGCAACTGAAACAGAGCAAAAAAAATATATTTTGCCTTTTTTTGTGTCAGGCCTTTTAAAGGTACAATTTGCAATGAGCTTTTTGTCCTAAATGGCATCCAAATCTGAAAATACAATATCTAAGGCACCCAATCGTATAAATGAAATAGGAGAATGTGAACAGAGCTTGTGGTGTCGTATTTCCTGCCTACAGTGTAGAACTAGTTGACTTTGGATTTTGAAATACCAGGAACTCATGTCTTTCAGTAGACTTTCTCCTTAGAGTAAAAGAAAAGCCCACAGAGAATTGGGACTTTGTGTATCAAGACACAGTGCTTATTTAGGATTGACAGCAAAGGCTCTAACTGGTCCCAAGTGAGTAGAAAGTTTGACCTGAAGTAAGAGAAAATCTACTGAGAAACAGATGGAAGATGGGAAAATTATGTCCCTGTAGTTCAGAGGAGGAACGCTCTGGCAATATTAACTCCAGATTAAGTAGTGAGATGAATCAGTTCTTGATGGACAAAAAGCATTGATAGAGCAACAACTCAGAATTTCTGAAGTCTTGCAAAAGCCAAAGGAGAAAGAAGATGTTGCTGTTTTAATGGCTGATATATAGAACATGGATGGTTCTGATTTCTGAAAAGTTGGATGTGTTTTCTTCCCTGCAGATTTTATTTCTCAAATCAAGAGAACCACATGCTAAAAGAAGCTGAAGGAAACACCTTGCATCTAGAAACCTAGAGTTCCACCTGAATACGAGTTTAGAAAGAAGATTACGTTTGAACTGCAAAAACTAGAGTCCCTGGCTACCACATCCAGAGATGGAAAAAGATATCCACTGAAGAAACAAAACCCTTGCTTCCTCTCCAGCACAATGTGTTGCTAAAATGGAGAGGCACCAACAGTCACAGTTACTGGAATTGTTTCATCTTGGAGACAAACTCAACAATCACACAATAGCACAACAAACAAATAGTGTTATGTTTATATATTAGAGTCACCAGAACTTTCTTACAGCTAAAATCAGTTCAGGTTCTTACTATATTCTTGAGGAATTCACTAAGATATTTGCTGCTTGTGCAATATTCCCAAAAAAGATTTCAGACTCTCTAAGGGGAAATGTGTGAGAGACGTCTTTGTTAATTTTCATTGTGGAGATCTGCAATCAAAGTTAGGCATTAATCTGATACATGGAGTTCATATGAATCAGTTATTTCAAAAACTGTAAATTTATACTGATGAGATAAAATTTATTCTATAAAAATCAGACATAAGCATCTCACCTGCTGAGAACAAAAGATTAATCCTCCTTATTTCTTTTCTTTCAATTTAAATCAGGAGGTAATAGGTTTCCACTTTTCATATTTTGTTCAAGGAAAAGATATGGAAAGAAATTAGATTTTTTTCTCAATTTGGAAGCCAAAGACTACCCTACATATTCACAAATCGGTCAAACTCTTCCTTTATAATTGCATTTCTTTTTAGGCTGCCCTTGATAATATTGCTTGGACAGGGTAAAATGAGATATGGCAGAAAAAAAGAATAGCACAAATAATGCAGCACCTGTTTCATTAAATCTTTTTTTAACTTTTTAAATGGCAATTATGAGGATACTAATCCTCTGTCATTTAACAGTTGGGTCACATGGAGGGTAAAATCAGCAATTGTTAAACTACGTCTTTAAGCTCTCTTAAAAAGTGTACACTGAGGCACACAGAATTCAGCTCAGAAAATGGGATACTATTGTAAAGTACAATACAGAGAGAAAATAATGAAGATGCTTAAGGATGATGTTCTTCTAGGAAAGAACATTAGTTTGACATGCTGTTTTAGCTTAATTTAGTGCTCCAAGGAACAAAGAAATTGTCTTGTCTTTGTTACATTGCCTAGATGATCTGGACAAACTGAATAAAAATCACTTGGATATCAACAGGGCAGCATAAAAGGAAAACAGATGTCTAAATTAATATGAGTGAATGAAAGTATTTCCACCTGGACCAATTAGCTCTTTGAGAAGCTAGGCTTCTTCTCACCTGTCTTGCTGTTTAGGTGATAGGCTATTTATTACATTTAAATTTACTCACTTTAGGACACAGAAATTACAGGAAAATAGCTTATTCCATCTTTAAAAGAGGTAAAGGGTGATTATTTCTCCTCTTACAAGGGAAACCAAGATTTCCAAGCCAGCTAAGGGATCCTTTACTAATTGCTTGTTCATTCCCATATTTGACCAGATAGAGTTCCCACACTGGATATCCTGTGACCCTGAGAGGCCTGGGTTAGCAGGCAGCTTGAATTGTGT
Source organism: Toxostoma redivivum (assembly GCA_013397375.1). Classification (NCBI taxonomy): domain Eukaryota; kingdom Metazoa; phylum Chordata; class Aves; order Passeriformes; family Mimidae; genus Toxostoma; species Toxostoma redivivum. The sequence goes on from VXBI01004268.1 coordinate 1,293,538, forward strand.
TTGGCACTGGCAGCAGCAGCTAATTCATCACCAGATCCAAACTGATGCTTGTGGCTTTTCCACAACAGTTTTGGTGGCTGCTTCTGACCTTACAGCCAAAGAGAGCACCCCTCACCCAGAGAGTAGAAAGAGATTTAAAGGAATGACTCCCAACTTTTTAGACATCAATAACATTAGCCTTATATCACAGGTTTGCACCAACTTGCTTATTGAGCCTGTGCTGCCCTGCAGCCACAGGCACAGACATGGATTAAAGGAGAAACATTGACTCTGTGGCATAGAGATTGAAATATCCAGGCAAGGCTCCCGTGACTTGGGCAAAGGCCTCTCTTTCTGGGGTTATATATGAAATTTGCATGAAAAAGTTATTGAATAAAAGCATGAGTCATGCAGTAAAATGCATATCTGGGAAGCAGAACACATGTGTCAATCCCAGATAGTCAAGCGATTAAAACCCATCCTGTCTGAGTGCCCATCCTCTCTGCATGCTTTAACCAATGCATGGGAAAAGGGCAACCCTCCTCTGGTCATATCTAAAATGACTCTGAGGCATTCCTTTGTACCAAAAATACAAGAGGAGTGGCTGAGTGAATTGATTTCTAATTACAAATCTGCTCATACATAGGAATCTAAGGTGTATGTATAGGCAACCAAGGCATAGGTCTAAGACAGAGAATTAATTTGAAATATACTCCCCTTTATGGGATGTACTACCAAACAAACTGCTTGTTTCTCAGGCAGTTGTCAGTCTCAGGTAGTCTTTGGGGCCTGCATTTTTCCTATTCTTATCAAATGAACTGAGGTATCAAAATAAAATTCTGTTGTTTTTTTTTCCCCCATCTGGTCCCTTTCCCTCTGTTTCATTAATTTATAAAATTTCCTTCTCTTCCTGTCAGGTGCTTTGCTCTGTGAGAGACTTGCAGTAGTGAATTAATGTCATAGAATGTGTGAAGAATTAATGTTGATCTGCTACTGCAATGGTATTTTCAACATAAATTCTGTGACAGCATTGTATAATGCAAGACAGGAGTCTGAAACAACTGTGAAATCCTCTAGCAATTCAAGGGTTGCATTAGCTGCAAAAAAATATGCTTATGCAAAACAGTGGTACAGGATACAGTGAAATATTGCCAAACAGGAGAGAACATTTCTTAAGAAGCTGAACTGAATTTGTGATCTGCATCACATAATGATGCATTATGAGTGAAAAGTATATGAACTCTGTACACAGTAGCCTTGAACAGAGTGCAGTTTTCTGGCAGATACTCATCTGATCATAAGTCATCCTTATCGAGCTCACAAGGGCACTGTCCAAAAGAATTAATGTACTCCTGCCATGATTCAGGAGAAAATTAAGTAAGAAGTCCAACAATGACTTTACATCTCTGTTTGGTATGACTGAACCCACCTCTGGTATATGATACTGCTGCCATCAGTTCAGGTCTGGTGTCTCCAGGTCAGGACACATGTTAATAGGTCTGAGTGGGTGCAGAGCAGGCTGTAATTAGAAGCTTGGAAATGTGCTGCACAGTAAAATGCTTGAGGAGTTGCCAAAGGGAAGGTTAATGGGGTACTTGACCAAAGCTGATGAGTACTGAAGTAGAGGAGTGAAACTTATGCAAGTATCTGAGCCTAGGAGACAAACAAAACTTGTTCCAGTGGCTCAAACTGCAGTTCTCAAGTTGGATTTAGATTTTGGGGACTGAGATGGCTGGGACCCTGACAAGCCAAAAAGGTAATGTGGGGAGGAGGAGGAATCTAAAACTAGTAAGAGTCCACTGGTGGAGAAACAGGCTCTTACTAGAAAGGTTTAAATTCTTTCAATTTCTAGTAGTCTCCCTACATTAAGTACCACATTATCCTACATTAAGCCAAGTCAATGCTTCTATGGATGTGAAGAGGATGTACTTTGAGAATCTGACTGCAAAGGCTGACAAGAGAGGGTGATGGCACAGATGTCTCGGCCTTCTAACTTATGTACTGCCTTCCTCGTGCTGGCTTGTGTAATACTTGAATTTTTATTTGTATAGTGGTTATTCAATCTATTAATAAAAATGCAAAACTATTTTTGAGAGCTCTGTTTTGTAACTTTGGGATCCACTGAGTTATTAATTCAATTATCACTTTAAAAGGGCATTTTGCAATCATATTGATTTCTGATTGTAAAGCAGAAATTGATGAGATTACCTGCTTCCCACCCAAAAGTTAATTTCTCCTCAAGTTACATTGTAACATTGGACAATTTCTCAGCTGCCCTCTGTAAGATTTTATAAATCATGACACAAGTTTTTTAATCAAAACCAGCACCAAAGGCCTAAATCAGTATTTCAGGCATGGCAATACATAACTTTAATTTCGAAACCACTCAATGCTTAGAAATTACCAGTGGCCTCAGTGCAAGCTCTCACTACTTTGCTGAGTGTTTTAGAATAAGGCTACATTTCAGATTCAGTGATATTTGAGAAGCCCAGTTTATATCTTCAATTCCTAAATATTTTGGATCAGTTCTTATTAATTATATCTCACTTATATAGTCACAACTCATTGGAAGTTTCTGGCCAATGCTTAGGGGGTTTCTTTATTTTTTGGGGGGATTTTTTAATGTCACAATAAAATATTAGGTTTTAATTAAAAAAAAATTCTTAATATTGTAAAATTATAGAGAAGCCAAAAGAATAATTGACTGTGAAAGTAGCTACAAAGTAGGTCATATGGCCAAAAGCAAATCTTCTGTTCTGCTATCATATTCTTACAGAAGTGCCAGTACTACTAAGGGTATTTAAAAAATTACAATAGCAAGAAAATTTGAAGTTAAATGATGACTTGCAGAAGTGCTGAGTACCCACAAATCTCAAGCCATAAGAGCTACAAGCACTTAACACTGCTGAAAATCAAGGAAAATGTTATTGCTTGTTTTTAACTTATGCTGATATGTCGTTATAATGGAAGAATTTCTGACAATGAGAGCTTGGGATTTCTAGTGACATAGCATAGCATGAAGTCCTCAAGTTTTACAAAGAATGCCACTGATAAGTTTTGTTGGGACTGGTATGAAGTTCTTGTTCCATGCTCACATCTCAGAGCTCTGCAGAAATCTTGGCAGCCAAATCATGGGATTGCACTGGTCTGGGCAAAGCAGAGGTTATGGAAACCTTGAACTGAATGAAATGCATCATGAGAGGGCTTCCTACTGTTCAAAAAGGAAAGGCAAGGACTTAATGGGAATGACTAAATATGCCTTGCATAAATCTCTTACTGATTATGAGAGAAAAAAAAAAAGAGTGAAAGAATGCAAATAGTGCTCCCTCCGTCTTTTCTTTCTTGACTCTGTTCCTCTGAGCTTGTCTGTTAAAAACATTGTAATATTTCTGCTACCATCTGTTCACTTGGTAAAATTGGCAGCTATGAATCTAAGACAATTCAGCTGTAAAAAAAAGAGAATTATTTCTTTCCCAAGAGTGATAGAAAGTTTGACACCATTTGAATGATACCTGAAAGAATAGGCAATAACACAGGAGTGAGGAAAGAGGACAGCCTCTCCAGAGATGAGGATCTTCCAGTTTTTATATATTGAAAATTCATATAATATGTTAGATATGTGGAAAAACTTGAATGCTTTTAAGTCACTCTGAAAACAATTCAGCCTGGCCTTAATTATTTTCCTGGGTGGTTTTTTTTTTATTTTTCCCCTAAACAACCATGAGAAAAGCATCTGCTTTTCCATTCTCACACCTTTCCACTGCAAGAATAAAATAGGATTAGCGTTGTTGATGAGGCAATGTCATATATTAATTTGGTTTTTTTAAAAACTTTTGTGCATGAGCTATACAAAATGCCGAGTACTGGATTGTTGTGGACTAAAAAGTGACATATCTCACAGGAACAGCTGAACGCTTTTCAAAATATTGTTGTTTGAATGGATGATTAATTGGAGAGAAGTTTAGTTTTTCTAACTGAAGGGAGAAAAAATGTGCAGAAAACACATTTTGCCTGCCACCCTTGGAACTCAGGAATCAGTCATTATTGTCTGAGAGGAACACATTTAATTCTTAACCAGCACAGTCAAGGTTTTCCATGAACCAGCAGGGGATATAGTTTTGCATTTAGCTGAACTTTGATATGTCTTGACAAACATGTGGAAATTCACAGTGTGTTCACAGTATTAGATGGACTGTTTATAACCCTTTGATATTGCTTCACTGAAAGCAGTAACAGAGAGCAGCTAGGCACATCTGAACAGTACAAAGCAGCAATCTAAATGCACCATATTATTACTTTTCTCTCTGTAGAAGACATTGGAACTTCTTCAGTAAGTACAGCAAAAATATAGACTATTATTTATGTCCTGAACCCAGGAGTTGCAGGAGCATCTGTAATTGTTACAGAGTGCCTTCTGTGCTAGAAGATGACTTAAGCAGAGGCTTTAAATGCTCAGCACTCTCAGTTTCAAGCCATTAGCATTCTTCTCCCTCTAGGGAATATTCAATATATACCAATGGAATTATTACTCATACATGAAATGAGAGGGTGCTGAGGTTAGCAGCCCTCATAGCTCTTTCCAGCTTAGTGTCAAAATGAGCCAGTGACACCAATATGTGTTTTTAAACTAGATTAAGAGAGTGTTTGAAGGGGGCTGTGCAAGGCAAGGTGACAACTGTCCTGGATGGGAGCCTTCTGCTCATGGGCTGCTGTTGTTGCCCTACCTGCAAATGCTCCTCTCCTGTATTATGCTCCTCCTTAATCTGGCAAGAGTGGACAAGAGGGTGCAAAGGCAACCACAGAAACTCTTGTGAAAGGCAACTAAGTCCTTGTTCAGCCTGGATCTGGGGTGTGACATTAGGTTTGAAATGGTGGCTGTCAAATTCAAACAGTCTTGTTCAGGGTCATTGTTCAATGTTGCAGGGTCACCATGGGGTTGTGGGTTTAGATTGGTGGGGACTCTTGAACACATTTTTAATAGGAGATACGTCTCATATTTAGAGAAGGATTAAAACCTATCTTTGTTAGTCTGTCATCTGACAGTAATAAAGTCTCTTGGAATACTAAAGCAAGATGAGAGAAACTGATAATTTCAGAGAGTGACTTTCAAAAGGTTATTTGGACATAGCAAGCTAAGGGTGGTTTGCTGTGCTATTCCAAAGCTTGTGCTGCCATACCGTCACTACTCTTAGTACCAGCTCATGCCAGAATTAAGGCTTAGTATTTCCATCTACATTAGAAGCACAGTTTAATCTTGTAAGGGGTAACACAGTATCAAAAAACTGCCCCACAGAGGCCACAGTGAAATCATGGAGACTGCCACTTATCTCTGTAAGAAATGCCATTGTAACACAGAAATTATTCTTGACTGTATATTACTGTTATTATAATAAAAAAAGGAGGAATTTTAATTAAATGGCGTGAACTATTCAAGTTTTCAGCTTCTGAGCTTGGCCAAATTTGTGCCCCAGAGCCTGCACATGGTGCTTTCCCAGATCTCCTTCTCTCTCCATCAAGTCACATCAACAGCACAGCGCAGTCCAAAAAGTACAGGTGCTTTTCCTTTGCTCACTGTAGAAGGCAGGCAGCTTGCACTGCTGTGTTGAAATATGCCAGCTATTACTTGAGCATTATTTTTCCTTTTATTTTTTAGGCAAATCATTTAGTCAATATTGCAATGTATTTAACAACTATTTTAAGACTATAAAATCAAAACTAGCTAAAAGAAACATTTTATTATTTTCTCTGCTTTATCTTCACAAGACGTCAACTACAGGATGAGTAAATCTTTGCTATCATCAGTAAACTAGTATTAAATCAGTATGATTCCTGAGGACTGTAGTAAACCTTGCATCAAGAGAAGGCTGAATTACCAAAGGCTAAAACAATGCCTACAACAATTACATTTTTCTCTTTATAACATGTGATCAAGCCACTGAGCTCACTTTTATTTCCTCTCATTTCTGGAAAAGAATTGATAATCATGTTGAGAATACTGTATTTAATGTTTATCAAAAAAAAGCGCACAATCTGGAATTTCTATTTACATAAGATCATGGGAGGCTTTATATTTTTCAATAGAAAATTATCTTTTGCCCTTTCTATGGTTGTCTAATCTGAAATCAAGAAGTCATGTTCAAAGAACTGTGGGAAAGTGAAGTGACTGGATGACAGTGCAGCGTAGAGGTGAAGTTGTGAAAGAAACAGTAATCATATAAATAATAGATGAAATTGCTTTAAGTGCAAGAGAAGAGTGATACAGTATGTGCCCCTCAAGGCCACTGTAACTATGGCAACAACGATGCATGTTCTGTCATCATTGCAGATCAGCCATACAAATATCTAAGAGATGGACCATACATGATCTGTACTTGTACTGTAGCCACTCTCTAGTTGTCTTTTTATTGTTGAGTTTTTATTGTTTTTATTGTTCATGCCTTGTCTTTACATTTTTAAAATGTTTACAATATCTCCGAAGAGAAGTCTCAAAAAGTCAAGACCATTTTCCATGAGACAGGGAGAATATGATTGTGTGTCTGTGTGTGTGTGTGTGCTTGGGAACTGGATGTGGACACCAGCCCTGGCACTCTTCAACCTCCCTGCTTTTATGGCTCAGGTTTATGAGTCACCTCTTTTGGAGAGACCTGCTGCGGGCAATTTTCTAGTTTGATGTATGTGTTTTACATCACTTAGACTACAACCTAGAGAGGGAGGATTTTTTTTTTATATTCTCTAACTGTCTGGTTCTAGCTTTGGTTGCAATTAGGGATTATATGAAATTTCTCAGGACGTATAATTTTCAGTTGCCTCAGAACAGACTGACCTGATTATACTGCAGATAGATAAAGCTCTTTAAATCTTCAATGTGCATGCCAGGAACCACAGAGGCACAAGGCTCAGAAGAATCCATACCATGTGTTAATTCTCTGCATCTCATCATCAAAACTTCTTTTATGCGTCTATTCCTTCTTCTTGGTTTACAAGAGTACTGCTTGTTTTAGCTATTTAGCAGTGTAGCTATGTCCCCATCCTGCTGAGACTGCTACTGCTGCCAGAACGTAAATTATGTCCACTTTATAAATGCCAGTATTTTCACTCTTCTTTGAATATGGATAAATAGCTAGCAATCCTTAAAGGTCAATTCATATTCAGACTTGCTTAACTTAATTACAGGAATGAATTCTGAAAGGGCATTGTTCATCACCCTGTGACACACTGTGTCACACTCCATCATTTACATTGCAGGCAATGATTTCTTGTCCCTTTTTGGTCTACCTGTACTTTATAAATGAGAAGTTCCTTCTGTGGTTCACAGAACATCTGAAAAGTGTATATTACATATATTCAGTCTGTCTCCTGAGCTGTAAAAAAACAGAGATTTTTTCATTCTTTTGAAAGCATATATTACTATTTGCAGTACTATCACTGTCTGAAAACATGGTTTAAAACAGAAATATATCTGTCTGAAGAAAGGCCAATAGACAAAAATATACAAATGTGACATAGATCTGTGGGGTTTGTGTTTGAGAATACCTGTATGCACTAAACCTGTTTAGGGCCACCTGGTCCCTGTATAGTCTGGAAAAATTGGAAAAAACTGAAGAGCTGCTTTGTGATAAACTCCATAAATGTCCTTCCCCAGTGAAATCCTAGATAAGAATCTGCTGCCTTGGAAGGATGTATTGATCACTACCGTCCTCTGAACTGCTGCTGCTGTATTTTCTGGCTTGGAGACTGTACCCTTGTGAAGTGGTTTCTTAGCAGTAGGGGATCCACCAGGTCTGCCCTCTGCCATTGCTCAACGGCAAAGTGCCTTTACGTAGCAGGTGAAGAGATCCACAGGTATTCTGAGTCCAACAGATGGAATGACAGGGTTTGGTGTTATTACAACCACTTGACCAGTCGAGTCTCCAGTTATCTGTTCTACGTTCATGGTTTCAGACATCCCAAGTGGATGACAGTATTTAGTCATAAAATGCTCACATAAATAATTCAGCTGAATTCGGTATGGTTCACACTGCAGCTACATAAAGTCAGTTGCAGGCTTTTTCATCTGCAGCAAAATCCATCCCAAGACTGAGCAAACCTCACGCCTCATCTTCCCAAAAATGTGAATTTAATTTAGCAAGCCTGGCTTTGTCTAAAAGAAAATGTAAGTATGTTTTCAGCACTTGAAATTTTACAAACCATTTCTTGCTACACTGCACAAACCAAATCAATGACCCAGAACAGAATATTAGCATTTAATTGGCTATTTTTCCTCTAATATTTGATGTTATGCACTTATTTTTTTCCCCTCCCCTTTTCAAAGCCCTAGGTACTGAAATGTGTGGGAGAGGTTTGAGATAAGAAGTTTTCTCATGCGATTGATCAGCATAATTTCCTGTGCCTCAGAAGTGCCTGAGTGTCACAAGGCAGCAGCAGCCTAGCAACTACCCACATTTTCCAGTGCCTCACTCTGGACTGGCAGTGCATCGAGCTGCTCTTCTACACTCCACATAATTAGAACATTTTTCTCTGGATATCTTTAATGAGTACAATGTCACCTTATAAGCTTTACCTGAGTAACAGGCATTTCAAAAGGAACACTTGATGACACATAGCTCTCATTTGTTCATCCTGCTCTCTGTTTTCATTAAATACCCAACTGGGTATTTGTTCCCTGGTCTGCTACATACTGCATGAGATAAGCATCCCTCACAACTGCTTTGGTAAGGTTTAAATTGATCAATAAAATCGACACATGATTTTATTATTATGTAATCATTTAACAGAGAATCTCATCAGCAAAAATAAACTAAAAGACACAGAAAAGAATGTACATCTCACAATGGCTACTGCTACAAGTATCTATTGTTTTTAAGTAGCTGTCTCACTTTTCTCAGTTATTGTATAGAGACAAATTACACTGAAATATGTTACTGTAATAGTAGTTGCTCCTTTTTGGCAAGTGACATTTTATACATTGTATAAGATAATATGATCCTTTGATACCAAACACAGAGCAGGACAGGGAAGAAAATTAAAGGTACCATGAACATTTATAGAAAAATTGTTTGAACAGGAAAATTGGAATTCAGAGCAAATACTGATTTTTGTCTGAGTATTCCATACTCATTCCATATATTTCCATGAGAAGGAAAAACCATCCTGTGTAGGGAAACCTGTTACATGGAGGCAAACTGAATTTCTGTGTATTTCTATCAGTGGACAATTATGGATGCTTATGAAAGCAGCAGTATTATGTTCTGCTTGGAAAACCACTTTAAAGACAGGACGAGTGGACAGAACTTAATATGACAGAGCTTCATTTCTGCTCCAACCATCTCTATGAAAACCTAATATACACTAAACAAAATGATAAAGAAAGAATGTCTTCCTTAATATCAAATCTTGATTAAACCACAAGAAAAGGGACCTTGGCAGTCTATTTAATAGTGCTGACTGTATTCACTTAAAGCACTATGTGTAACCAGGTTTGGATACCATACAGTATAGATCCAGATATTATCTTGCTTTGATGTGTTTATAGATGACTAAATTCTCAGGGAGGTAGTTTTAGGAATATGTCTTAAATCTTTCAGTCTTTAAATGACATAAGGAAAACATTTTCAAGTACAAACATATTCATATTATGTTTATGGTTGCTGGTAAAATTGTTATGGATATGCAGTTTTTATACACTGTATTGACTTGTTGCCATTCTGCTCACTGTCTTTTAAGTTTCCCAAGATTATAGTTTAGGGCAATAACAGGATGGTAAAGGTATCCAGAAGTCGCAAAAGCTGCTACGCAAGTTTTATTGCTAGCCTAGAATATTTTTTGTTTTAAACAAAATGGGAAGGGAAAATCAATGTGTCTTCTAGTCACAATGAGTAATCATTTTTCAGATTTTTCTTGCAGTTGAAAAACAGCTTTGTTAGCTCAATGAAATGGTAGTAAGGATTATAAAGTAATCCTTTTTGATGAAAATGAGAAATATGAAATAGCATAATGATTCCATTTTAACAGTTAGAATTAACAGCTGCCAAGTGCACACTGTTGAGAAAGAAAGGAGAAAAGGGGCACTCTCAGCTTGTCCACTTTATAAACACATGTCAGAGACAGCTATAGCCTCAGTGGAGTGGCTTCTTGGACTGTTTAATGAACTGAGAAATTATTTTTCTTACTTTAGAGTACTCAACTTTAAAGAACACCTGAATATCCCTGATCATTTTTACTGTATCTGCATCAATCAATGTTGCAGTGAAATATTTATATTTGAAGTAAAACATTTATGCAGAAAGACTAATGTCAGTCTGAACTGTATTTTAAATGCCACTATATGTAAGGCAGTATTGCAGAGGGGGAAGTCTCCTGCAGCACTGTGGTTTTAGAGAACAGATTTAGGACAATGCCAAGAGGTCTATTATGAATACCTATGCCACTTATGTTAGATCACAATTTCTGGCATATTAAAAGAAGATTGCCTCATCATGTGTTTAAATCTGAAGGCAATCAGATTGCTCTCGCTGGCAGGCCTCCTCAGAGATCTGCTGTCCTACTGCACCAGCTGACGCCATACTAAAACAATGTCCCCTCTTCCCTAGTGCTTAGTGACCTCCTGCATCTTGTTTTGGGGGGTTTTTTGGTTTTTTTTTGGAGGTAGGTGTTTGTAGGTTGGTCATCCTCTTCTTTTCATTGTTCTGCCACAGATTAATTTCACTGGATTTCATCAGATTAATCTCAACTAGCTGTGGGTTTGTATAGATGGAAAAGAAAGCTATGGGTGAGCTGCTCCCCAATACTCCTTTCTGAGTCAGTGGTGAAGAGCAGGATAGTTCAGTGTTTGAGTGTGTCTACCTGGCCTGGTTTTGATCTCTGCATTAGAATGGCATGCACTTCAGAAGTATTTATTTCCTTTGAGTCTAGGGGGAAGCTGTATGACCATAATGAGCTATAATTCATACACAGATGTCTACACTATAGATAAACATACTTGATCAGAAGACTTGGACTCTTTGAGTGCTTTGGTCAGAATAACAAAAACAAAAACCCAAACCAAACCAAACAAAAAAAAAAAGTCATACTGCATATTTCATGTAGTATTAAATCTCCAGATTTGGTAGGATGTTTGGAAACACAATCACATTTCTGAGGTAATTTAATTTTCAGGGCTTCATCTTAAACCAGCTAAGTCAACAGTAAATTTTTATGGCACAATGAGGTCTTACACGCACCCTGGGATTAAAATCTCTTGAGTTAATGATGTATTTGGTGGATATGAAAAAGTTTCTTTAAAGATCTCTAGGTAAAATTATTTAAGCCTCTTATATGATCAAGGATTTAATGCCAACTTGCCAATCAATAGCACTTCTGCTCCTATCCAGAATACAAGTTTAAGAAGAGTTCACTCACTCCACTTGGTTGTGTTACAAGAACAAGAAATTCCTGTTGTGAACAGCACCTTGTTCTGGTGATAGCTGAATAGAACACTGTGTGCCACTTCTACGTATTTTGAATCATGAAAAAATATCACAATGCCAAAATTAAGAAAGAAAATACATGCCCAGAAGGAAAAGAAAGAAAAGCCATATTTGCTGCCATTTTATCTGTCTCAGTTGGCTGGCAAAGCAAACTTGCTCCCTGAGTCTCTTTGCAAGGTTTTGACCATGCCCTGCTGTGGCACTACTGGCACGAGCACCTCTCCTTGGTTGTGTGCCTGTACTGAGAGGAGACTGAGGCACGCCAGCCGTGGGTGGGGACACTGCTCTGGGCACTGCACCTGCACAGAGGTAGAGGAGGGGCAGCTCCCTGGAAACTGCAGGGCCCTTTTCTCCTTCTCTTACATTTAGTTTTGTATTCACTGACACCTCTCTTTTAGGGTTACTTTGAAAGTCAAACCTGAATGCACAGGTGAGTTTAAACTCTGATCAGGCAAAACACTCAAGTGCACCAGTCCTATTATATTTACCTGTGTCTTTTATCACTGTAGAGGAAGTTTTCAGCAGATCTGCACCTACAGCCAGCTTGCAGACTGTTACCCAGATCACTCAGATTAAAAAAATAACAACAAATCTCAGCTACTTCCCATTTGGAGGGAAAACTTAGCCCAAATTCATTATTTGATGTTTCTTGACAGAAAACAGACTTTTTTGTGTGTTTTTGAAAAAAATAAGAAAAAAAATCATCATTACTTTAAAATTATTTTTACAAAATGAACTGTTTCTTCTGTCCCCCCACACCTTTGCTTTGCAGATATTTATCCTGCAGTACATGCCTGCACAACTAACAGAAATAAAATTTAGACTCATTATCTTCTGAGGTGGAACTAAATCACTGTAGCAGCACTAATCTAAATGAACACCATGGGGCAAACAGCAGTGAGTCAGCAGACCTTTTGCTGCAGCAGATTTTTCTTTGTAAGCATAATACTGTTTTCAGGATGAAAGTGTAAAAATTTGTTCAGACAGCACACTGCAAGGCACATAGATTCTCAAATTCACATTCGGAAACTTAAAACAGGTACCATGTATCCACAAAGCTTTCCCAAGTTATTTCACTTTTAGAAGGTACAGGACAGTGGCATGTAGACAAAGAGCTAGTTTTTTGAATTAAACATTTATTGTTGCCCCTACATTGGATCTAAATTGTTTGAATAATTTAACTGACATTGAAGGCATACACAAAAAAAAAGGTCCAGATTTCCCATACCACTGGGAAAAGTGGAAATAGACTTTCTTTCTAGCCATGTGATATATTTTCATCATGGCATCAAGATGTAAAATGCACTCTTCCAGGCCTATAATCTTTGCCACTACCGACAAAAATTTGAGATTATGGGCTTTTTATCCATTACACATATAAAAAGTTAAATTCACACACTCCCGTTGAAACTACAAAGCTCTATTGGTGAATAATTTTTAAGAAGCTTTTTCAATAGCTGAAAGAATAAAATAGTTTAAACCTGCAAATATTTAGAGAAATTCTGTCATATGACACATGGAATTAATTTATCAGTGTTAAGAATAATAATGTTGCCAAATACCACACAAAAGAAATACACTTTCATTATATTCATATATTTATGCAAATTTTTCATCCTTCTATTACTAGGCACAAAAGGACTGAGATGTTGGGGCCCTATGCTACAAAAGGGAGATTCTCCTTTGACTCAATATAAACGTGCAGCAAGTCTGTGGGACTGCTCTTTGAAGAAAATAGTGATGAATTTCAACCCTGCAACATTATCTGTGGATGAACTGAATTAAATAGTCGTAGGTTACCCTGACTGAAGATACTTTCTTGAATTCTCTGAAGAATGTCAGGGCTCAGCTGCTTCCAAGACCAAGCTCTGAGGCAAATTTTGACCCCAGAGACAGGACCAAAATAATTGTCATGACCTTCATTGCTTTTTCTCTATTCTGAGCATTGTTTAAAGTTTCAATGCAATAATGAGCACGGAGGTTTACACAGAGAACTGAGTTCAATTTTGACTTCGGGAACCTGAAGTCTTATTGATGAAATGAAAACAAATTATGAAACTTCAGCAAAAGTTTGGAGTAATGAGGAAGAAGACATTGAATCATTGAATCAGACTAGTTCTTTCATGTTATAACATGGTCTCTTTTTTCAGTCCTATAAACAGGGAATGGTGGTTGGATGCCTGTTGAACATAGGTTAGAGATGATGCTATATTATATACTTTAAGTTGATTTTTCATCACTGTTTTTAATTTTATGGGATTCAAGAAGCAACATTCAAAATATTTACTGACCTATGACAGAAGCATTAACGCTGTCAAACTCATGAAATATGATTAATTTAACAGAGATCATATGAGTATTTTAAAACTTTTTTTTTACTCTGGAAACTGGAGGTTATCTTTAGAAAGTTGTTATTACCAACAGATTGTTCTTGTCTTATTAAAATGAGAATTAGTTTCCCCTCTCTTCTTTTTTTTAATACCGCCTCTGTATGTTGCTTCACCTGTAACACTGTAGTGACATCCTTAGGAAGAAATTCTAATTGTTTTGGATTACGTTTTTAATTGCTTTATTCAAACCCATTGCACTGGTTTGTGGAAAATGTCAGATGTCTTTTCCAAATACCCTCATCAAGAGGATTGCCACTCAGTCCCACTGTTTTCATCAACAGCCTTGAGCCTTTCCAAATTCAGATCAAAATCTGACATTCCAAAATAGGCTTTGAGAGTATTAGAGAAACATGAGATGACAGTATTCTGGCCACAGCTCTTGGAGAGCTAGCTGGGCCTCATGTGTCAGTAGATTTAACAAGCATGATGTGATTTCCAACATTTTTTTGCTTTAAACTAGTTTTAAAGATTATTTTACAATGGTATTAACCCCTGCAAAAATATTCCTGTACCCCTACTAATATGCTAAAATTTAATTGCATTTATACTTACAGTGCTATAGACAGTTTTAAACTGCCATATGCAATTTCAGTGGTACAGAATGTTTTCAGTCAAAAAAGAACATTGTTTAACTAATTTCAAACCCAGCACCAAGACCAAATCACATCAGCCAGTGCTTCTATAAACATGACAAAACTCAGCCTACTGATGTACAAACTTACTCTTTATTTCAGTAGGAGCTGCATATATGGATCTGGATGTGGGATATGTTTGAAAAGGGCTTGGCTGGTGTTAGGAGATGGAGTTCAGTGATCCTTGTGGGTGTCTTCCACCTCAGGATATTCTGTGATAGTACGAGCCATCATTGCTCCTATGGATGTTAAACTGGCGAATTCACTATTGCTTCTGTATCAGCATGAGGTTTCGGTCAACATTTTTCATGTGTGTGAGTCCAGGCCTCCATCTTTATGATTTCTGGGGCTGTGTGGAGGCCCTGGCCCTGCAACTGCTTAGACCACAGCTCCTAGGTGCTCTCTCAGAGGAGACTGGGACCAGTTTGGATCCAGATGAACAAGGATTCTAATTTAAGGCAAATGGGAACAACTTTTACTATCTAAGGAAGAGTCACAGAAGAGGCTTACTAGAATGGATACATGGAGTAGAATACAGGCAGGACTGTGCTGTTGAGAACTCCTGAGATATGTCCTAGTGTGGGAGGAGGGTTTTTAAGAGGAGTCTGAGCTGGGCTCTTCTAACTTGCAGCTGGTGACTGTATCCCCAGTGGAGCATCCAGGCAGCATGGGTCCCATATGACTGCAGCAGCTTGCAAAAGGACAAAACATCTGCAGAGTCGCTCCACAGCCAGGGGTAACCATAAGGATGTAGCCCAGCTGTGAGCAGGAGGCAGAATTTCTCTTCAGGAGATGCATAAAGTGCAAGCTGGCTGAAATTTTGGTTGCTCCGGAAACCGTCCTTTGAGTATCTTTACTCCTGTAAGTGCAATTTCTCAATCATAATATTACACTAAAATGTTCTGGGTTTTATTATCCCCTCTTAGAGCCAAAAGTGAAAGGGGAAAGCAGAAGTACAGCTGATTGCAGATTGAAATAAATGAACATACATTTACCTGAATATATAATATTGTAATAACATTAACAAGCACTGCATTAACCTTTATTTGAAGGACTGATTAGAATAATTGCAGATGCATGTATTTGATGGCATAGGTGTCTAATCAGATTTTTAAAGATGTCTTCTGTTTTGCTTTAGGGTTAAGATCCATGTAAAATCCATTCATGAGCCTTGAAAAACAGTAACATTAGAATGGTGTAACTATTGGGTATTTTAAGGGACACTTCTAAATCCTGTTTAAGAAAAATACAAGTTTATAAACCAAGCTATTTAAAAGGGCATACAATATTAGATGTTGTTTCTAACCTAATTCATAACTTCTTTTTTTTTTGCTCCTATAAGAATAAAAAGCCATCTCCTTCTGTAAGTCTTGTAGCTTTCCCAGTGTTTTGTTGTTTGAAGTAACTTCTTGTAAGCAAAATAAGGCTGGTGGGTTGTCCTTTTCCCACACAGAAGGAAACAGCAGTGGCATGAAAATGACAAAGAAATAATCATCAAAAGCTGCGTGAGATTTATATATATATTTTTTACAGTTGTCAGAGGGGATAAAGCTTCTGTTGGAAGCAAAGCAAGAAAATATTCAGAGGGGATAAATATCCATGGAAACATCTGTCCCTGCAGGGAATGAAGGCAGAAGGCAAAGACACAGGGCATGTATAGTTGGATAAATTGGTTCGTTGGTATTTAGGAGGGATGACTTCATGTTTTCGAAAAATAAAGGAGAATCTTTGACAAATACAAAGCTCTTGTTGAGGGAGCAGAAGTTCAGGCTTTTGTTGACAGATGGGGTGGGTGATGAATTAGTTGAGAGAGTCAGAAAAGCATTAATAATGTCTAATAAAGAGGAGACAACAGAGCAACCACTACACCACAGCATCTGATTTCTCACAGATCCAAGCACTGAGGGCCACAGAAAGTACAGCTGTACTTGTAGCATTTTGATTCCAAGGGCATAGATATTAATTAAGGCATTTTAGAGATGTCTGTGAACTGATGAAATATCATGGGATCAGTGATTGTGAATGCAAATTCAGCGATAAACTTTTTCTGACTAGAGTTTATTGATAGTGATTGCAGCTTATTCTATAAAAATAGGATTGGAGGAAAAGAAGTTATTGATTGAAACTCATGGGCAATTCAGAATAATGTGGTCCAGATTCTTGTACACTACAGCTCTGATTAGTGAAAATTAAAGACTAGAGAGCTGTGGACATCTGTTAGAGATTACCCCATCTCAAGGCGGATTACAATAGCACAAACCAGTTGAACATCCACTTGTAACACTTGAGAAAAGAAATGTGTCCTTGTGGATGGAGCTTTGCTGTACTCCTGACCATGGTGGAATTTCAGGATGACCCAGAGGCCCCAGATGATCCATTTACAGACAAGTTCCTCAGCCCTACAGGCTTACTGCTCATGTACATCACGCTGCGTCATGAGGGTGCCCAAAACAGGGGGAATTCCAACAGGAGACATTCAGTTTATGCCATAAGCTGGGGGGGGAGGGGCTTTCTGGGAACATATTTAATAGAGACATAGAGACATATTTTAGTATGCTAAAACTTTACAACACTTTTGCCATCCAACTGTTTTATCTGAATATACATGGACTGATATCCTGAATGATAGATTTGGATGCTGTAAAAAACCTTCACAAACTGTTCTTCGTACTGGTCATGTAATGATAATGAATCGCATTTCTAGAGATTTCTCTCCCTCTTTTCCACTTTCATGGATGTGGTAGTGTAGAATTTGAACAAGTGGTCTTTTTTCCACTCAGACACTTCAAACTGTGTATAACAATAAAAGCAAACAGGAAGGCTGCTTGGGTTTTCATCACACACTGCAGTGTGCTGAGAAATAGTCATTTCAAGGACAGGTAAACATAAAGAAATAAAGCAATTCTGCTGATGCTTTGCTTCTGGTGACAGAAGTTTGGCTTTCCTGGTGTGCAGAGACCCAATATTTGGATTTTATGTCTTTTAAGGCTTGAAATCTCACACAATTTAAAGCACAGATTTGACTCTGACATGTATTTGTTTGTTTAGTGAAGCCAACCTTGTCATAAAATCTCTAGACTGCAGAAGAAAATGTAGTAGTACAGCTCCACACACATATCACTTTAGCTGATTCAGTCAAGGCAAATTATCATGTCTAATGACTATTTAGAAAGACATTGATTATTGTTTGACAATGACATTTTCATTGTTTAGGAAACAATTGTTTGTTTGGATTTTTTACAAGGATCTAATATACATCTATATAACTATTGTATTTTTATATTAGTGGATATGTATCTCTAGCCTTGTTTACTTGGATATTTGTATACAGTATGACCTTGTCAACAGCTTCCCCTGCCTTGACCTCAGCACTGTGTCCTATCGTGGAGCTTGCAGCATGTTCAAGAGAACTGGAATCCTAGTAAAAACTTTATTTCTTTTGCAGGTATGAGCTTGCAGTGACATGTGTCCATGTTTAAAAGCATGAGTATTTGAGAGCCAAGCAGTATATAGTATTTGAGAAAACATGTATTTGTATCTTTAGGGAAAGTATCCTTCTTTAACACCAGTGTTTAAGTCTCTCTTCTCACACTGCAGTTGTCAAAATTCTTACATCAAAATTCCCACCGCTGCGGCTTTAGACATGCTTGGTGAGATTCATTTAATCCAGTATCTTAAAATCTACACATTTATATCCTGCTTTCAGTTGGGGTAATGTTCATTTCTTTCCAAGTAGCTGTTAGAGTGCTGTGTTTGTGATTTAGGATGAGAATAAGGTTGATAACACATTGATGTTGTAGTTGCTGCTGAGCAGTGCTTCCCACAATCCTGGACTTTGCAGTTTCTTGATCCCTGTCAGCAAGAAGGCTGAAAAGGAACAAGTAGCTGGGAGGGGACACAGCCTGGACAGGGGGCCCCAATGGACCAAGGGGACATTCCACACCATATGCATCATAGTCAATATATAAACTGGAGGGAAAGCTGGCAGGAGGCCACTGCTCTGGAGCTGACCAGTACTGGTAGGGCAAAGTGAGCAATTGTTTTTCATTTGCATCACTTGTTTTTCTTGGGGTTTATTTCTCTCTCTTTTTGTTATTTTCATTATTATTGTTGTTCTTGTTATTTTTCCATTATTAAGCTATCTTTATCTCGAACTGCTTGTTTTCCTACCTTTATTCTCCCAATTCTCTCCCATATTTTCCAGGGGAAAACAAATGAGTGGCTGCATGGTGCTCACCTGCCAGGTGGGACTAAACCACAGTTCTCACCCATTCTAAATGTTTGTCTAAGCTAAGTAGCACTGAAAGTGCATAGTTCTTTCCATTCTCTGTTACAAGACTTGAGACAATTAGTTGAAATGCATAACCTTTAATTCCTTACTTGCCACTAAGTGGAGATTAATCTCAGCCTCTACTTTGACTCACTCCATTTCCTGAACAGTTGCTTGTTTTAGGTGACTGTGCGGCTGCGTTCACTGCACCATTTGTAATCTTCTGGCTCTTGATTATAGCTGCACCTACCTGAGTAGCCTAGAAACATCTTTTTGATTAAGTACTCTAGAAAGCACCCAGAGCCTGCACCACCATAGGTCTTCAAGGTGCTCTGTGCAGTGACATCTCAGGTGACAGAAACAGTGCTGTTACCTTAGCACAGTGTTTCATCCATGCAGGTAGGGATTAAATTGTGTCCTGCTTCAGGCTGGTATCAAGGATGTATTGCTCACAGTTCTGAAGGAGATTCTATTGCCAGTGTTTCTGAGCTCTATCCACTGGTCTACATGGTGTAGATTGGATCTGTGCTTTATTCTCCTGTCTTTCAGTCCTAATAAATCACAACACAAAAGTCAATGGATATACCAAATCACATATTATTCCCAAAAAGTAACTTCATAGTTCCTCATGCTGCATGTTGCCACTAATTCCTCAGGAATTATTCCTGACTTACATAGCTGAAAATGGAATCTGCCTGCAGATGAGTGGGGGTGTAAATGAAGCTGCTGGTGGAATTTTTACCTCACTTTCATGTCCTGATTAATGCTTCCTGACAGTTTTCTACAATAAACAACATGTATTAATAACTTAGTAAGCAACAGAAGAATCCATTTACTTTGTCATTACTTCCTTATACAGGTCATATATTTGTCAGCAGCATATCTTCCTCTGCAATACAAGCATTCATTGGATCCCCAAATATATCAGGTTACATTGTGACTTCATTCATAAATTAAACTTGCTGTTGTGGGGTGAGTTTATTTAAGGACGTGGGAGGGAAGCCTTGTTATTATGAGTTTGACTTGTTAAACTATATGATAGGTATATTTTTGTTTCCAGGAAAAAGTTTGAGTTTAGTTTAGGCATCAAAGAAAATCTTCATGCAAATTAAGAACCCAATACTAATCAGGAAAAAGTTTTTCACCCAGAGAAGGGCTGGGCACTGGAACTGGCTCCTCAGAAAAGTTGTCATAGCATCAGCCTTACAGAGTCTGAGAAGCATTTGGACAATGCTCTCAGGCACATGGTGTGACTCTTGGGGTGTCCCAAGCAGGGCCAGGAGCTGGACTCAATGATCCTGATGGGTCCCTTCTAACTAAGATTCTATGATTCTTTGTGAGAGTAAATACCTAAAAATGTTTTTCATCACTGAATTTGCTATTTCCATAAGAAGCGAAACTTTAAAGATTTTTGATTCAGAACCATCAAAATGTTTATTTCAATCCTTTCTGCTCCCCTGATATCTCAACTAGAATGTTTGCATTAGACATTAATGTAGTGAAATCCTATTTGAAACATTAAAAAAATTAATGTAAAAGTAAACGTATTATCAAAACAAAGCAAGAAAATAGCTCTACGTTATTTCGTTTACACTTTGGGCATAACTGGCTCAGATGGCTCATACTCAGGTAATTATTTTAATAAAACTGCCCTCTCTGAGAGAAAATTAATTTTGTTTTTCCCCTGTTCATTTGTATATTGTGCTTTATATTTTTTATTACAAAGTAAGAGACATTCTGCTACAGTTGGGCTTTGTTTCTAATCAGGTACTGATGATTCACTCTAGAAATTTAATTGTCATGATTTTTCTGCCTTTATTGCCATTTTTGATGTGAACAATCATTTTAACTTCTCAAAAACATACTTCATTGCAAGACATGGACAAGGTAAAGGAAATGGAAATGGAAATGGAAATGGAAATGGAAATGGAAATAGAAATGAGAGTGGAAATGGAAATGGGAAATGGAAATAATGGAAATGGAAATGGAAATGATGTGTGCCTCTGTAGAATGACTATTTTTGTTCATATAACGCAGTACTAAACCCTATCTCAGTAGAATAGAGAAGATCATCCAGTTGATTAATGTCACTGGAACGGGGGGGGGGGAGAGGGAGGGGAAG
>VXBI01004269.1:0-10906 GCA_013397375.1 Toxostoma redivivum
CCTAGCTTGTGGTTTTGCTGAATTAGCCTCATCAATTCTCTACCATCTCACAGCATCTCTCTATTTTGACATAACCAGCCAGTCCATTTTCCACAATGGCCAGAAGTTGGACTCAACGATTCCTGTAGGTCCCTTCCAACTCAAGATATTCTATTACTCTATTCTATGATTCTACGATTCCTTGTCTAGAAACTAATTGGTATCTAATTGACTAGAAAAATAAGCCACTTACCTCAGTGGATAAACTGTTCTCCAGCAGAACAGTGACTTCCGGCTGGATAGGTTGTTTTGATAATATGGTCAAGGTAAGGCATCTTGAAATCTCAAATCTTTAAAATGTGACGTAATGTTAACCAAAAGGCATGGGACAGAGCTCATAGAAATCCACAAAAATGTCCTGTTTGTTCCAAAAGAAACCTTGAAACCAATGTATTTAACAGCTATGATCCATGGCAATATATGCAACCTGTTGTTTCCTACCTCTCTCCCTCCTGGTTTCTATTCACTCACCTATATTTGAAAAATTGATAAGATGGAGGCTGAGAGAATATTTGGGAGGTATCCGTGTACTGCTGTCTTCTGCTGTTCTCTAGATGTCCACCACTGGCTACTGTGAGAGATGGGATCTTGGGCTAAACAAACCTTTGGTTTGACTGCTTTTATGTTTTTATGTTCCTGTAAGTATGAAAATTCTCTGTTTGCACAAGTTTGCTTGTGATTGATAAATTCTTGATTACATACATACTGATATGCTCCAGTCTGAGGTCCAAACTGTCATTATTCGTGAACAGCTTGCTACAATGCCAAGAACTGAGAGCAGGGAAGCAGTGCTGGAATACATAAATGTGAGAAGATATGCTCAAAGGGACTGAATGATTACTGAGATAAGGAAAGAATGGGAGCTGGAACAATGTTTCAGAGAAATAGGGGACTAGGATATAAGCCTCAAATGTGCCAAGATGTACATCTTCAAACTGGAAGTTAAGACGTGAGAAAATGGAACACTGAGACATAGGCTGCAGTGCAGGTAGCAGTTCAAAAGAAAAATGAATGTATGGTTTTTTTGCATGCAGCTCAGGATCCAGGATTCTGGAGTTAGCTGGTAAAGAGACAACATAATATTTAGGCTTTTGTCTCCCAAATGATTGAGCTACACAGAATTCACAGATTATATTTTTCTCCTGCTTTCATTTGCTATTGGCTTATGTCACCATAATTTCTTCTATAAACTTGATAGTTTTAAACTTTCTGGATGAGCCCCAGGGATATAAATTTGGTTTAACAAGAGAGAATTTCTGATGGCTGTGTTTTTCTGGATTAGTTAAATCCTAAAAGTAATTTGGGAAGTTTTAAGAATACAGACATTAAAACATTCAAAAAATAGAGAGCACTCAGACTCAGGTTACTTGTGAAAATTTAATTCAAACTCCTGGAAGATATAGTCTTTTATCTGTGAGAGATCACATTCTGTTTGAATCACAAGCCATTCCTTACTTGTTTCAGTACACAAGATATCTAGCATTCAGAGTAAGAGGAAGACATGAAGTAGCCTGCTGATTGTATGACTTTTTTTAAAACGTATTTACTTTTTCTAGTACAAAAGCTACACAGTACAGTGACTGAAGCACCTGGTTTCATGAAGAAAAAGTGTGTTCTTTGGACAGAAGAATATCTGCTGAGCAACTGGATTATCTCCTTGTCTTGTTTCAATGAATCGTGTGTGAGGCTGAATCTCATTTAATTCAGTTTTGGGACGGGTGATGAGAAATAGTATTTTTCACTTTCTGGGCACCCAGCCTCATGCTGTGAAGGCTTCTCAGCTGCAAACAAAGTTGATGTCAGATGTGATTGCCAAATAAAGTGTAGAAATAAATGCTATATCCTTGACAAACATAGCTATCTAAAACAGGCAGCCAAATAACACATATTTTTTACACTAATGGTATGCTCTCTGTGTATAAAATAGGGATAAATGCATTAATGTTTGTGGAGCTGTTAAATGCTAGTGATAGATGTCAAAGGAACCATGGAATCATACAATATCCTGAACTAGAAGGGACCCATGAGGGTCATAAATTCAACTCCTGACTGCCCACAGGACAATTTCAAAATTCAATCATATATCTGAAAGTATTGTTCAAATCTTTCTTGAACACCTACAGGCTTGGGGCCATGAGCACTTCCCTGGAGAATTTGTTCCAGTGCTTGACCACCCTCTCAGTGAAGAACTTTTTACTATCCAGTCTGAATTTATACCAATGCAGCTTGAAGATGGGATCACAGACAGGATGGGGATTTTTGAGTGTGAATCACCCTAGGCTGACAAAGTGGGCCAAGGAGCTGCCTGTTGAGACGAACATAGGCAGTGGGACACAAAGATAGGAGACAACAGCTCCAGAGAGCAAAGAGTAGGGAAGGCAGCTCTTAAAAGCCATGTCACAAATTCATTGTGATTTTCACAGTTGGCCTTTTAGAACTGAAGTTGCATGGGGATATGGGGAATGTTGCACTTCCTAACCTGTAGGCAATACACTTTGCAAAGTTTCCATTGCTTCAGTTACTTTTACATGTATAACACATTTATTTATGATGAGCAAGAATGGTTTAGAACTAAATGAAGAAAAGATTGTGAAACAAATTACAGTTTTAGAGTAAGAGCAAGAGATTGAGGGGAAGGTACCTTAAGAAACACTAGAAAGATAAAAGGAAATGATGGACCTCTGAAAGATCACAAAAATAAAAAGACCACAACAGATTCAGCTCTGGGGGTGACAGTGCACTAGTGAGGGGTCTGAAATTGAGGATAAAGCACTGTCAATACAAACAAGGACAAAAACTGTTCATGTGAAAATGAGGCTGCACCATGATGACATATTTAAAGAGCAAGAATTTTGGTTTTCAGGTCACAAGTCAAAGTCCAAGCCTATAGTCTTTTTAAAGGAAGAAATGGTCTGGTCAGTCAGGAGTCTTATGAGAGTGTCATCACAAAATCTCTTTCTGGGAAGTAGGGCTGGAGTCTTCCCAAGGCTCTATACAGGACATATTCTGAGAAGGGACTCTGCTATTTAGAATATTCACCCATCCACCTTACAGTTTAACAAAGCCATAATGGAAAAGTGCTCTAGTAAATGCCCGACTGTGTTCTGCCCTAACTAATTTTTCCAAACGGCCTTTTAGAGTAAAAAGAGCAGTGCATTAATGCAACCTGATGGTCTTGTTGACTATGGCACAGCCCTCATCCAACAGGAAAGGACAAGTTTCCTAAAAAAGCAACTTTGTTCATCGCTAGAACAGGCTCAAACACTTAATGAAACTGAAGAGAAATGGCTTTGCTTTGAAAATGAGAAAGTTCACCAAAAAATTAAGCTTTTTTCCAGTTTTTGTCTATGAAGCACATATCAAAACATTGCCAAACTGTCATCACAGTGATTTGCAGTAAGAGAATCTTATTATGATTTTAATGATTTGATTTTTAAGTTAAATTTTCTACAAGAAATATATTAAAGAATGTTTTTAAAACTGACCAAATTTAAGCATTCTGAAATAAAACTCATTTGACAAATTCATATTTTGCAAGTTTCATTTTTTTCTCTCAGACAGTGCTAATAACCAATTAAAAACTACATTGTGAATCTTACCGAGATAAAGCAGAAGCCAGGTCATCAGCCAAAAACTACTCATTCCTTTATATATGTGTAGCACCACTTCAATTTCTGCAGGCTAGCAGTGCTGTTTCAAAATATATACATTATATACATTATTCTCCTGTGCTTCCCACTGCACCCCCTTATCAGGCATTATCACTCATTTGATTGCACATGAAGAAAGATCAATGTGTTGGTCCAACCAAAGACTGGCCAATTTTTAGGTGCAAGAATACTCATGTCACCATAGAAATGTGACATAAATTTATAGCTAGTCACTGAGAAGTGGAGAGGACAGCTACTTTTGGCAGCAGCTTTATCATGCAGCAACTGGCCTGTGGTGAAACCATGGAGCCTTATCTTATTGAAGTTCTTCAGTATGAGAAATACAAGGATAAAAAAAGGAATATCATAAGCCAGATTCAATGGAAAGAAACAAAGGTGAGGGTACACAGAAGCTCTTTTGTTCTGCACTGTTCTTACACACCCCACAGAAGGAGATCTTCAATCTCTTAAGTAGAAAGATCTTCTTTAGGAAACTAGAAAAGGTTTAACTTACCAAATCCAGTAGTTGATTAATACTTGTGATCAAATAGCTTTTGAGATCCACAACTAAAAATCTAGAAATAGGATTCAGAAAGAATATGGAATTTTCCTTATATATAGGAATACATACACAGATGCTGCTCCAAAGATAGGTTATGGTAAGATGAGAAGCTAGGTTCATGCAACAACTCCCTCCTGCTGAAATGGAGTCATTCTCTCCTCCTTCAGGCTGCATACTCTTCTGTGCTGTCTTTGTGGGGGCTATGGTACCTGGTGACACATAAATCTCTTCAACTCACTAAGGTGGCAAAAAGCTATTCACCTTTTTTCTTACTTAATTGATTTAGTAGGTTGGAGAACAAATGTCATTAATGGTGGCAGGGCCCCAAAAATAGCTGAATGTCATAGCTGACAGCTTTTCTCAGCAAAATGTCACTAAACCAACATGAAATCATGCTATTTTAGACTTGGACTTACAGTCTGAGGAAAGACAGTATAGAAAAACTGGTTGTAGGAAATTATCCTGTAAGTTGATGTTGTGTAAATTGTATGGAGAGAAGACAAAATCAAGTCTGTATCTAAATCCCTTGATTTCATAAGGCAAATTTTGGTAAACTATGACCTATTTAACCAAGTCAACTGAATGGAGGAGCTCAGAAGTTTGAAATTAAAATTGTTTGCCCTTTCTTAAAGGGGCAGGTGCTAAGACAGTTCATTAAAAGGATCATTAAGTAGAGTGCTTTTGGGGAAAGGGGGACTGAGTAGCAGAAGAGTTTTGCTACACATTGAGAATCACAGAGATAAGGTGATATTTTCCAGAGCAGAATGAAGGAAATGGCAGCAGGTAGCATCAAACAGGAGAGTACCAAAAAGAATAGTGTCTTCTAGTAGATTTATTTGGGAGTGAGTCTTGGGATTGACTTTAGTGTTTGGCAAAGAAGAGAAAATAAGTTTATTGCAGTGGCTGGTTTCACAAAACTAGGCAGCACCATCAACAGAGCTGCAGCGGGATGTCATATGGAAAAACAATGAATGACCTTGATGATTGGACTCATGGAAACAAAACAAACTGCTGTCATACAAAATGCAAGGTCATGCACTTGGAGGCTAACAAAAATTTTGCTGTTAATGGAGAACTTTCCCAGTAACTGAGTGGTAGAAAAGAACATAGGTAGCAGTAGAATAGATGGTGGTTACATAATGTACTTATGCAAAAAAGACAACTACACACCCAAGACTGTAATATTTCATGTAGATATGGAAATATTGATCTACTGTACAAAGTAGTAATTTAGCCTAAAATGGATTATTTTGGGAATTTGAACTCACATTCAGACAGATGAGTTCAGGCTGTGATGGGTAGCAATAAAGCCTAGTAGAATGACCAGTGGACTGAAGATCTGTTGAGCAAGAAGAGACTAAAAAATCTGTATTTAGTCCAATAAAAGAAAGATTGAGAAGGAATATGATGGCTGTCTATAAATATATCTGGGCTAAACACCAGGGAGGGTGAAGAGCTATTTAAGCCAAAGGATGAATATTGGCACAAAACCCAATGAATTCTTGAATAAATTTAGTCTGACAATTAGAAGGAGGTTTATAAGCACCAAAACAATGAAGTTCTGGAACAGATTAGCAACAGAAGTAGGGGGTAAACATATCAGGCTACCATTAAGATGGGGCATGAAAAGTTTCTGCAAGGGATTATATGACACAGTTTCCTCTAGTAGCAAGATAGCAGACTCAGTGACCTAGGAAGTCTCTCAGTTTTAAGATCCGACCTTCTGTTTCGTAATACCATTTCTCCATTAAGACAAGAGATTTATCCAACTAAAACCCTCAAATGTTTAAAATATAATAAAAATTACTTTGCAAGTAAAGATTACATGGATTATTGTAAACCCTCTTAAAATTATTTCAGAAGAACAATTGGTAGGTTTTATATTCTTATTCTTTCAGTATGGGAATGTCTTCTATGGGGAAGTTGCCCAGATCAGAACATAAGTTGTTACCTATTGTTCCAAAACTTAAAATGGGATGTGACATAAAGGTCATTTGAAGGCATATTATATTATCCAGTAAGTGATAATCTTATAAGATAAGATATATTGTCTCCTTATTTAACCTTTAGAAAGATCACTTTTGGTTAAATAAACTGCAAATTAAACAGCTGAATACAATCTGCTTATAGATACACAGCGATTTATTTATAAACATTACAGTATGTATATATAGTTCAACCATAATGAAAACCACAGGTAATGTTCTGTACAAAGCTTTTTTTTTGCAATTAAAAAAATTCTGTGTTCTGTCATGTAGAGTATAAACACACAGATATGTTATCATGGAATCATAGATTGATTTGGATTGGAAGGGTTCCAAACCTTGTAGCATGTGCAGGGACATGTTCCACTAGACCAGGTTGCTCAAAGCCTCATTGAACCTGGCCTTGAACATGGTCCAGAGATACAGCACCCACAACTTCCCTGGGCAACCTGTTCCAGAGCCTCACCACCCTCATAGTGAAGAGTTTTTTCCTAAATATCTTTTCATTAAGAGCTTTAGTCTACAAAGAATAGCTGCTATACCTGATGAAACTCAAAAATCAGAACATCAATAGAGGTAGCATTAGATAATAAAACCAAAATTATGAAGTTGTTACTGATCATAGGTGTTTTAAGATTGTTTTCTTTTGTTTTGTTTGATTTTGTGTTTTTAATTTCTTTTCCATCCACTACTATTTCTTGAAGTTGTGTTGAGCAAACACTAGTAGACCTAGACCAGAATTCCATTATGCCATGACTATGAGAACACAGGTTCCATCAACCTATACAGTTTATTCGCATCTTTCTTCTTTGTGATTGCCAAGAGGGACTGAGGATAAGTAGATAAAGAAGTGAGATTAAGGACAGAAAAGAAAGAGGAATACTGGAAGAAATGGTAGGGGAAAAAAGAAAAGTTGTTCTAAGCCTGGAACAAATGTCACCACTCTTTATTTATGTCAACATAAATAATGTTGACAGCAGGAGGTGGCTTTAAACTATGTTCATCCTGTTCTTACAATACAATATGAAGGTTGGCTTGGTAAGGGCTTTTAAGATTTCTGCTCAAACACAAACTTTTCAAAAAATACCAGATCACTCCTTCTCAGTTCAAACAGAGTTGACTGCTTTTTGAGAAAATATTCCTCCATGACAGAGAGAAGGACGTCACTCTTCTTGTAAGTTGATGAACAAACTGTTGGCTCAGCTTTGTTGAATTTATCTACTTCCAGTCAATACATTTGACATTTTCTAGTAAGGTTACTGACATCAAGTCTGTCCATGAAAGCAGTGGTGTGGAGCCTATAAATACATATGCTTCATTTCTCTGGTGTTCATGAAGAGATTTTGCTGCTTAGCATTTAAGCTAATGCTCTTTCAAACCATAAGAAGAATTACTCTATATGAATTGTTCTTAAAAGTTCTATAGAGGTTCTATACGGTTCTATGTGGAAGAGGAATTTACATGGGTACCTGAACTTTCTGTCCTTTTTCCTGATGTCAGTTGAAAAAAATAAGGGAAAAATCATGGTGTAATTAATTTTTTTGGCTCTATTTCAACATACTAATTTAAAACTAAGGCTACATGTATGTAGGGGGACAAGAGTCCTCTGGAGTTATAAACTTTATTATATAAAGCACATTTTATACAGTTCCAAAAGTGCAAGTAAAACCATTATGTTTTGCTTGAGTTATATAATCTAAAACATTAATAAATGTGTAGTTCTATGGCTACATAATAGTCCTAGATAACACTGTTAGGTAATGTCTCTTGCTAAAGCCGTGGTAAGATGAAAAGTATTCTCCAGCTACCTTTTTTAATGGCTACTAAGAGTGATAGGTTTCACTTAACGTGTTCGTAATTAGAAAAACACTTGTTTTCTACCATCCATTGCTAGTGCTTAAGTCCTCTTGAATTTCTTTCTGAACTCCATGAGAACTTAAATGTTTACAGATAAGCACCATTGTAGAATAAAAGACATCTTCCTGAGACATATGATTCAGAACCTTGGCAAATATGTAATATGAAGGACAACTTAAAATAGCTTTGAGTTTTACCAACCTAGAAGATATTCCAGGCTAATGATGAAGATGGTCAAGAGCCAGCTAACTTGATGGAGTGAATGGGATTCAATGTTGAAATCTCAACAGCTTTCTGGTTACGTAAGTAGTTTCATAGTGTGATACTGCAGATCAAATATATCAATTTATAGAGCAAGTTTGAGACCTTCAAAATGGGTGATGATGCATCTCCATGGCACTTTCCTCCTTGGCAGTGGTTGTATTGTGAGCTGATGGCCAAACAGCTCTATTTTTTTTTGCAGGCATTAGCAAGCTGCTGCCAGCCCTGAGGGAACTCTGTCCCTCCACACCAAGCAGCCCTTCCAAGCGTCATCTGATGAGCAGTTTTTGAAAAAAAGCCCCCAAAACCAAACCCACATTAATTCCACTCAACATACAGTAACAGGCTGGATAAGCTTTTGGCTTGAGTTGTTGACTGGAGCTCGTGTCTCCGGGCGCCATCATTAGGAAGAAATGAGATGTATTATTGGGACAATGCACGATAGAAAATGTCTCGTCTCTCCCACACATATAAATTATTAGGCAAACACATCAAAGGTGGTGGAGAGGGGAGACATCCATGCCTTCAATGACTGCTGCGCCGCCCGTGGGGAAGGCTCTCCCTCAGGCTGATCCCGCGGGAGGCTCCAGCTCCCGACTGGAAATGGCGCCAGCCGCTGAAACCCAGCGCCTTGCGCACACAAGAGGCTCTGTCTCCCCGGGGGACACTGCTCCGCGTGGTTGACACGGACTGATCCCGGCTAGAGGAGGCAGGGCGGGTATTGCGCTCTCTCTCTCCCTCTTCTGGGCAGAGGAGGATGGGTGCATGGGGCAGAGCGGGACCAGCGCGCCAGACGGGCGGCTGCGCTGCCCGGGTCTTCGAAGGAGCGGGCGCTGGTGCCATGGCCAGCACGGGGAAGGAGCCGCGCAAGGGAAGCGCGCATCCTCCATTTTGGCGAAGGGCGGGCGGAGAGTTGGCTCCCGGTGCCTGGCCGGAGCACTCGTCCCCACCCCGCGGCACTGCCGGGGGCACCCAGTTCATTTTCCCGCGGGGAAGCCGGATGGAGGCTATTCAAATAAGACGCCCCGCTGCGCCTCACGTTGGTTCGAATTGGTACCAAGCTCCCCGCAGCGGCTTCCGACAAAATGGAGGACGCCACCAACCACTGCCACCACCAACACCAACACCACCACCTCCTCCTCCTCCTCCAGGAGCCATGTCGGCGGGTGATATGGCGCCCTCCCCCGCGGCGGGCGGGGGCAGCAAGGCGTCCTCGGCTGAGGAGGCGCTGCTCGGCGGGGCAGGCTGCGGGGACACGGGCCAAGCGCCGTCCCTAGGAGACGTGAACTCTCCCTGTTCCCTCTGGGAACGCATCCATTACCCATGCTCTGTCTATCATGGCAATGGCCCCAGGTTCTAAACCGTGGTGTGGGGAGGGAAGGAGTGGAACCTCTCAGAGAGGCACTGCCAGCCCCTATGGCTCGGCGGCGGGAGACGGAGCGGGAGAGCCCGCGCCCAACGGTCGGAGCGGTGGCGGCCGCAGGGACCGAGCGCACAGCCGGGACGGCCAGCGTACCCTGCCCGCGGCCAGCAGGGCGCAGCCGGCTCGGCAGCACCGAGAACTTCTGCAAGTTGCCGCTGTCAAAGAGCGGCGCGGGGAGCGCCAGCGCAACCCTCGGGCACGGGTAACGAGCCGGTCGGTGGGCAGCGATCCGGGTTCCTCAAACCTGATGGATCAAAGTGGGAAGAACCCCAAGCATGGCCAGGAGGAAGATTGGCAGTTTATAGGGTCAACCGGCTGCGGGCGGCTCTGATGGATGGGCGGTGCACCCACTCGGTTAGCCCAGCGCCAGAGCCCGCCCTCTGGGAAAGCCAATNGGCACTGGGGGCAGTCCCGCACATAACCATCACGCCACGGAGGGGGGCGGTGGGGTAAATGCCATGGGGCAGCCCCGAGGGGGGGGCAGGGGCATTTGGGGGAAGGGCCGGGTCTGCTCTAGCGCCTCCTATTTTAACTCTCTCCCTCCCTTCCCCGCCGGGCCCTCGGCTGTTGTTCTGCCCCGGTGCCTCCCCCACCCGCCGCCCTCGCCGCCCCCCTGCGGGTGCCTCCTTCCCGTCCTCTCCTCTCCCCTGCCCAGCGCTCCGCGGCTTCTGCCGCCGCCGCTGCTCCCCTCCCGTATTGTTCGGCTGGGTCCCTCTAATGGCGGCCAGGAGGCGGTAGTGCTGCTGGCCGACTGCAGGGGGGCAAACCCGAGACCAGGGGCAACTGCCGCGCAAGCAGGCCGGGGGCGCGGGCAGTCGCGCGGTGCCGGGGCGCTGCCGCTGAGGGCCCCGCGGCCCCCCGGGCACCGGTTCAGGGCTGGTAGGGCAAGTTCGCAG
Source organism: Toxostoma redivivum (assembly GCA_013397375.1). Taxonomy (NCBI): domain Eukaryota; kingdom Metazoa; phylum Chordata; class Aves; order Passeriformes; family Mimidae; genus Toxostoma; species Toxostoma redivivum. The sequence goes on from VXBI01004269.1 coordinate 10,674, forward strand.
GTAACACTCGCTACTCCCCGCCGTGGGTGCCACCGCTGCGTGTGTCCCCCACACCCGCGGTAGAAGCCCCCGGTGCGGTGGCGCCCGGGGAGGGTTCCTTGTCCTTCCTTCCTTCCTTCAGCGGGGACAAGCGGCGTGGGTGTGCCGTGAGGAGTACCCCACCGCCCCCCAGGGGGAGAGGGCGCAGTGAATTTGTTTGCTTGTTTATTTATTTATTTGAAAGATTGAGATTA